>QEPC01007352.1:10813-25246 GCA_003113815.1 Sphenodon punctatus
CCCCCCCCCCCCCCCCTTGTGGGTAACCACTTCCCCACGTCCCTGTTGATATTGCATCAGGCTTTATCCACTTTCCTTGGTTGTATGGCCTTATCCCATGTTACCCGACCAACGAGGTCAGTCCAGATAATTACCACCCCCAGAAAAAGCTTCTCAGTTTCCAGCATGTCAGATTTAATGTTAACGATTAACCTGACCCATTTTGTTGTAGGCAGATCATTCTCACACAGGTGAATTACTACCACATCTGGTGGAGGTCCAGCCGCCTCAGCCCTGAGGGTACGCAGTAACTGATGCCACCTCATCCCACTGTGCCCCATCCAGCGGATCACGGCTTGGGATGACAGGCCAACAGGTCTGACCCCCAACAGGTCTGCCCATCTGCCTTCCCAGCCCAGCGCACCAAGCTATGGCTGATTATCCAAATTAGGTCTCTGTGGGGGAACCTTGCAGGACCTGGGAGCACAAACAAAAAAGGACAGAGTTACTGCAGGAGGCTTCGTATGTACGTTTTGTAGGCCTGAGATCAGCAGCGCCCTATTGCCCTAATACCCTGCTCTGGAAGGCCAGCTGCTGCGGAAGATGCAGCCCCTATTTGAAATGAGTGTGAACCATATTCCCTTGAGGGGAGGCCGAGATGACTCAAGGCGCTCCACAGTATGGCAGTGAATTGGTGCCTAGTTAAGGGGGCGCCCATTGCATGGTGGAAAAGGACCCCCATGCTCGTTGGACGGGCCCCCAGGTAGTCCTCAAGAGCCTGCATCTAAGTCTCCAAGCCGTGAATGTGGCTTGGGTGAGGTACGCCAGGTGAAGAGGCCCCACCTCTCAATAGGGAGGGGCTTCAGAGCCTGTACTCATCCCGATTGGTGTGAGCCTGGTTGCCGGGGCAACGCTGGCCAGGATGCACTTTTCCCACCACGTCCCAGCTGCATTCCCAGCAATTCTCCCTGCTGCAGCAGCAGCTGCAGCAGGGAGGGCAACCACCTCCTCTTTGCCCCATACCTTCAAGGGGAGCGCGACAATGAGCCCTGGTGGCAGCCGTTACTGGCAAGCCAAGGGCCCTGCTGCTCTGACCCCCCCCCCGCCCCTTTTTCCCCTGCCACAGATGGGAGCATTCTCCTCATGCATGCACACGAGGACAGTGATAGACTATACCACCTCTAGTAAGAAAGCAGTGGTCCTCAACCCAGGGCTTTTGTGAGCAACATGTTGCTCACAATGCCGTCATTGTTGCACACAACAGCTCAGTAAACAAATGCAAAATACTGATAGAGAGGGAGGAGGGGAGTGAGACAGACAGCCAGGCTGCAAGGGAAAGGCAAAAATGCACCAGATGCTGCTGATCCATTTGCTGATTCTGCTGTTCTGCCTAGAATGGCTCGCTATAAATCTTGAACTTTGAAAGTGGTTCAT
The DNA here is from genome assembly GCA_003113815.1 of Sphenodon punctatus. Classification (NCBI taxonomy): domain Eukaryota; kingdom Metazoa; phylum Chordata; class Lepidosauria; order Sphenodontia; family Sphenodontidae; genus Sphenodon; species Sphenodon punctatus. Next base: position 12,227 of record QEPC01007352.1, read on the forward strand.
GAACACAAAATGGTGGGTCTAGACACCAGCCCTGATCCTACGTAATATAAGCAGAAGACTGAAGATGATCAGTGGTTTAGTGTACCAGCCTCCATTTCAAGAGTCCTGGGTTTGAATCCTGGCTCTGCTGCCCCTGTTGAGTTTTACAGGAGTCAGTGCCTTAATCCACCATTCCTGACCACTAGGCTCCGAGCACCTTGTTGAATAGCAGTTTGCAGGCTGGGCTAAGAAAGCAGAGCAGCCAAATCAAAATCAGACCTGGATTGGTGCTAGTTTCTTGTTTGTCAAAATCATCCCATTGCAGCCTGGACAGGCTTTAAGCAGAGAATTTGCTTCCCCTTGCCTTGTGGCTTGTTTGATTCATTGTGACTGAAGCAGCAGGCCTAGAGCTGAAACAAATAGTAAATTTGCTATCTGTAGTTAATATCCATCATTCCAGATAGTTTGGCAGCTAACCGATTATTGTGATGGCTAACTGACAAACCAAATAACTGGATAATAATACCACAGTGGTTAATCAATTTACTGTATTACTGTGTTACCACAATGCTGCATAACTGAATGTTACCATTACTAGTATGAAAACTAGGACCACATTCACACCTGCGGCAGCGCACAGATTTTAGCTCCCGCAAGCCAAAATCGGCATGGATTTCGGCCGGTGCGAAAGCCCCCGCCACAACTTTGCCAGAGATCACCTGCAAGAGTACAGAGCAGGAAAATCCAGTTCTGTACTCTTCCAGGTGATCTCTGGCAAAGCCACGCAGGGGGGTGGGCTTTCACACCAGCCAAACTCTGTGCAGATTTTCGCAGTTTCTCCTGGAGCCAAAATCTGCACGAGGCTGGCTGCCACCGCAGGTGTGAATGTGATCTTGGTCTGCAGGAGTGAGGGGAGAGGAGTAAACAGTAAGGGAATTATGGGCAAATGGTAACTGGCACACTGCAATACTAGCCACTGCAGTAATGTGGTAAGACAGTTAACTAGTTAAACCACTGAACAATAAACAGATACTGCTCAGTAACCAACCAGTCCTTGCCAGAGCAGATTGGATACTGTGGTTCCAACCAGTTACCAAAAAAAAAAAAATAGTGATGGATAACGGTTTCATCTCTAAGTAGGCAGTCCCATGTCCTTGTTGTGCCCCTTATGACGGGAGCAAGAGATGATGAGGGCCTAGGGCTCCATTCGAGACCTTAATGAGTCCCAAATTTGAAAAGGCTGGTTTTAAAAGCTCATTGCAGTCTTTACGATTGGTGCTGTGAATGGAACAACAAAATGGCTAATAAAAGGCTAGAGGAGAATCCTCACGTTAGATTAAGGGGAATGAAGTCCTTAGGGGGATGTGACATGGACAAGGCTACCTCCTTGAGGCTTGATGTGTTCTGCTAACCGGAGAGATAAGAGAACCATAAAGTAGAATGGCACCCCAGCCTCTCTGCTGCACAGAGGAGAGGCAGTTCAGGGTGAGAGAGACGGCCTTGCCTTATGCTGTGACAGCAGCTTCGGTCAGCCTGAAAATCAGCCTGATGCCTTCACGTCTCCCAGGGGCAGGGAAATCAATAAAGTCTGCCTACCTGCCACTGAGCTAGCCAGTTCTGGCTGGGGATGCCGTATGAACCTCTAGAGGAACATGCTTGTAGCACTGCCAATCGCAGAGCATCCCAGAATCATGAGGCTGGTTTTAACAACCACCAGGTTTAAGCAGAATAAAACATGGGATTCTTCACATTTGCTTTCTAGTTTCTGAACCATTAAAGCACACACTGCAGCCCTGTTTCACGGGAACATTCTGCTGGGAGTCTTGCTCACTTTTTGAACTGCCTGCATGTGTGCATTAGTTTCCCCACAAGAAAGCACTCACTTCGTCCTCATTTCAATATTCTTCTCCTAGAGGTTTTCTTTACAGAAAACAACAAACCCAACTAAATAAATAAATCCAACAACCCCCAAACCTGCAACTCATTCCTCCTCCCAAATTTCCAGTCCCTTGGAGCTTCATAGTGAAACAAGCTGACAGTACATGGTTAACCTGTGGAACTCATCACCACAGGATATTGTGAAGGGCATTAGTGTAATTGGTTTTTTTAAAGATTGGATACGTTTATAATAATAATAATAATAATTAATAAATAAAACATTCAATTTATTTGCCAATTTTCTCCAGGAAGGACTCAAGGTGACTTACAATAAACAAAAAAAATGCAATAATACAACATCAAAACATACAAACACCCCCAAAAGCTCCTTTTGTCCACCCTCCCAGATTCCCGTACCTCATTTCACAAAATATAAAACAATCATGATATGCAAAAGCAATATAATTATCACACCTGAGTTTGAGCTATTCCCACATTTCTCCTACTCCCTATTCCCCATAAAAATCCCTTCACACCCCTGCCCGTCCGCCCCCTCATAAGGGGCTGTGGAAACCCCCACCTCTTGCCAATTATTATTTCAACCATAATTAAGAACTATTCAAAGACTTTTCATAAAATGGGACCATAGCAAAGGCTACACAGTAGCAACTCGACCAATGAAATACAGTCTCTTTGCATCAAAAATACCATAAAAAGCATATTTCTCTGTGGAGCTAAATCCATAGCAATATTCCAGTCTCTTGCATACAGAAATTGGACACAGTAAAATGCAACAACAGTGCTTTCTTGAGAGGGGTGGGGGAACTGTCCTTATAAAGGAAGAAATGCATTCAATATTTCTCAGGGTTTTTTCTCCTGGTAACAACATAATGTTCTCTTCTCAGGTGGGAAACTTAATCTGAAGTTCAAAGCTTGTTTCATCCTATAGTTCAGGACGAGATGACCTGGAATTCCGGGAATATTTCAGGTGCAGAAAGTCACCCAGTTCATCATGGGCATCCAGGACCATGTGTAACATCTCCCGTGTATGTGCGGCTGACACACAAAACCAAGCCCTGGATTCCATTATAGGAGTAGCTGGAAAAACAACCACTTCAATATTTTTTTCTAACATGCATCTTGCAAAAGCTCCTATTTTACCAGGCATGTAAAGGAGCAAAGGGACAACAGGAGAGTCATCATTGCCATAAATAATGAAGGCCAATTTGTGCAGCCTTTGCCTGAATTATCTTGTGTTTTCTGCTAGCTGTTGCACTCGCTGAAGCCCTTGTGTTGTACCATGTAGTCCCATGAGGCATTTAATGGTCCTGCTGATCTGTCCTACTACAGGCGGACACACAGAGGTGGCATAAGTAGTACCGTGGGAATGACTTCGCAAAAAATCCACATGTTCCTTTTCGCTAGCTATGTACCCGCCAGCTGCTTCAAAGCTTTTGGTGAAAGTACCCATTAGTACATATATATCATCAGGGTCCATTCCAAAATACTCTATGACTCCTTGACCAATTGGCCCAACAGCACCTATGATGTGTGCTTTATCCAAGTAAAGGTAGGCTTTGTATCCCTTCTTCAAGGCGACTATGGCCTTTTTTACACAGACGTCACCCACCCACGAACACCCATAAACACCCATTGGATGGGTGTGAGAATGCCCATGTAAACATCCATGAGTGGGTGGGTGCGCATTCACGACCCACCCACCAACACCCACGGAGCAACCAGGAAGGAGCCGGCATGCTCCGTGGGTGGAGATGGGTGTCCAACACCTGCCCGTCCATGTAAAAAACAAAACACCGACACCCACGGGAATGGGTCCACTGAGACCAGAGAGAGATGGCCAAAGAGGCCACGTAAGAGCCCCCATGCAGACACTCCCACTCAGGGAGATGCCGGACACCTGCCCAGAAGCCCTTAAAAGGGACCCAAAACAAAACATGGGTGCACCAGCTCTGAAGATGTCTGGAAGGAAAGCCTCCGACAAGACAAAGGGAGCCAGCGCTGTGACTCACGCAGGATGGGCTAGGAGAAGCAGAGGGACCCCAGGACACCCAAGGGAGGGGAGCCAGCCCCACGGGCTGGGGGGGGGACATGGGAAGGACCGCTAAACACAGCACACCCGTCCCGCTACAGGGCCAAGGACAGACCGCGGCGGCGGCGCCGACCGCAGCCCCCCAGCACAGCCATGGGGCATGAGGAAAGGAGCGCGAGCGATAGTGAGGTATGTGCGAGAGGACCCCAAGAACCTGGAGAGGGCGAGCCCACATGCCAACAGCAGAAAAGAACCCAAGGGAGCACAGGGCGGGCAACCAACCGCTAATGGTTCAACCCCCACCCCCAGGACAGCACCCAGACACTGGAGCAACTCACCACCGGGGAGACAACTGAGGAGGGCCTCCGTGACAGCCAGATAAGGCACCCGTGCACCCCGGGGGGAGCGGGGAGGGATCCCCCCACAAGGGAGCACAGGGGGGCTGTGGGGCAGATGCTAACCCCTCTGCAATACCCCCAACAGGAGATGACCAGCTCTGCTGTCACCACAGCTACCGGGTGGGTTCCAAGCCACGAAGCTGGTAGGCCCCCCCACAAGTGGTACCGAAAAGGAGGAGCCCTGGTCGAGGCAGGAGACCAGGGCCTTCATACGTGTGGGTGGGGCCAAAAAGGTCCAGCACGACCTGGTGCGCAGCTACAAGACCAAACAGGTTTATGAAGCCATCGCCCAGGAGATGCAGCGGCAGGGGTACAATAGGGATGTCACCCAGTGCATGCAGCAGGCAAAGGACTTGTGGTCCGGATATAAACATAGCAAGGACGACAATCTCAAGTCTGGCCGTGCCATGCGGACAATGGAATTCCAGGAGGAGCTGGACCAGTTCCTCTGCATGGTCGGGGATATAGTCGCCTCCCGCCTACACAGCACTGCTTTCGTCAGGAGCAGGCGGCGGGTGCACACAACACCCCCCCTGCCCGACCCCCTGGAGCAGGGGGAGGTCGCTGCCCCTGGAGAGGCAAGCCAGGATGTGGGAGGGGATGACCCCATCACACAGGGGGAGGAGGTGCCCCAGGAACCCGCTCACGCAAACATCACCCTCCGCGTGCGNCCCCCCGCCAGTGGAGGGGGGTTAACGAACACCCCACAGAAACTGGGGCTGTGGGGCAAGCCAGGATGTGGGAGGGGATGACCCCATCACACAGGGGGAGGAGGTGCCCCAGGAACCCGCTCACGCAAACATCACCCTCCGCGTGCGCCCATGAAACCCACAAGGTGCCGGGCTGCGGGGAACGGGGGTGCACGAGGAGCAGATGGAGACCCGGGACACCTCCCAGGACGCAGAGGAAGACGATCCAGGTAGGAATGCAACCAGGGCCTGGGGGGGGGTGCTGTAAGAGGGCTGGGGGTGGAATTGTGGGGGGGAGAGAGTGACTGACCGGCCTGGGACCGGGGCGAGGGACGGGCCCCGGCCACAGTGACCAGAGCCAAATCTGGGCACCAGGAATTGACTGATGGATTCACATTCCCATTGCAACTCAAGGTGCCGTGGAGGTCCACAAGGAGGAGGTCGTCGAGGAGGAACCGAAGGCACCCCCGAGAGCTGGGCGCCAGGACAACGATGGTAGGCCACAATGCACAAGGGATGGGTTGATGATTTGATTGATTAATTGATTGATTGATTAAACTTTATTTGCCTCAACCCATGGTTATTGGCAATTGTAACCACCAGTACAAAAAATGTAACACACATCGTATACAACATCATTATTTACAAATCAAAATTAAAACATCCTGCAACTCAAACTTAAAATATAAGCAGAGACTACAATAACTTTACTGGGAGGCGAGACATGCTAAGAGACTTCCTTTTCCCACACCAACTTCCGCCTCTCCTTCATCACTGCTTTACCAAATCCCGCTACCACCTGGGTTAGTTCAGTGTCTTTGTGGTTCGGGCACAACTAAAGTGGGTCAGCATAAGGGAACCTCAACTGAACTTGATCCAGTGCCCCTAGAACCTTGGCCCTCCTAGTGGCATATTTTGGGCACACAAAGAGAATATGGTGTACCGTATCGGGGACTTGGAATTGGCAAGATAAACATCCGCTCTCACCCCATGGGATCCCTCTATATCGCCCCTCAAGTACTGCCGAGGGGAAAGTCCCTAATTGGAGGCAAGTAAATGCTCTCCTTGTTGCAAACTCTGCCTATAGCCCCAGATAACCCACCTCACATGGCAGGGGTGCCGGAGCTTTATATGCCAAATTCACCTGCAATTGTGGCAACCCGGCTTCAATTTGGGATTGTTGATCCTTCAATCTCTGCTTGATCATACTCATGGCCTGCTTAATACTCAGGGATAGCAGCCCTTCCACTGGAAGCCCCAACCTTCCCATGATAGGCTCCAGCCTCACCACCCATGGGCGCAACAGCTCCTCATCCCGGGCCTTCCCCAAAAGGGAGTCCTCCCCCACCGGGAGGCGGGTCCTTTTTAACCAAAAACGAACGAGGGACTGGACCGCAAACACCCTCATTGGAAGGTGACCTGTCTCGGATCTTAGAAGAACCTGCGGAGTTCCCTAAGGGACCCCCAGAATTGCCCTGAAGAACCTGTTCTGAATCGGTTCTAATTGCTCTAAGAAGTCCAAACCCCACACTGGGAAGGCATAGAGGACCTGGGCTATTACCTTTGCTTGAAATAACCGGATTGCCGGCACAATCAGCTGCCCTCCTTTACCAAAATAAAATCCCCGTATTGCGTTCACTACCTGCGCTGCCCGAGTCTTCACCGTCTGCCAATGATCTCGCCAGCTGAGCAAGCTCGAAAAAAACACCCCCAAATACTGGAACCTGTCCACCTGCAGTATCTGATGGTCCCCAATCCGCCATTCATACCTTATCCTGTGTTTCCTCTGTCCAATAATCAGGACCTTGGTCTTCCCGTAGTTAATTTCCAAGCCCTCCTGCTGGCAATACTCCCCCGTCCACTGCATCACCCACCGAAGCCCCACTGATGAACACGAGATCAAGGTTGTGTCACCAGCAAAAAGGAGGGCCCCTATCCTATGGGTGCCAATTCGGGGAGGGGAGGGTGAGTATCCACTCCTAGTATGTAATTAGGGAGATCATTCAAGAAGACATTGAATAAGCTAGGGGCCAAAAGGCAACCCTGTCTCACCCCCTTATCCACACTCACCTTTTGAGAAAGAGCGCCCGTCCTGTTAAACTTGACCTGTAAAGTATTATTCTCATGTAAACGAACAATCAGCACCAGGAGCCTCGGTTCGATCTGCAGCGCCGTCAACTTCTCCCACAATCGCGCCCTGCAGATCGAGTCGAACGCCATCCTAAGGTCTATAAAGCAGAGATAAGCCTTTCGGCCCTGCCCAACAATTCTCCCCACCAGATGAGCCAGGACCACAGTGTGATCCACTGTGGAACGGGCCCTTTGGAATGCCGCCTGTTCAGGAACAATTATCTTCTCAACCTCCAACCACTCCTGAAGTCTAAGCAACAGCAGCCTCGCATACAATTTGCCGATGACACTTAAAAGGCTGATCGGGCGATAGTTCCCCGGCACCCTAGGATCGCCTTTCTTAAAAACAGGCATCACTATGCCATTGATCCATATTCTGGGTATTCTCCCTGTCGCACTGATGTAAGTAAAAATCGGGGCCAGAATCCCTGCCCACCATTCAGGGGCCTCCTTCAGACATTCCCCGGTAACATAGTCCATCCCCGGCGCCTTCCCGCTCTTGCACTGGGATATCAGTTCCATCACCTCCTCCTCCTGCACCGGTGGCCAATGGGGAAAGGAGTCAAACTCCTCAACCACTGGGCCCCGACCAGATAGATGGAGAAGTGAGAAGGTATCTCTATAAAACCCTTCCCAGATCTCCGGGGACAGTGCCACCGGAGCCAGCCCTTCGCCCCCCCCCCCCCATTTTAGTTGTCTGATGCAGCCCCAAAACTGCGCAGAGTTCCCACTCCTGGCCACCATTTCCAGCCGGGCCCACTGCTTTCGGTAAAAAACCGAACGTTTGCAGACGATCATTTTGCGGTACCTTGCTCTGGATTCCAAAAAGAATACTCTGTTGGCTTCTGAAGGGCACCGCTTCAGCGATAATGCTGAGCGTCTGAGGAGGGTACGTGATATCTGGCACTCTTTATCAAACCAACTCCCATCCCTCCCAACCGGAGAGGCTGGAGAGGGCACCCTTGGGCATAGGAGGGGATTAAGGCGGATCGTGACCTGATCCAGACCCTCCAACCCATCAATCCTCCCAGATTTTACAGCCACACATAGCTGTTCCATACCCGGGTCTTTTAATAGGGTCAAAAAGCGCTGTGCCACATCCAGAGACCAGCGTATCCTTCGGTATATGGAATGAGTTGGCTGTTCACTCTCCCAGGTCTCTGGCCTTCCCTCCAAGGCATACCCCCTGGGCACCCTTGGATCCTCCCAAGTGATCTGCAGTGGGAAATGGGCTGAATCGGTATGGGGCAGGACCATAAGATCCAAAACCCTCGGGAATGAAAAAAGGGGCGTCAGAAAGAAGTCGATCGTACTCGACCCCTGGAAGGAATGGAACATAAAACAACCGTCCCAATTCCCCCTCACTCTCCCGTTCAGTACCACCAACCCCAGATCTTCCACAAAGTCCTTCATATATCTGCCATTTGGGTTGGTTGCCAAATCTTGAGCGTTACGACGGGGCACCCCTGGATAGATTTGGGGGCCCTTCCCAGCTCCGGACCCCTGCCAATCCCCCAGTCTGGCATTAAAGTCACCACCCAAAATGCAAAAGGCTGCGGGGAACATCTGGCATCCATTCTCCACCCTGCAATGAATTTCCTCCCAGATGTCTTCACCAAAATAACTAGAGGCTAGTGGAGGGATATATACGTTGCCTAACAGCAACTCTGTTGCCGAGGGAAGTTTACAATAATAGAGGGCGAAATAAGACTTGTAACTATTTATTAATGTTACAGATACATTAAAAGAATTGGGGGTTACTAGCGCCAATCCCCCACTAGGACGACCGCACGCCTTGGACGGGGTAGCCCGCGTTGAAATGATAGAAAAGCCTGTCATTTTAATATCCTCTAACATCCAGGTCTCCTGGACTATACAAATATCCCAAGCACCCATCATTTGAGAGAAACCCAATTCATGGCATCGCGCCTTCCATCCCGAAATGTTCCAGGATGCTATTTTGATGGAATTCAACTGTGATTGTCATGGAGGCTCACACGCCTCTCCGGACCTCCTAACAGCCCCCCCCCCCATTAATTTGCACTAGAGCCCTCTCTTGGCACACCTCTGATAAGTTCTGGGCAACTGGTGCCCAGGGCACCGAAATTCCTGGAAGTGACCTCGATAAGCCTGTTCCTAAAGGTTCTTCCGACCTACACCTGACCTGCAACCCATCCACCTGCTGATTGTCAGAATGGGAGGTATTAAAAGCCTCTTCTTCCCCTACCCCCAGCAGCAAGGGCCCCGTAATCAGCTCATTGGTTGATCTGCCACTACCCTGGCCCAACTTCCCCACTATCTTACTCAAAACGGCGGGGCCCACCTCCGAATCTGGCGGCCCCGGAGGCCTCATCCCCAAACATCCTACCTCGGCTGTGGGATCCCGTCTCCTGCCATAAGATGGCAGAGCAGATCCTCCAGATAATACAGCCCCTGACCTGAGTTGATTTAACTGTGAGCACAACAATTCCAGTTTTGTTAACAAATGTAGCTCCACCGGGTTACCACCCTCTCGCCCGTCAGGGACACTGAGGGGGGGGGGGACACACCAGGGGGTCCAGGTTATATTCCCGTACTAACTGCCCAAACCCAGAGGGTTCCCCAGGTCCAATCTCCATGCTTCCCGAACTCCCTCCCCTCTGAAGGGGTACTGAGGCCACTATTTCGGCCCCTGAGGCCTGACTACACAGGAAAGGGGGCGGCCCACACACAGGAGCAGGCACAGTTAACTTGCCGGATTGTGGCGTCTAGATTGACCCTCCCAGAATACCCCTGGCCAACTTTCGGCACCTCCTGTTTGCAGTGAGTCAGCACATCCCCAGCACTGGTTTGAAAAGCCTTGGATACATTCACAGATCTTCCCTCCAGAGATTCTTTTGCTGCCCATATTCCCTCTATAATTTCCAGGGACATAAACACAACATTTATTACTTGCCTGTCTCTAGTTGTTAGTAGTTGGTTTACCGACCTGATGTCATGTCTAGTGATAGGGGAAAACCTTAATATTGGATAGTTTAACAGAAGCCTGAGATGTTTGACCGTATCTAGGGCCGAAATCCAGGCCGGAGGGCACCTCCCCTGCAAGGGCAATATCGTAAAGATTAAATTCAGAGGCAACAGCTTGAAAAGATCTGCCTGCTCTGGGGGCAATAACAGCTTGGGATCTGACAATGCTTGATTACAATTGGCAATTGCTTGTGGTGGCGAGGATACTGCTACCGGTTGGATCCCCAAACTGGGGGTCCGGGAGGGCTCTAAATGCCTATTGGCCAGTAAAGAGACCCGCAATGGAAATGCCCTCATTTCCCCCTCTAACCTGGGGGGAAGCGGGGCACTTGGCTTAACCCCTGTGCAACCTGTACTTGAAAAGACCATCAGGTCTAATTTCTCGTGGATTTGGCGCACTTGTGTACACATAAAGCGTACGAAGTCTTCTGTCAAAGCCACATGGTTAGTGAGAAACTCAGTCAGTGATATATTCCCCTAGAAAGCTCCCGGCCTTTCAGGGAGTTGATTACCATGGTGGCGCCCCACCGGCGTGGAGTGTCTCGAGAGGGGGGTAAATTTGCCCTGCGTGGCCACTGAAATTGATTGGCAAAAAGCAGCCTCCGTGAATGAATCTGATACCGTCGCAGCACACCCGTCCTCCTTCTGTTGGGTCGATTTTGTAGGGAAGAACTGGTCCATGTGTCGTTGCTTCGACTGCTTTTGGTCTGGGGGGAAGTTGCCCACTGCTCAGGGCAAAATCTTTTGATGGCAGACATGCTTTCAGATCAATAAACAAGCTCCGATTTTAAGAAGTCCGCCCTGCCTTCGGCCCGCGCCTAAGGGCTGCGCCCTTGCATGCGCAGCCCTTAGGCGCGCTGCCCGAGTGCACGCCTCCCGGCGCCGCCTCCGATAACTGGACACTTTTAAATCCCCCGGTCAGCTGTAGCTCCACCTCTCACAGGCCCCACAGGTGATAACTGGGGCTGGAACAACAGCACGGCTCTCTTGCTCCTCCCGGCGCCGCCTCCGATAGCTGGGCACTTTTAAATCCCCCGGTCAGCTGTAGCTCCGCCTCTCACAGCCCCCACAGGTGATAACTGGGGCTGGAACAACAGCACGGCTCTCTCGCTCTTCCCCAAGGGATGGGTTATGGGCCGGGGTGATGGGCCTGTTAGCCCACCACCCCTGCCGGTACCGGGGTGACAGGCTAACAGGCTGGCCACAGGGGCAGCCCCTACAACCAACCACTCCCCATGCGTGACAGGGCTGGGCCGGTGACCATCGCTGGTGGATTACCGAGCCACACGGATACACAGTCACTGAGGGGTATGCAGAAGGCGGGGTCGCTAGGGGGGTGGGACTGAGCGACAGGCTCCTAGGAGGGGTTGTAACAGCACGGTTCCGGGTGAATGCGCCCCGCTCTCCATAGGATCCCAGCGCAAGCAGCTGTGCAGGCCTTGGAACGGCCATGGTAGGGGTGCAGAACAGGCCCCGAGGCCACTGGTGGTGCAGGGGAGGAGTGGGCGCCATGTGCCAACATGCTTTTGGGAACGCTGTGGCAGAGCTGTGATGTCCAGCTGCTGCTGGGCGACCCCCTGTCGGTGGCGGATGGCTTCGATCTCCTGTTGCGGTACATGTGGGTGATGGGCCATTCATTGGGGGGAGGGGGTCCGGCTTGCCGAAGGCGTGCCGGGGAGCTCAGCTTTACCCTCCTTCAACAACCTCAGTGGGACCAACCAGCCACTGTTGCAGTGCCCTGGACCGCACCGGAGATCACAGCTGTTTGCCTGGTCGCTGCACGTCCGGAGTATGGACTGGCCCTCCAGACTGGGGGTCCCCAGGTTGCTACTGACTACACCGGCATCCTACTGCATGCCCGTGACGTCTCCCCTCCACGATCAGACTGCCAGGCGCTTCTTGGGGAGCTGGGCCTGCTATCCACCGATGTTGGAGGACCCCTGCTGACCGGGACCCGTACAACATGTGAACATGGCACCCTCTGATCGGTGATGAGTCTACGGGCTGTGAAGACTGCTGCTGCCACGGGGAACCACCTCCTGCTCCATTTCATGGTGGATGCGCATATGCGTTCCTGGGGATTCCGTAGGGGCCTGTTTGCCTGGGAGGGGTTTATCCCGGGATAGCAATTCCAGGGGCATCCTCCGGCCTCTCCACGAGCAGGGCATCCTGAACGGCCCCTCCATCGCATGCCGTTGCTGTGCCTGTGCTGTGGCCCACCTCACCCTGTCCCTCCTGCTCCGGCCCATGGTACTGTGAAACCCAGCCAGACCCCATCGCTGCTTCCCTTCACTCCGACCCCCATCGCCCTGTAGCATTACCGAGCACCTTCTTCCCTCTTGGAGTGACTGCAACGGTGCACCTGTGTGCGGCTTGTGGGGAACAGACACGAGCCCCTGATCGCCCCATCGCTGTCCTCTGTTTGGCCGTTCCCCCCCCCTTTCACCCCATCATGAATAAAGTCTGTGCCTTTGCCTGTACCACCTTGGGTGCATTTGTGTCCGTTTGCGATGTCAGTCGCCCATCCCCTGGCTGCAGCCCTGTCCTTGTGTGTTGGTTACTGTGATGGGGGTCACTGGCGTTCCTGCTCGGGATGACTGGGGCTGTCGGGTGGCATACAGTGGTGCATGCTGGATTCTCCTATGGGCTCCAGGATGGATCATGGGTTTGCCCCAGTGGGTGGTGTGCGCCCACCGCATCCCGTTGTGAGTCCTGTCCTTCAGTTACCAGTGATTGGCTGGTGTCCATCTTCCCTTTGCGGGCACCCTTCCTCAGGGCTACCCCTTGTATCTCCCTGTGGAGGTATGGTGTACCGCCTGGCTGGATTGGCTGGGCAGTCTTGGTGTGCGTGTGCAACATGTGTGCTGGTGATGTCCCATGGCGGTGCTCT
>QEPC01007352.1:29499-45158 GCA_003113815.1 Sphenodon punctatus
TGGCACTTTACAAAGTAATAAAATAGACACGGTCCCTGCCCCTAGGGCTTACAATCTGAGAGACAGGAGCTGGGGGAGAGACATAGGAAGGGGAACAGAGGGAGAGACGAGGTCTAACATTCATGAAGATGCGAGGTCTCAAGTGCACGTACTTGACTTGACCTCCTTCCACAAAAGGCTATGGCATAACTCTACGATCTGCCGAGGGCACCTTCCTGGATGTCCCCCGGGTGAACCGAGGGCCATGATGGAGAGGGCGTTCTCAGTGGTTGCACTGCGGCTGTGGAACTCCCTCCCAGAGGAAGCTCGCCTAGCTCCCAGCCTGTTGGCCTTTCATCAGGCCTGTAAGACCTAGCTGTTTGTCTGGGCTTTGGGGGGGGCAGGGGGTAAGGGGCGGATGGGTGTTTATGTCTTTTATGATTAGTTTTATATTGTTTAAGTAACCCCTTTTTATATTATGGATTGTTTTGTTTTAATTGTATTTGTGAGCTGTCCCGAGCTGCCATTCGGCTGGAGGGAGTGGGATATAAATTATTAAATAAATAAATAAATAAATAAATAACTCCCCCCTCCTCCCTTGCCCATTCCCTCCTCCCACAAAGGTGGCATGACATAAAGCGCCACCCCTCCAAACTCTATCGAGGAGAGATCCATTAATGACTATTAGCCAGGTTGGTCAAGGGATAAAACTGCTAGCCACCAGAAGCTGGGAGTAAGCAACAGGGAATGGATCACTCCCTATGGGCCCTGTTATTGTACGCTTCCTCTAAAGCAGCCAGAACTGGCCACTGTCAGAGACAGGCTATTAGGCTAGCGGGACCATGGCAGCTTTTATGTTCTTTATAACTCACCCATCAGCTCAGCAGTTGTTTTACTTTGGGGGAGGCAGCCTCTGCCTCATCCCCAGCTGCCCCCTCAGCTTGGCAGCTTACAAACTCACATGTTTTGGATCCACAGAGCTCTTCCTGCTCCTAACCCTGTCTTGAGTCCAGTGCAGCCCTGCAACCTGTATTTCTCATAAGTCTGTATTTCTTTTCCCTTTGTCTGTGAGCCCAACTCCCTTCGCCAGCCAGGCTCTTTGTTTTATGTATCTCCACCAACTCAGCTGCTCTCTCCTCTTCCTAGCTAGTCCAGTTCATCCTCCATCTTCCCCTGGCTGTGGGAATGAGAGTGCTTAACCCATAATCAGCATGACTCAAAAGCTACATCAGAAGCTGCTTCTGGAGGAAAGAAAAGACATAACGTGCTTTGTTCTGCTGATCCCTATTCAAAGTTTAAATTGCTTTCTTTTCTCTACTCAGGTTCTCATTTCTCATCCTCCCCACCCCTCTCCCTGATGTCCACAGCAGGTTGGGGAGGGTGCAGATGCTATTGTTTTGTGATGGAGTCAGGACTGAAAAAAGCCTTTTTTTACCAAGCGGTGTTCCATCCCTCTTGCTGATGCATTGTAGAGCAGAACGTGTGGCTCAGTGTCTTGCACTGCACAGTGTGGTTGTGCATGCATCTTTGGTTCCGTTCAACATTGTGTGTATGTGTGTACTTGTGCTTATGTTTCTTGTGTGCTTGTTAGTGGTTGGGCCTAGTATTTGTGCCTCAGTGAGTGCGTGGGTGACTTTGTGTGTTGGGGTCTGTATGGGTGTGGTTGTGTGCTTTTACATAGTTTGTAGGTGTGTGAAGTATGTGAAAATGAGCATGTATGCACCTATGTGTCTGCACATTTACACCTTTGTGTGTGTACTTGTCTGCACCTGTGCATGTGTGCTTGACTGCACTTGCACATGTCCCTCTGTGTGTGTGTCTACATCTCTGTATATGTGTTTGTGGGTGCAATCCTGACTCTTTGAAGTCAATGGCTAAACTTTCATTGACTTCAATGGAATCAGGATTGCACTTAGCAGCATAGGTGCACTCATGCCCCCCACATGTGTGTGTTTGTATGTCTGCCCCATGTGTTTGTATGTCTGCCTCATCGTAACCAAGCCAAGTACGTGCACTTGAGACCTCGCATCTTCATGAATGTTAGACCCCTTGTCTCTCCCTCTGTTCCCCTTCCTATGTCTCTCCCCCAGCTCCTGTCTCTCAGATTGTAAGCCCTAGGGGCAGGGACCGTGTCTATTTTATTACTTTGTAAAGTGCCAGGTACACTGCTGGCGCTATATAAATGTTTGTTAATAATAATAATAATAATAATAATAATGTGTGCATCCCTTCCTATGTGTACTTTGTGTGTCTATACCTGTGTGTCTATACCTGTTTCTGTATCTGCATGTCTGTGTTTGCATCTCTAAGTATATTTGTGTGCCCATGCCTGTATGTAAACATGCCTGTACATCTGTGTGTGTACCTGTAACTGTGTGTATGTATGTGCACCTGTTACAGTGTGTGTAGAGTACAGTGGAGTCAGGATTGCATCCAAAAACACATACATAGAGATGCAGCCAGACACACACACACAGGGACAGTGGGCACCAGTATGCATGTTTGTATTTGTGCATATGTATATGTGCCTGTACCTCTGTGTGTGCGCACACCTGTACCAATTTGTGTGTGTGTGTCTGCCCATGTACAGGCAGAGCAGCTAGCCTGGTGAGGGAGTACAAAGTCCTTTCACATGAAACGAAGCTGCGGGTTGCTCTGTCATGTTTCACCAAAGCGCATCAGCTTTTTTTTTCTGTGAAGAATGACATGGAGCAAAGGCCAGGGGGGGATGGTGGTCTGCTTTTCCTCTACCAGCAGCCGCCTTGAGTGATCAACTAGCCAAAGACACAAACCTGTCCAGTCCCTGGGCCCAGAGGCAATTAGTACCTGCCACCCTGCTCCCTGGGCAGTGGACAGGGTGAGCTTTTTGACTGTTTGGTACAACGGCCCTCTGTGCAGCTGTGTGCGAGATATTACAATTTGTGGCTCAAAGCGAGGCCATCCAGCAAATATTTCTCTGTATCTGTCACCTTGTTTTATTTCTGTGTCTTTGAAGAAAGAGTTCCTGAGTAGGTCCCCCACTGTTGAACCTCTCTCTCTCTCTATTCCTTGGTTCTTTTTCTGCCTTTGCAAAGATGTCACCCTGGTGAAGCTCTTGATGGATTCCTGGGCAACTCCCTCCTGGTGCTGATGGATTGCTACTCCGCTCACTGCACGCTCCAGCTGCCTCTGCCATTCAGTCTGCCGAACTGACAGGGCCCATAAATCACCCTGGACGGCATAGCGGCTTGGAGAGCCTCAGCCCTGGCTGCAATGTACTGACACCACACAAGCTCCATAGGCAACAGGGCAGAGGTGTGTGTGTGAGTGCATAAGAAATGTGAATTTGATTGCTGTCTCTCATCTGCACTCAATTAAAATGTGGAAAGGCTCTCTCCATGCCCCCATGGTTTCAGAGCTGTCCAAAACATGGAAAAAGGCTAAAGCCCTACTACCAAGATTGAGTTCTGAGAGAGATGGACCACACTCTGTGGAGAGGCAGTGGAGTCTAGTGGATAAGGTGTTGGTCTGAGACCTAGAAGAAGACTAGGATTCACATCCTGTCTTAGCCATGCACTCACTGCGTAGCCTTGGTAGTCACTTTCTCAGGCTTAGCTCCCTATCTGTAAAATGGAATTAATGATGAGTTCCCTCACAGGAGTGTAATGAGGGGGAACTAGATAAGGATTGCAAAGCTGCTTGAATGGTGAAAAATCAATATAAATTATTCAAACTAACAATCCTGTAAGGGACACATGGTATGGGGCATCTGGGACATGAGTGGATGTTGGGGATTTGGGGCACAAGGCCAGGAGACTGAATCAGAACACAATCAGAGACCAGACTAGGGTTCAGTTTCTGAACAGAGGGACCAGGCAAGAGTCGGAGGCAAACAGGAAGACATAGTTTGTATGTCTCCGTTGTTGCCTGGGGTTACAGGATTATAGTCAAGTCTCAAAGTGGGATCACAAAGGCAGCAGTTTTGGGAATCACTAGTTTAAACTCTGTAGGTTTTCTGCCACCCAGCTTCCTGTTGCTGCTAGCCAGCCTTATAGCCTGACAGGCAGACAGTCAGGAAGCTGGGAGGCCCCGGAACAGGGCTGGTGGCAGACAAGAGGGATGTGGCCTGGCCAGGTAGAGAGGCCCCTTGGTGGGGTGGCTAGGCCAGAGACAAGGTGGAGCAGAGTAGTGACATTATTTCCACTTCCAGGAGCCCTGGGATGCAGGCTTGGGTCTTCGCAAGTCCATGGAGTGAGGAGAGTGCAGTGAGGCAGCAGGGGAATACAGACAGACTTGGTATGGGCTACCAGACAAACTCCCTTGAAAGCTACTGGTTTATCACTGGCTTCCGGTGTCCATATGAGTCTTAGGGAAAGGCGGACTATACATTTAAATAAATAAATGAATGTCCAATGTCAGTATGTGGAATACTGATATCCACAGCCCCCCAAATTCCCCCCCTCAGAAACCAGCCGTGGGCCTCCACTCCCCTCACGCTAAACCTGGAGTGTTTCCTTCTCCCCCTCCCCATCCCCCCATTCTGTAGCTGTGTGGGAGAGTTCTCGGAAGGGAGAGAGATTTTGTTTCTTCCTTTCAGAGTTGGCTGACAGATGAAATCTTTATTATGATGGTTTTTATTTCTGTGTCTGGATCTGAAAACGGGGCTGAAAATTCCCAACAAAAATATCTCATGCATATTCAATGAGAGTGCCAACAACACTTTGCAGTCATGGATTATTTATACACCAAATAACCAAAGCTTCATAAATAATAAAACAGCAGCAATCTCTGCTGTGTTTTATGTTTCCCTCAGTCTACGTGGGGGTAGGAGGGATGTGTCACCGAAGCGCATTTACATGCCGGATCAGCCCCTTGTGCTGGGAGAAGGACTGCTGTGGGGGGAGAGGTGCGAGAGAGAAGTGTGAAGGTGTGAGGAGGAATGGGCATGAGTGCACAGTTGTACGCAGTGCAATACGTGCACAGACCAAATTTAAGCGTGACAGAGAATGCGTGGGCTTGCATGGGAGCAAGAATGGGCTTGTGTGAGACTGAGTGTATCACATAATGCTTGCACGACAGAGCCATTCTCACATAGGGTTGCCACCTCTCTGGTTTTACCCACCGACCCCGCAGAGTCTCCAGCTCCAGGTTAGCCAGAGGTACCCCTGGTAATCCTGAGAAACCAGCTTTCAGGGGTGGCAGGAGGTGGCCACATCAGAAAGGGATTTTCCCACCCCCTTTCCAAAGTAGCCCCATTTCTATGGAGCATCATGGCATCATAAATGCTTGATAAGGGCGAGAGTTATGTCAGAAAAGGGCATGACAGCCACTTTGCCCCACCCTCTTTCTGACATAGCCCTGCCCCCTATAGAGTGTCATGACATCACAATGCTCCATAAGAGGCGGAGCCGCCACATCAAACGGGCGTAACATCCTCTTTGACTCATCCCCACTGATGGGGCCCTGCCCCCCTCCCCCAGAAGAAAGACTAGAGGGAGTGGTAACCCTATTCACACAGCACCCTTCTCACTCACAAATTCACCATTTGTTCTAAGGCATAGCTATAATAGGGACAGGTGGTGCAGCTGCACTGGGGCCCCATGAGCCTCTAGGAGCCATGCTCCCTAGTGCAGGTGTGCCCACTTCCACTGGGAGGAAAGGAAGAGGCATCCCATTCCATCTTCTACACTGCAGCCCATTTCAATCTTGCTATGCCCCTGACTCGTTCCCTAATCTCTCTTGGACTTGTCCCATAGCAAGGCATTCAAACAGTTGCTGATTCCCCTTTATTTCAGTGACCCAAGAGGGGAAGCAATAGGAGGGTGGGAAAGGGGAGAGGAAGCAAGGTGTACGTATGCGGGTGTGGGGCCTCAGCTATGTCAGACAAATGGAATGGGGAGCATGATTCAAAAAAGTTTGAGAACCACTATATCATGGATCTATTCCCTCTCCTTGAGTGGTGTATGCCCTCATCTCTGCTCCTTTACCCTGAGCTCTGTCTTTCAGTGCTTGAGGGGAGGAACTGGATCCCCAGGCCAGAGCCAGGAACTGGAAAGAAGCCAAATAAAAATCAGCCAGATGGTGGTTCTCCACCTGTGATGGAAGTGTGTTTGCGCGCTCACGTAAGAGAGAGCATATTTGTGTACCAAAGCAAACACATATGGCCTTCAAGAGTGTATCTGAAAGTACCCTTGTCACGTGCAGTGTCTGCTGCCGCCACAGGATCTGTTGTGTGCAATCTCCAACAAGGCGCAGAAATGCCATCCACCTGCCAGAATGGCATTGGGCCCCAGTTGACGCTGACCCCATGCCATGTGCTCAGGGCCAGACTTTGGGGGTGGGCAACCTAGGCAGTTGCCTAGGGCAGCGGATTTGGAGGGGTGGCAAAAAACGCCCCCCAAGGCTGCTACCGTCACCCACTGCTGCAGGTGCCTGCACAGCCAAGCCTGGATTGGCTCAGCTATGCAGGTGGCTACGGCAGCCAGCCTCCCTGTGAATGCCTCAGGCATGTGCACCCCAACTCCCTATATTAAGGTCAGGCAGCAGCCATTCCCCTCCTTGGCTTGCCAACTATGCAATCCTCCTGCTTTGGCCAGCATTTGCTTTGTACCTTGTCCCAGCTCCTGAGTTCCTGCTTCAGCATCTGCTCCCTCATCTTGTTCCAGCTTCTGTTCCTGGATCCCTTCTTCAGCTTCAGCCTTTGCATCCAGCTCCAGTTCCTGATTTCCCTCTCCGAGCTTGGCCACCCTGCATCCGGCCACTGTCTCTGGCTATCCCTTGGACTGCTTCTGTGGAAACTGACCCTGGTGAATGCCTACACAGAATCTGGGCCATGCCCAGCCCCAGTTGTGACAGCCCTTTCAGGCGTGCTTGTGTTTAAGCATGTGGGTGAGAAAAGGCATCCCAGTGTCAGGGTTTTGCATATTGGAGGGGGAGCAGAAATCTCTATGTGTATGAGACCATGTATGTGCCTGGGAATTTCTGCATGGTGAAGACACCCATGAGTATGACTACTATCTGTGTGTGGTGTGGAGCCATGGAGCAGCTGGGTGTGTGCGAGGTTTTCTCCCACCAGGCCCATGAGAAATACACTGGGTGATTTGGGATTTGAAGTGTTCTTGGCCCCTCTGCAACCTGAGTATGGCTTGAGCAGAAGGGGGAGGGGGAAATGGAAGTACAATTGTACCAGGCCCTCAAGCATTTTGTTTCTAAATATACATTAAAATTAGTAAAATAATATCTGCAAGTAGCATATGTGTGTGAAATACCAGTACGGTCTCCAAAAATTGATTTTAAAAGCTATGATAGGGGTCCCCAGGCTACCAGGATGTACCAGGACCCCACATTTTTTATCAATGGGCTTGGTTGTAGACCCCACAGAATTAGGCAGAGCGATGGAGAATGATCTCATGGTGTTTGAGGGTTGGACTAGATTGCCCTTGAGGGTTGGACTAGATTGCCCTTGAGGGTTCTCCAACCCATGTGTAGTTGCTGTGAGGTGGGAATCTCTGTGACATCCTTTTCTGGAGCTGTATCTGCTACCAGTTTCCATCTCCCCACGCCAGACAGGACGGAAGCCATTTCTGAGCTTGGGAATCCTTCTCCATCCTAATTCCTTGCTACGCTGCCATTGTCTGGCACATGCTATATTGTCTCTTGAACTTGAGTTCTTGTGATGAGAGCTCTTTCATACATTATATTTGCCATGTAGCTGTGGCCCCCAAATCTATGGCTGTATTTCTTGTGAAGACAGGTTTAGTTATGTGTGTGCACATGGGGAATTGCCCATGTTTATGGCGACCATGTAACATGTGAAGGTCCCCTTTGCTGTCTCCAGATTGTGGCTACTGTCCCTGTAGATCAGCTGTGTATTGATTGGCAAAGCACTCTTGCCACTAAACAGCTGGTCCTGGACAGGTCCACTCCTGATCTGCCAGCAGCTGCATCTGGCTCCCTGACCAGGTCTGCTGCAGATGGTCGGTCTGCCTTCTCCAGATCCTGGCCAGCAAAGGTCCGGTGAAACTGCTAGCACACAGTAGCCTCCTTCAACTCTTCCCATAGCTTCCCCAGCCACTTCTTGCCCAGAGCTTCTGCCAGCAGCTTGGAGGTGCTCTGTCTCTTGCAACCCCAGTTGGAAAAACCTGGGGCTGCAGCGGGCAAATTTGTAGGCAGGGTTGCCACTTCTCTGGGTTTTGCCTGGATATTCACGTTTTGGCCCAAGGTTTCCAGGCTATGTGTTAAACCCTGATTTCTCTGGGTTAGTCAGATGACCAAAGGAAATCAGGGCTTTCGGGGGAAGAGGGAAGGGCAAGATTCTGCAGAGGCCCCTGCCCTGGCAGCCACACTCACAAGCAGCAGTAGACTCTCCTGTCCAACACTCATTACCATCCCCATCTCAGCGAAGTAGACAGAGAGCGATCAGAGGCCTCAGCCAGTGCTCCTCTGCTTTGTCCTCTCACCAGACTCTCGGTCCCCAGGGAACCAAGGGGAAGTCACTCTCCTAGCAGCTCCCGGTGGGAAGTACTAAATGCCACATTGGTAAAAGTGTCACTGGCAGCTGCAGTTTGACTGCTACGAGGGATGATTCATAACTCCGGCTCAGTGGCAGCGCATTTATCCCCCCTCCATACCTCTGCTGTGCTCCTTCTTCCAACCCCTTGGCCCATCCTAGAAGAGAAAAGAGATAAATTGCTGTCATCTCGTTTTATGTAACATATAATCGGGTGGTAGCATGGAGAGTTGCCTCGCCTCAAAGTCATTTAGGATGAATTATTAATTCACTTAAAAGGCCTTTAAAAAGAGATCGGCTTTTTAGCACATGCATCGCTGGCCTGCACCTCTGCAAATGGAAGGTGTGGGGGACTTGACTAGGGATCAGAGGTGCTGACTGGTTCTTGTCAGTGGGTGCTTACACATGCATGTAGCATTTCCAGATACACATGCCAAGACAGACAGACAGAGAGAGACACACAGGTCTCTCAGCACAGCTTTCCATCCCCTAGGGCGTTTTTAGACGGGGGGGGGTGGAATTCACGGGTTAAAACAACTCCCACGATCCCCCCTGGACCACACGATATAGCGGGCATGCTTTTAAATGCACAGCCCACTTGTGCATGAGAAGAGAAGAGAAGAGGGGAGGGGGGAATCAGAGCAGTGCACCTTTCCCAGACAAACAGCTTACGCGGGGAGGGGGCTTGGAGCAGCGCATGCTTTCCCCAGCTCCCCAACAAACAGCTGATGGGGGTAGAGGGCCCAGAGCAGCGTGCACTTTCCCCAGCTGCCCTGACAAAACAACTGATGGAGGCAGGCAAGGAGAGGGTACGCTGCTCTGGACTCCCTCCCCACATCAGAAACCTGCGGTACCTAAACATGCAGATGAGTAAAACCTCCCTATCGAGGTTTTACTAATTTGGGGGGTTTTGTGCACAGCTCTCAGGAGAAGCGTTTAAATGTGCAGGCAATTTGTGGGTTTACCTGCAATCTCCCATATAACTGTCACTTCTAAAAACGCCTCTAGACTCTGAAATGAGGAACAGACAAAGCCAGGCACACACCTACCTTTACTCATCTTACCCTAAGGCTGGGCATGATGATTACATGGACAATGACCATTTGGAAGGGATATAACGCGCCTTGCATTAGGGTTACCAGGTTTTGAAAATCTCAAAAAGGGACACGCCATGCTCTTGTGTTCAGAATCTCCTAAGATGGCTGTCTCAACGGTTCAAGGGTGGGGGACCACGGGCCTGGGGGAGAAGTATGGCCTGTGGCTAGTTTTTATTTGGCTCCTTTATGGTTCTGAATCTGGCCCCTGTATCCAGTTCCTACTCTCAAGCACTGAAAAACTGAGCTCAGTGGAAGGGAGCAGAGATTTTATTTATTTTATTAGAATTTTTATCCCACCCTTCTCTAAAAAAAGGCTCAGGGCAGCTCACAATATATAAAAAACATATAAAAACAATCCATAAAAACAGTAAAACACAACAATAAAAAAACCAACCCTCCCTTAAGGAACAGCTGCCTCTCCCACTCTCCCTCTCCCATTAGCCACCATGGGAAATGTAGTGTCTGCATTTCCTGGGCTCCTGAAGTACAAAACTCCAACAAGTCAGTGTGTGGGTGGGAGGGTTTTGTTTTAAAAACATGGAGATAGTAATGCAAATGCATCACTTTCCTGCTCATTGAAGGCAGGAACAGCACAAGGATTTTTGCTACAGTATGCAAAGAATGCACGTATTACGTTGGCTACATGTGAGCCATAAATGTGGAGAATGGTTTCAGATTTTGGAGGAGCATTTGCCTCTGTTCAAGCAGGTGACCAAACCCATGTTCATACAATCCACAGCTACACGGACAATGTAACATACGAGGACGCAGAGGGAGATGGCAGCCGTTTGCAGGTGATCGGCAATGGTGGGGAAAGAGCCCCTGGCACTTCTGGGTGGGCGTAGGGGTGGACTTCAATGGCACACCTGCACTCTCCAGGGCCCTGGGATTGCACAGTCTTTCCTTGCACTCTGTTTGTGGAGGCTCTAGTAAACATCAGTGATTGATTCCTTATTGGCTTCCACTCTGGACAAAAGAATTAGGAACCCTCGTGGCATAAGCATCTGGAGTTGCTGGCATTTGCAGCTACTCGGGCTGATCTAGCCTCCCAGACAGCTGCTTCAGTGCTTTGTGCTACAAGCTTGTTTAGAAGCAAACCAGGCTAGAGAGAAATGTAGGCTTGGGAGAGTGTATATGGAAGAGGAAGGGCAGGCCAGCTGCATGGCCTTGGGGATATAGCTATGACTTTCACAGTAGCAAGTCACCTACATCTGGATTCAGCCAGGAATACTGAAACATAGACTTCTAGGGGAGCTGTCAAGCCACCCTGAACCTTATGGGAAGAGCAGGGTATAAATTTAATTAAAGAGGACTGTGTCCAGCCATCCTTCTTGGTCCTGACTTGCAGCTCTTAACTGCAACGGTTACTCTGGTCCATTTTGTGCTTCAGGAGTGTTTCCAAAGGACCTCCCACAGTAAGGGGGTATAACTAGCAAGGTACCCATGAAAGTGGCCTGAGGTTTTGTTACCCCCCTTCCCTGCTAGCCCCAGACATCCCTACCCTATCAAACCACCTCTTCTCCCCACACCATCTGGCCCTCTCCATCCTCTCCCCCATGTTCCCATGCTGGCCCTCCATCCCCTCCACAGACACCATTCAGGCCACTAAGAGGCAGTGCTGTGTCGATTGTGACTGTGGCAGCTGAACCAATCACCCTCCTTCCAGCTCACTTGCCT
This sequence comes from Sphenodon punctatus, assembly GCA_003113815.1. Lineage (NCBI taxonomy): Eukaryota > Metazoa > Chordata > Lepidosauria > Sphenodontia > Sphenodontidae > Sphenodon > Sphenodon punctatus. Next base: position 40,741 of record QEPC01007352.1, read on the forward strand.
GCCTGAAGTCTTTTATTGGCTGGTAGGCTTCTTCAGGAGGCTTCAGATGTACAGACATGCAACAAGGCAAATGCTTTAGTTATGCTATGAGAAATACTATGGCTTGCCATAATGCTTCCTATTCCCCTGGAAGGCAGGGAATATTACTCCCCCCCCATCCCTGTTTAGTAGATAGGGAAACCAAAGCATGCAAAAACTTGTGGTAGAGCTGGTTGTAGCACCTAGGGCTGTGGTTTAACCTCAAAGGCTATCATCCTCTGGCTGGAGAGGAATAACTAGGTACAAAGGTGCAAGAGAGAGGGATACTTCAATCTTCCCTTACCAACCAGCTGCAACAAAACAAAACTCCCCCACCCTAATAGTCTGCCCCTGCACAATCCCTCAGTTTCTCTGAATTGACCTTCCCTGTTCCTCCTCCCACCCCCTAATCTATTGACCGTGACTCCTCCCCTTCCTTCAGGACAGGCCACTCTAGCCTGCATTCTTGGCCACCAGGTTTGCAAGACAGAGGGGCTGCCATCCAACTCTCTCCTTCTTGTAGCTGCTGTTGTCAATGAGCAGAGAGTGAAGGAGAGATGGATCCTCTCCAAAATATTTGCATGCGTGGGGTGGTGGTGTGTTATAAACCTATGGGCACCTTGATTCTTTTGCTCCAGCAGCCACTTCCTCCATTCCTGCCCCTCACCATGTCATCTGTCCTTAGCTGAAATCCAATAACCCAGAGCAGCTATTTTACATTGGTTTAGTGCAGTCCTAGCATTTAGCACAGGTGTGAGTCCTATTCAATTCTATGGCACTCATGCCTGGACTAAATGCTGCTGCTAGCCATTTGGAGGATTGCACCTTAAGTACTCATTCACAGAGCACATACCTCTCTTGTAAACTCACCGCTTATTTCTTTATTCTGTGTTTGCCTTGTTCTATAGCAAGGCATTCTCCCAACTGCTGATTTCCTGACATTTCTGTGGCCCAACCCTTGCACCAGGTGGCAGAGAACAACAGATCAAGGAGCACAGGAAGTGGCAAGGATTTAACACAACTACCAAATAGGGTGGCCAGATATGCAATTTTTAGAGGTCACTTAGGGGAGATACAGGTTGCAGGACTGCATTGGAGCTAATGCAGCCCTGCAACCTGTATTTTTCATAAGTGCATCTCTGGCTACCCTACTCTTGGAATTTGGTTTTGTGCCACTCCCCACTTGAAAAGAGCAGGCCCTAAGTCATATTGAGTCCCACAAGACTTGGCCATGTGTCTCCATCTTGAAATGGAGAACCTGGGTGATACCCCTTCCCTCTACCCCCAGGTAATTTAAATGACTGACAGTTTGTAAGATGTTGGTGAATGGAGTGGAAACTTGCTATGTCCCTGAAAATTTAGTTCTCCAAGGGATGGTGCCAAGAGAGAGAGAGAGAGCTGGCAAGTTTCCAAGCCAAGCTCAGTTCTGGGAACTCTCTTGGCTATAAATCAGATTGATTAAAGAACCTATTGAAACCACCTGCCACCATCGATTGCCTTGCACTTACTCCTTTCTTTGCCTGGTGCATGCCCTATAGATTAGCTGTGCCAAGACCACCAGAATTGTCCCTTCTGTGGTGGTGGGAAGTGCTGGAAGTAGCAGCATTTGCCAAGGTCTTTCTGTGGTGAAATGCCAGTAGGGGGTGCTATACAGCTGAGACACCCACCTCACTGTGTTTCTCCAAATCTCTGACCAGGGGTTCCCACAGCTGGCAAACCCCCAAAAACCCTTAGTATTCCGCTGCCACCACTTGAGTGTAATTCAGAGGGCGTTCACACCACTCAAGACATGTGAACCCCAAAAGGCATAAGCCTCACAGCTTCTCAAAAGCACTCCCCTTTCCTGGCACTCTGTTCCTGGGATTTCCTCCTCTACATTGGAGGCAGATCCCCAGAGCTATCCACAGGAGGCTTCCCTTGGTTCCAAAGCTGCTGGCTTCTAGCCAAATAGGGAGTTTTCCCCTCTCTCCTTGCCTTAGTAGCGAGGCTTGGCCACCCGGCCCAAAGGAGGCGTTTAATGGTCAGCCCAATACACACACACACACACACACACCCAGTAGGGTAAAAATAAAACTTAGACTTTACTGATACATATAAAAAGGAATAAAAGCATAGCACTTATAGTGATAACCCTTTGAGCAATCAGAGTCAGTCCTGTGGACATAGTAGCTCGTTTGGAAAGCATCTTCCTATAACTGTAGCTAGCAAGTACTCACACTGGTTCTGATCAGGTCTCCACAGGGAATGGTTTTCCTATCGGGTCCAAGTTCTTCTTCTGGCAAGGCCAGAGTTACTGTTAAGCCATATAGTCCATGAGTGCCTCCAGGCAGGGAGGTCACCAGCCTAGCAGCGTGTGCAAGAGATCTCAGTCAGTGAGACCAGAGAGAGAGTCAAAATGCCTGTGCTGGTCCTTTTAAGGCATCCTTGACCTTCTTTCTGATTTGTCCAGGAGGGTCAGCTGGCTGCAGTCCAGAAGCCCCTCTTCTTCTATGATTCGATCATCCCATGTCACCTGTCTTAGGTGTAGAGTTCCCCCCCCTTAGGAATTCCAGGAATGAGGAAGTCCTGAACAGGTGCTTATTGAGGCCTGGGCTTTGGCTGAGCCAGGATTGCAGTTTCAGCAAAGGGGAGTCAGAGGGGGGTCTTTGTTGGGGCAAGGGCATTTTGCCACACCTCTCCCTCCCCATTTTCAAGCCTGGACATGCTGTTTTCCCCAAAACTGAGGGTACCGGCGTGCTCCCCCGGGGTGTAGGAACAGTTATTGAAAACTGAAGAGTGACTGATATTACACAAATAATACAAAAACAGAGACAATACTGTCCCGTCACAGAAAACGCAAACGGGGTTAATGCACAACTAATAAAGTTACCAACTCGTATTCCCTCTACCGTCAGAGGTGCAATCCCGTACATCCTGACGCTCTCAGAGAATACATTCATTACAGTCTGTTCCTGCTTCTGAAAGGAAGTCAGCAAGAAGAGTTATATAATCGTTAGTCTGAGTCCACAATGAGTTTCTTAAGGCCCAGTGCCTTTGCCACAGTTTGGGAGAGCACTGCTCTAGAAACTTCCAAGGTTCTTTTCAGTTTCTCCTTATCTTGGGACCAAATCTCCTCAGGTGGAGAGAGATCCCCAATCCCAAAAAGGTCTGCTTTCCAATCCTCCCATTCCAAGCTGTCAACAGGGGAGAGCTTGAATACCAGTCCATCCCTGTCCCGGTGTGGTTTGAACCGGCTTATAGGAATTACCTTGGGGTTCCTCCCTGACTGAATTAGGCATTCCCGTAATTCTGGTAGGGAACTTCCTACTGTGTAATTCCCAATCCATTCCTGTAATTCTGGTAGGGAACTTCCACCCTTGTCCTTCCCCAGGTATTTCACTGCCTCCACTAGGATATTTCCTCCACTGTCCTTCCATCTCTCTGATGGAGAGCCCGGAGGAGAAAGCGTCTTTATCAGGCCATCTGAAACCCCAGTGGCTTCTGCAGAAGCTAGGGCAATGGCCTCAGGGTATCTAGTTGCCGCATCTGCTAGGGTCAGCATAGAGCACTTCCTCCTTGTCTTCTGCTTCAGGGATCCCCCTGTATCTGTACCCACCCTCTCACAAGGCGGTCCTATGACTGGGAGTGGCTGCAGAGTTGCTTTGTCCTACTCCCAGATTACTTGTTCCCCCCCTCCAGGAGTGAATTCCCCCTCCTGTTCCTGAGCTGACTCCTGGAGCCGTTCCAAGTTGGGGTCTTCTAGAGCCTCTGGCTCAAGCTCCTCTGAGCTTACTAAACTGGGGTATGCAAAAACCTCCAGCTTACCTTTCTCCATCCCACCCAGGGGTACACCGTCCCTTTCTGGGGTCCCTTCATCTGTTCCCCCCTTGGGCTCTACACTTCCCATTTTAGGGCTGCCCTCCAGGCCCACCCCAGGACTAATGCTTCCTTTGTTGCCCCCTCTCTGGGCTCTACAGATTCTGTTCTGGAGCTACCCTCCAGGCCTGCCCTTAGAATTACTGTTTCCCCTGCCTCACCCTCTTTGGGGTCTACCTTTTCCCTTCCGGGACTGCCCACTAGGCCCACCCCTAGGATTCCAGTTCCCTCTTTGGGTTCCATGTTTCCCACCCCAGGGCTGCCCTCTAGGCTCACCCCTAAGGTTTCTATTCTTTCTGCATCCCCAACCTCCTCCTCTAGCTGGTGGTGCTGCTCCTTTGGAGAATTATTCCTGAGCTCAGCCCCACTTTGCAGCTGACTCTGATGGCTAGGGGAGACCTCACCCCTGGGCCCATCTTCTGGCCCCGGGCAACTCCCCTCTTCCCCACCTTCTATCTCCAGAACGAGCTGGCTCCCCCAGCTCTGCCTGCGGGTTCCTACTGACACCCGACAGGGCCCTATGATATCTCTCCCCACTAGTATAG
>QEPC01007352.1:47305-70952 GCA_003113815.1 Sphenodon punctatus
ACGGAGTAGTGGCGCTTCGATTTAGCGACAAGTAGATCATTGGTGATCTTGGCCAGGGCAGTTTCAGTAGAGTGGAGGGGGCGGAAGCCGGACTGGAGAGGGTCCAGGGAGGAGTTGGCAGAGAGGAGGTTCAGGCAGCTTCCTGGGCTTCTTGTTGCTCCTTCTCATGCTGGCGCTGAGCTTCCTGAGCAGCTAGTTCAACTTCTCTCTCCCTCTGCCGTTCTCTCTGCATCTTCAGCTCGTGTTGACGTTGGGCAGCCTTGTCAGCTCTCTCTCACGCCCTGCCTTCTCTCTCTCGCTCCCTGTCTATGAGCTCCTTCTCTCTCAGGCGGATCTGCGTCTGGAACAGCTCTATCTGTTCAAGGGACCCTTCAGGAGTCCCAAGGAGAAAGGTTGCTCCGGCTCCAGTCTCTGGATCGACATTCTGAGCAGGCCCAGACATTTCAAAGTTCTTTATTTGCTGTCTTAGCTGCTCGTTGGTCAGCCCTTCTGCTGGGAGATTCCTCCTCTGAGCCTCTCTTACGAGGTCAGCTTTAGTGAGTCTATTGAGCCCCTTGGGCAATCCCAGCAGGGTACTCCCCTGTGTTCCAGAACTCATACACTTCCTTGCCCTTGCACTGCTTATCTAAGCCCTATCCAGTTGACCCGAAGCCAAATTCAAGGACTTGATTGCTCAAGGTTTATTTCCAAAGCCCCCCTTTGTTCTATGGGTGCTTTTCAAAAACTCCAATTCAAAAAGAAAACTGCTGGTGGATCCTATTCCACCTGTGTGTGCTTATCTGGCTGCTTGGGTGATCCCACCACTGCCACCACATGTGACGAAACGCCAGTAGGGGGTGCTATACAGCTGAGACACCCACCTCACTGTGTTTCTCCAAATCTCTGACCAGGGGTTCCCACAGCTGGCAAACCCCCCAAAACCCTTAGTATTCCGTTGCCACCACTTGAGTGTAATTCAGAAGGCATTCACACCACTCAAGACATGTGAACCCCAAAAGGCATAAACCTCACAGCTTCCCAAAAGCACTCCCCTTTCCTGGGATTCTGTTCCTGGGATTTCCTCCTCTGCGTTGGAGGCAGATCCCCAGAGCTACCCACAGGAGCCTTCCCTTGGTTCCAAAGCTTCTGGCTTCTAGCCAAATAGGGAGTTTTCCCCTCTCTCCTTGCCTTAATAGCAAGGCTTGGCCACTCAGCCCAAAGAAGACGTTTAATGGTCAGTCAATAACAAACACACACACACACCCAGTAGGGTAAAAATAAAACTTAGACTTTACTGATACATATAAAAAGGAATAAAAGCATAGAACTAAGGGGTGATAACCCATTGGAAAGCATCTTCCTATAACTGTAGCTAGCAAGTACTCACACTGGTTCTGATCAGGTCTCCACAGGGGATGGGGTCCAAGTTCTTCTTCTGGCAAGGCCAGAGTTACTGTTGAGCCATATAGTCCATGAGTGCCTCCAGGCAAGGAGGTCACCAGCCTAGCAGCATGTGCTAGAGATCTCAGTCAGTGAGTCCAGAGAGAGAGTCAAAATGCCTGTGCTGGTTCTTTTAAGGCATCCTTGACCTACGTTCTGATTTGTCCAGGAGGGTCAGCTGGCTGCAGTCCAGAAGCCCCTCTCCTTCTATGATTCGATCATCCCAGGTCACCTGTCTTAGTTGTAGGGTCCCCCCCCTCTTAGGAATTCCAGGAATGAGGACGTCCTGAACAGGTGCTTGTTGAGGCCTGGGCTTTGGCTGAGCCAGGATCGCCTTTTCAGCGAAGGGGGGTCTTTGTCGGGGCAAGGGCATTTTGCCACACTTTCCTCTGCAGTTGTGGCGGGGTGGACTCCATTAGTCACTGTGAGGGTGAACTGGGCACCTGATGCTGATACCAGGAATTGGTACTTGCTATGTAAGTTGGCAGAGCAGGGCCAGCACCTGACACTGGTAGCTGAAAAGTAACTCCAGCCTTGGTAAAACCAACTTAACGTTGGTAAAGTCCACCTGAAGCTTTGACTGGAAGGAGTGGCCACTGGCTGGGCTTTATATTTGTGGAGCTGAGAGTTCACCTTGGCCACAGAGAAAGGAAAAGGAAGCTGAGGGAGTAATCTCTCTATGGTGAGCCCACAGTTTCTTGGTTGGTAGGCCGGTCGTCTATGGAAAATAAGGAGAAAGTTGTAGAAGGGAAGGGCCTGGCAGTCTTTGAGACTATGAAATCCTTGAGGCAACCAACAGCCTGTGTGGAGATCTCTAGAGTGAAGGGGTTAGAAGATGGAGACACCAAGGACCCATTCACACAACACTTTCAGAATGTGGGTTGGCATTATGTGTAGAGACACCCAACAAGCTTATAACTAAGAGAAGATTTGAACCCTGGCTTCCCAGGTTCAATGCTAGTGCCTTATCCACTGGATCTAGATTTTTATTAGGTGCTATGCAAAAATTTTAAATGGGTCCTTACATTTTATCAGTAGATAGATACACTAATAGCCTAGATCTGGATATTTTAATACAGGGGTTCTCAACCTTTTTCCAGTCATGAGCACTGGAGTGATGTAAGTGACTACTTGGGAGCACTGCATAATTTGTATGAATAATTTGCATAAATATGCATAGGTTAAGTTTCTTTTCTGCAATTCAATTTAATTCAATTCAGTAGAAATGGAGGTAATCAATTAATGCCAGCTCATTAACTTTAATGGATGAAGGATTTCAAAGTGCTCCCGAGCACTACTGATAGCTAGCTTGGGGTGCGCTTTCACCCATTGCCCGAGCACTGTGGTGCTCCTGAGCAGCAGGTTGAGAATCCCTGCTTTAATATCTTGTTCACCAGTTGATAAATGTACTAGGAACAGCCAGGAGACCCTAGGCATTCACTTGTTGCCTGCTATACCCCACATGAGTGTTTTTAGATGCGGCACTCTGCGGATTTTAGTTGCGACACTCGCAGCTCCGCCTGGATGTCCAGGTGGAGGCTGTGGCGAGGAGTGCCTTTCGCCAATTACATCTGGTGCGATGGCTGCGGCCATGTGTTTCGGACTGGGACCTGGCCACTGTCATCCATACTTTCATCACCTCCAGTTTGTACTATTGTAATGTGCTCTACGTGGAGCTACCCATGGTGATGGCTCGGAAACTGCAGCTGGTGCAGAATGCGGCAGCCCGTCTCCTGGTGGGATTGGGCTGCCGGGAGCACATTACGCCGGTGCTCTGCTCTCTGCACTGGCTGCCAATAGTTTTCCGGGCCCGATTCAAGGTGTTGGTCTTGGCCTATAAAGCCCTAAATGGCCTAGGCCCTACCTGTCTTTGGGACCCCCTCATCCCTCGGGTTCTGGATCGGCCCCTGCGGTCATCCAGGGATGCCCTGCTCGGCTACGCAGGGGAGGGCGTTTCTTGGTGGCCACACCCCGACTGTGGAACTCCCTTCCGGTGGAGGCCCGGTTGGCCCCAGATCTCCCCTCCTTTTGAAGAAACTGTAAGACCTGGCTGTTTCGCCAGGCATTTGATGGGGGAGTGGGTTGGGGGGAGATATTTCTAATCCTCTTTTTATGTGTTGTTTTCAGTTCTACTCTTGTTTGTTTTTATGACTGTTTGTAAGCCACCCCGAGCTGCCTGTGGCAGGAGGGGCGGTGTACTAAGATTTTTAAATTAAAATAATTTAAAAAATAAATAAATAAATAAATAAAAATAAATAATCCGCTTTTAGAAAAGTTGCGTGGGTGACGTTTAGATGCGCCACCGCCACTGGAAACTGTAGTTCATGCATTGTTTTAAAACTGCATTTGTAAAACCTGATATCGATGTTCTACCAATGCGGTTTCAAAAAATTGCGTGAGCCACGGTTTCCAATAGCGGCAGCACATCTAAATGCCCCCCACACAACTTTTCTAAAAGCGTATTATTTAAATCCGTGAGTCTACATCCCCATGTCTCCATAACAAGCTTCTGCCCTCACCTATACACCAACCAGCTCTTCTCCTTTGCCAACACAAATCCAGTGCAAGCAACTGGAGGTTCATGAGGCTGAGATTTTCGATGCTTGTCTTAAAAATGTAGTTGCCTGACTCCTATTAAAGAGGCTGGCATTGAGACTCTCCTGTTAGACTTCTCAGCCCATGCATTTAAAAGACCAGACACCTTGCTGTCTGGTCAGTTTTGACATAACTGCTTCTAAAATGCTCCTCACCATCTTATCACTTTATTCTAGAGGGGATTTTTCTTTTCTTCTTCCTTCTCCCTCTTATTGGACCAAAGCAGCTGACTCTAGAGTCAGGGCAAGGGCGTAGCTACCATTGGACAAACAGGGACATTCGTCCCGGGGCCCGTACTGGTTGGGGGCCCAGTATCCAAAGTAGCTAAGCCACTCTTCTCCCCGCTCCCCTTTTTTTCTTTTTTTAAATTTCCACCTGAGCTGGCTGGGGGCTCTTCTAGCTGCTGCATGGGCCCCCTCCCTGCCCGCGGTTGCAACATTGTGCCTGATACAATGTTGCAGCCGCAGGCAGGGAGGGGGAGGGGCCTCATGCAGCAGTCTGCGTCAGGTAGGGTGGCTATACCTCCCCTTTAAAAGAGGACGCTTATGAAAAATACATGGTACAGGGCTGCACTGGAAGCACTGTAACCCTGCAACATGTATTTTTCATAAGCGTCCTCTTTTAAAGGGGAGGTATAGCCACCAAAGCATTATTAGGTCAGGTCACACTCACAAGCCTCGCAGCTCGGCTTGCCCCCTTGGTGCTGCGTCGCGAAGGAGGAGTCCTCCTCACCAGTCCAGACCCAGTCCGGGCAGGGCTGGCTCGAGGGAGGCCCAGCCCGAGTGGAAAGGTGCCCGCCGGTGGCTCCACTCAGTAAGGGAACCGTCGCCGGACACCTTTTTGCTCCGGCGCTCCCCGCATTGCGCCAGATCAGCCCGCCCGACCAGCCTCCAGGACTGGTCGGGTGGGCCAGGGCAGCAATGGCACTGCTGCTGGCCACACCTGGCCCCAGCGATGGATGGGCCAAGCAGCAGGCCACCAGCAGCACGCCGCAGACTCTGCAGAGAGCAAGTAAGTCCCAAGCACCAGCAGCCCAGGGCACCTAGGCCGGCCGACGGCTTCACCACCAGCAGGAAAAAAGAGGGGAGAGGCCCATGGAAATTTCTTGTCTCTGGGCCCATCCCAAGCTAGCTACGTCCCTGAGTCAGGGAGAAGCAGAAAGGGCATGCTAGGTTCAGAGGAACGCTCTTGGACATGGCCTGCAGACAGGTTACCTCTGACTGTGATGATCTTGCAAGCCAAGTCAGGTTGGGCCTCTTTAGGATGGGGATAAAAGGCCACAAAGGGAAGCTGTGTGTTGCAGGAAGAGGGGCTGGGAGTCTCCTCAGCTCTGCATGCACTAGGAGCTGAGTGTTCATTGTCTGAAAATAAAAGGAGGCTGGATTTCAAGATGCTGGGTGCCCTCTGTGAGAGCTATGACTGTGCAAATGGAAGCTGAGCTTTTTTTAAAAAAAAAACAGCCCTACATCTCTTGCCAACTTTTCACTCCTTGCTACCGCTGGCTCCCAAATCAATGATGGGTTGTTGTTTTAGAGGTGTGGGACTGTCCCATCCAGCCCTAGTCAGGGGTGCTGGCCTGCCCCAAACCCCGTCATGCTCTTTGACGCGTGTATGGAAAATGGTGAGCAACTCATAGCCAGTATGCTGAATGCCGTGGCCTCTGCTTTCAGCAATAGGAGTGCTGGGGACACCCTCTAAAATACAGTGGGCTGTGGCTCCGCTGTAGGGTACATGCTTTGCGTAAGGTCCCAAGTTCAATCCCTGGCCTCTCTGATTCAGGATCTCTCGTAGCATCCCTGGGTGAGGCCTTGTTGGGGATCCTGGAGGGTCTCAGATAGCATGCCTGGGTGAGGCCTCTGCTGGAGACCCTGGAGAGCTGGATTTGAAACCCTGCTGCCATGTCAGGCTGTGACAATACTGGGCTAAGATAGACCATTGATCTGATGACACAGTTAGGCAGCCCCTTATATCCTTACAAATACATGGCTGAATGTAATGGGGAAGTGAGGACAAAGCATCAGCTAATGTACAGGTGGGATTGGGAATATGGGGCTGCTAGCAGGGACAGAATTTGGATCCAACTGCTTTTGATACACTGACTCCCCAACTCCTGGAACTTTATGGGTCCTTTCCCCTGCTCCTGAGCAATGAATCCTATTGCACATAGAGGAGATGTTCTGGTTCCATCCATCAGAAGTCATGTGGGTACACACAACCGCTAGTTCGTTATAATACAGCCTGTGGGTGCACTCTTCTCCCATTAAAGTCAACAGAAATTCTGACATTTTCAATGGATTTGGAATTGCAGTCTATTAAAGCTGTAATGCCTTTCATATCCTTGAACCATGCCACTTTTACCTTTCCAAAAATCCATTTAGATTGGCTGCCTCTCCCAATTTAACTGGGCATTTAGGGAGACAATAAGCCTTCTATGTCCAGTAGGTACAGTGAAGTCTGCTTTGCACACAGGGTGAAAACAGACATGCACCTTAAATCTGCTTAAACACCACTTTGACATTTCTTATGCATGTTGCAGAGCTGCATAGGGCACCAATACAGCCCTGAAACATGCATAAGAAATGTTAAAGTGATGTTAAAGCAGATTTAAGGTGCATGTCTGTTTTCAGCCATAGTGTGAATTTCTTCTCTTGCCAGATGGGGATCCCAACAAGGTCAAATGAAATGAGCATTTTGTCTTATTGTCACCCAGTCATCTGCATGTTCTCCCAGCTGCTCATTACCAGGCCTGTCTGTCATCCTTTTACCCCCAGCCTGTGGGGCTTCCTCCAATTTCTGCTTGTAAATTATTCCAAACTGCTGAGTCAGGAAGCCAAAGCACTTATGGACACATCCTAGTGTATCTCCCATAGCTCCAGATGTAAAAGGTCTGCATGGTGGTTGGGGAATCTGCAGTCTTCCTCCAAGTCAGTGGTGCTCAAGCTGGGGTCCGTGGAGCACTGGGGGTTCACAAGACCAGGGGCCACGCTAAGCAGTTTGCAGAGCTGGTGCAACTATGGTCCCTGTCAAGGTCACAGCCATCTTGGAAGTTTGCTTTGCTGCCTGCCACAGCTGGTCTGCAGGGAACGTGCTCTGTCTCAACTGCTGTCTTTTTTGGCAAAGGGTGAAGAGTGCCTTCGCTAGGGCAGCTGGATCAAACAGGGATGCCGCAGCACTCAGCGTCACTGAACTAAGGGACACTCATTATGTTTCATGGAGCTGTGACGCTCCGAATAAGGGATGTCCATTATGTTCTATAGAGTTGTAGGGCTCTGAAACAAGGAAGTCCTAGGGGAGGAGGAGTTGAAATGCAGGGGAATCAGTAGCTGTATGAATGCTTTTCTGTAGGACAAGACAAATACAGATTAAAAAACATGTGCTGAGTTTAGAAGGGGGACGGGTGTTGTGTGATTAATAGAATAATAATTCCCAAACATTTGGGGCCATGACAACACTCAAGATTTCCCATGCACCATCAGGACTTGCTAAAGACACAAACAATACTATATATATATATATATATATTTCAAATACATCAGAAGCAAAAAGCCTGCTAGTGAGTTGATTGGCCATTAGATGACCAGGGGGTGGGGTGAAAGGGGCACTCAGGGAGGAAGGGGACATTGCAGAGAAGCTGAATGAATTCTTTGTTTCGGTCTTCTCTGCCAAGGATATTGGGGAGATACCCACACTGGTCTGAGTCTTTGTAGGGGAAGAATTGGAAGAACTGTCACAAATAAGTGTGTCTCTGGAAGAGGTTCTAGAGCAAATTAACAAACTAAATAGTAACCAGATATGGAAGTTGCTGCCGTGTCAGGTTATCTCTCTCTCTATAGTTACAAATTTCCAGGAGCAGAGGGTATTCATCCCAGAGTTCTGAAGGGACTCAAATGTGAAGTTGCAGACCTACTATTAGTAATTTGTAACCTATCGCTAAAATCTGTCACTGTACCAGACGATTGGAGGGTAGCAAATGTAACACCAATATTTAAAAAGGACTCCAGAGGTGATCCTGGAAACTATGGACTGGTAAGTCTGATGTTGGTGCTGGGCAAACTGGTGGAAATGGTTGTTGAGAACAGAATTACTGAGCATATTGATAAACATGGCATAATAGGGAATGCCTCGCTAATCTATTGGAATGTTTTGAGGGTGTAAATAAGCATGTGGATACGGGTGAGCCAGTGGATATAGTACACCTGGACTTTCAGAAGGCTGTTTGATAAGGTCCCTCATGAGTAGGGCTACCATACCTCCCCTTTAACAGGGGACACTTATGAAAGATACATGTTACAGGGCTGTACTGGTAGTGTAGCCCTGCACTACGTATTTTTCATAAGTGTCTCCTGTTAAAGGGGAGGTATGGTAGCCCTACTCATGAGAGACTCTTGAGGAAATTAAAGAGTCATGGGATAAGAGGCAATGCCCTATTGTGGAGTAGCAACTGGTTAAAAGATAGGAAGCAAAGAGTAGGATTAAACGGTCCGTTTTCACAGTGGGGAGAGGTAACTACTGGAGTGCCCCAGGGATCTGTACTGGGACCAGTGTTTAATATATTCATTAATGATCTGGAGAAGGGAGTAAAGAGTGAGGTAATCAAATCTGCAGATGACACAAAGTTATTCAAGGTAGTTAAAACCCGAACAGACTGTGAAGAATTGGAGGAGGATATTGCAAGACTGGGTGACTGCGCATAAATGGCAGATGAAATTTAATGTTGACAAGTACAAAATGATGCACATAGGGAAAAATAACCCAAACTATATGTATACAGTGCTAAATTAGGAGTTAGTTACCACTCAGGAAAAGGATGGTGAAAACGCATTGAAATCCTCAGCTCAGTGGGGGACAGCGATAAAAAAAGCAAACAGAAGGTTAGGAATCTTTTGGAAAGGGATGCAGAATAAAAATGAAAATATTGTAATACCACTATATAAATCTATGGTATGACTGCACCTAGAATATTGTGTGCAGTTCTGGTCGCCCTGTAGGGAACAGACACGCCTCCCCCCCTCCCCCCAAGACACTTGAAGAGCAGCTCTTAGCTCAGAGAACTAAACTCATCACATATTTCCCCTTAACTTTAGATATATTCAGCAAGTCAGCAGATTCATTAGATCACTGTTGAAGTTAGCTCAAGGGAAGAGGAGAGATGATTAGTACTCTTTCCCCTAGTTTTATTCGCTGTTCATGGCTTTAGCCTTCTAAGAGCGACAGACTGTCTGTATATTCAAGGACGGATGGCTGAAACAAGCTATATTTGTGAAACAGGCGTCTTGTAAACAATATGTTTTGTACCTGTCACTCAGATGACAAGTTCTGTAAACATTTAATGGAACCTTTTCTCATTATCATATTAATTACATATTTCATTACCATATTCATCAGTTCTGTAATGGCATGTTTGTACACATCTTTGCTTGTAGATAAAAATGACCAATTGGAAACTCCTCCCTTGTAACCCTCCTCTCTCTCTCTTCCTCGTGCATAACCAGGGTTTCCAGGCTTGGTCTGGTAGTAGCTCATCATCCGGCCTTATCTTTAAATAAACTTATTTTTCTTATTGGCATTTCCTCAAGCCTCTTGTCTCATTCCGGGGCAAGAGAGGAAGAGCTGGGCCTTGGGCCAGAGGAGCCCCTGCAACATGCCCCATCTCAAAAAAATACATAGTGAACTAGAAAAGGTACAGAGAAGGGCAACAAAAATTATCAAGGCTATGGAATGGCTTCCGTATGAAGAGAGGTTTGCTAGGTTGGTTCTCTTCAGCTTGGAGAAGAAACGACTGAGAGGGGATATGATAGTTTATAAAAGCAGGAGTGGTGTAGAACACTCAAATAGGGAGTGGTTATTTACCCTCTCTAGCTACTAGAACAAGGGGACACTCCATTAAACTAACTGGCAGCAGATTTAAAACAAATGAGAGAATATTTTTTCACTCAGTGCACAATTAACTTGTGAAATTTAGCGTCCAAGGAAGTGGTCAAGGGCGGTAGCATAGCTAGTTTTAAAAAGGGATTGGATAAGTTCCCTTTGGAGAGTCATGATGTCACAACACTCCATGGGGGGTGTCATGTCAAATCGAGGCCCACCCTTTGCCCCATCCCTTTCTGGCGTGGTTTCACCTTCCCTTGAAGAAAATTTCCTCTGGTTATCAGGCACCCATGGATAACCCAACCCAGAGATGATGCAGAAAAATCCAGAGCCTCAGAGTCAAAACCACAGGGGTGGTAACTTTACTCACGCACCTTGAACTAAATTTCTGCATGGCTCTTGTGGAGCTTACATCAAGGAAACATGTTTGCCCCATATTTCTGTTTCTGACTCGGTATTTGGTTCCCTGCTTCCCCATTGCACTTGGCTATGGATTGTGCTTCTGAGGGCCTCTCTGGCATGATTATTGCTGAAAGCAGAGGCAGCAGGAAGAAGGGGTGGAGGAAATGTGTCTGTAATTTGGTTCTAAATCATTTCCCTCAACAACGCCAACGCTGAAGGTCACCTGTAATGAAGCTGTCAGACGGGCCAGGCCCTGCAATCAGAAAAATCCCTTGTGCAAAAGCAGGTGGGAGTAGAGTGTGCCTGTAATTTGGAGGTGGTTTCACTCTGTGTGTGTCTGTGTGCGTGTGTGTGTCAGGGTTTCCAGATCAAAATTCCTCTCTGTTGATATCCCCACTCTCATCCTTGGTGACTTCAACATTCATGTTGATGACCCATCTCAGCCGTCAGTCTCTCGCTTCCTCTCCCTAGCCTCCTCCTTCAACCTCCACCTTTGGACCAACTCCCCCACCCATACTAATGGCCATTCTCTTGATCTTGTCCTCTCTAGAAACTGCTCTGTCGCTGATCTCTCCTTCGATCCTCATCCTATATCAGACCACTTCCTTGCCTCTTTCAACATTTCCCACTGTCCCCCCTCCTCTTCCCCTTCTCTACGCCCCTTCCGTGACCTTCAAGCTATTGATCCCCTGGACTTTGCCTCCTCTCTCTCTCCCCTTCTTCCTACAGTCTTCTCTTCCTCCTCCCCTGACTCCGCTGTCTCTGCTCTCAACGCCTCTCTCTCCTCCACACTTGACTCCCATGCCCCTCTCTCTTCCCGCCCTGCCTTCTCCCACAACCCCCGTCCTTGGCTCACCCCTAGTATCCGCCACCTCCGTTCTTGCACTCGTGCTGCTGAACGACTCTGGCGCAAATCCCATTCTCACGCTGACTTCCTTCACTTCAAATTCTGTCTCTCCACCCTTACTTCTGCTATCTCCCTTGCTAGACAACACTACTATGCCTCCCGCATTGAGTCCTGTTCTCGGGACCCTCGCCGCCTGTTCTCTACCTTTGACTCCCTCCTCAAGCCTCCCTGTCCTCCCCCTCCTTCTTCCCTTTCTGCTCAGGATCTTGCCTCCTTCTTCACCTCCAAGATAGACAAGATCCGCCTCGACATCGCTTCCCACTCCTCTCTTCCCACTCCCACCCCTCTCCCTCCTCCCCCTCCTTCTCTCATGTCCTCCTTCTCCCCTGCCTCCCTTAAGGAAATCTCCTCTCTGCTCTCCTCCTCCAACCCTTCCACTTGCCCCCTTGATCCCATTCCTTCCCGCCTCCTCACCTCCATTACTCCCACTGTCGCCCCTTCCTTCCTGCACATCATCAACCTCTCCCTCTCTACTGGCTCTTTCCCTTCTGCCTTCAAACATGCCACAGTCTCTCCTATTCTCAAAAAGTCCACTCTTGACCCCTCTGACCCTTCTAGCTATCGTCCTGTCTCACTCCTTCCTTTTGCTTCCAAGCTGCTTGAACGTGTTGTCTACTCCCGCTGCCTTGACTTCCTATCCTCCAACTCCTCCCTTGACCCCCTCCAATCTGGCTTCCGCCCCCTTCATTCTACTGAAACTGCTCTCGCTAAGATCACCAACGATCTTCTGGTGGCTAAATCTAAACGTCTCTATTCCATTCTTGTCCTCCTTGATCTCTCTGCTGCCTTCGATACTGTTGACCACTCACTCTTGCTGGATTCCCTTCACTCCCTTGGCTTTTGTGGCTCTGTCCATAACTGGTTCTCCTCCTACCTCTCTGACCGCTCCTTTAATGTGTCTCTCTCCAACTCCGCCTCCTCCTCCTTCCCCCTCTCAGTTGGTGTTCCTCAAGGCTCTGTTCTTGGCCCTCTCCTCTTCTCGATCTATACCTCATCCTTAGGCAAACTCATTGCCTCCCATGGCTTCCAATACCACCTCTATGCTGATGACACTCAACTCTATCTCTCTACTCCCTCTCTCTCTCCCTCTGTTCAAGCTCGTCTCATCAACTGTCTCTCTGACATCTCTACCTGGATGTCTCAACGTCAACTCAAACTCAACATGGCTAAAACTGAACTCCTTATCTTCCCCCCTCATCCTTCCTCTCCTTCCTCACTGTCAATAACTATTGATGGAGTCACCATCCTGCCTGTCCCCCAAGCCCGTAGCCTAGGCTTCATCTTTGACTCAGCCCTTTCTTTTAAACCCTACATTGACTCTGTTGCTAAATCCTGTCGCTTCTCCCTCCATAACATTGCTAAGATTCGCCCTTTTCTCTCTGTCTCGTCTGCCAAAACTCTTGTTCATGCTCTGGTCATCTCTCGCCTCGATTACTGTAACCTCCTTCTCACTGGCCTTCCCCGGTCTCACCTTTCTCCCCTCATCTCTGTCCAAAACTCTGCTGCCAGGGTCATCTACCTCGCCAGTCGCTTCGACCATGTGCAGCCCCTCCTCTCTTCGCTTCACTGGCTTCCCCTTCCTGAACGAATCCTGCACAAGCTCCTAGTCTTCACCTATAAAGCTCTTCACAACCTTGCTCCCCCCTACCTCTCTGCACTTATCGCCCTCCATACTCCAGCCCGTGCACTTCGCTCCTCCTCTGTCCCTTCTCTCACCCTTCCACGCCTTCCCTGCTCCCCTAAGCGCCTTCGTCCCTTCTCACTTGCTGCCCCCCATGCCTGGAACTCCCTCCCTGTCCACATCCGCCTTGCCCCCTCCCTTCATACCTTCAAATCTCTCCTTAAAACTCACCTCTTTCGCTCTGCTCTGTCTGACTCTTTATCCTGCTGAGCCACTATTCCTATACCTACGATCGGTTTACCCTTATCCTTGCAACATGGACCTGCCTGCTGTCATTCTCATCGTAACCAAGCCAAGTACGTGCACTTGAGACCTCGCATCTTCATGAATGTTAGACCCCTTGTCTCTCCCTCTGTTCCCCTTCCTAAGTCTCTCCCCCAGCTCCTCTCTCTCAGATTGTAAGCCCTAGGGGCAGGGACCCTGTCTATTTTATTACTTTGTAAAGTGCCAGGTACACTGCTGGCGCTATATAAATGTTTGTTAATAATAATAATAATAATAAAATTTCAAATACAAGGGACACTATTCTGTGGAGCTCTATGGAGCTGTGGGGGTGCCTGCTCTGTGGAGTTCTATGGAGCAGTGGGGGTTGGAAATAAAGGCCGTCCCAGGTTCATAGCTACTATGGAGCAAAGGGACTTAGTTGAGCCCAGGCCCTGGACCCTAGGGGTGTGTTAGGAGGGGGACTTGACAGTAGACCCTCTACAAATGGCCTGAACTTCGAAGTGGGCAGGCGTGAAGTGCTGACTCCAAAATGTCCTGCCTGGTGGGGTTGCTTGCTGCCACGTCAGAGGGGCTCACTGTGAGTCAAGGCACCATCCTATCCATTGCTGGGGGAGGCAGAGGCTGGCTGGGAGGATGATTGCTTAGGAAGACTTCACTCCCTTGCTCTTGGGGCAGCGACCCGTAATTGGCACCTGAGTTTGGACTTGGGGCAGCCTTGCTACGCCACTGGGCCATCTCTCAGGTCCTTTATGCATGCTGGTAAAGGAGGGATATGCACAGTAAGAGAGCCAAGGGGCAGTACTATTTGGAGGCTTTGCACTGGCTCTCTGTACAGCAGCCTGTGGTCTTTCAGAGATAAAGGAAAATGTGCATAATAAGTTCAAACTAACTTACAGAGCAGATCCCCAGGCTGTTCAGGTGGGGGAATTGATGGAATGAAACCAGGAGTCCTCTGTGGTATTGTGGCTCAGAAGCATTGCTGAAATCATAGGTAGGGCTACAATTTTTTCATGGGGGCCACGGGCGTCACGTTTCTTCGTGAAATATTGCCCCCTATGTGACTTTTTACCTTTTCCTGTGACTGCCGTGAAAGTTTTCGGTTTTCCCTTCTGGAGCTGCAGTACCTCTTTGGAGGTGGGGCTGGGACTGCTGAGACCTCTGCCTGCTAGTAGTGCAGCAGCAGCTGCAGCGGATCAAACTGGGAGATAAAGCTGTTTGTAAACAAACCTCCCCACTGAGTGATCAGAAGAGTGATCAGAAGGTTGTTGCCTTGTAAAGAAGGTTCTCTGAGATGGCTCCGAACAAAAGAAGGTTCTCTGAGATGGCTCAGAACATTCTCACAACTGGGTTGTGCATGGCATGCAAATAATAGACCATGTGATGGTCTCGAGCTCCTTTAGTATAAAAAGCACTCTCCCCTTCAGAATGACCATTCCTTCCAACCCTTTCTAGGAATATAAGAAAATACCATGTGGGGCTGGAAGGTGGGTGTTGTGAGAATGTTCTGAGCCATCTCGAAGAATCTTGTTTACAGGGCAGCAAGTCTGCCCCCTTTGAGGACTTTTCCTCTGCCACTCCTTTTAAAAGGTGTTTGATAGGCTTTGGATAGGACCCTGGGGCTTACAATCTAAGGGGCTTTGGACAGGCTTACAATCTAAGGGGTTTATCCCCCATTTGAGAACTTTTCCTCTGCCACTCATTCTTTTAAAAGGCTTTGGATAAGACCCTGGGGCTTACAGTCTAAAGAGTTTATCCCCCATTTAAATACCCTGGGTTTTACAATCTAACAGACTGCCCAGCCCCGCTTCAGGAAAATAGAATTTATTTATTAAATGTAGATTTTTTTTGATTTTTTTTTAACCCATGATTTTTCTGCGACTTTTTGAATTTTTTTCATGACCAAGTCATGACTTTTTTAGAAAGTTCCCGTGAAAAATATGTAGCCCTCCATGCACTCCCCCGAGAGGTCTATTCAGGTAACGAATAGACCTTGAAAGTTTGGGGACCACAACTAAAGGGGAGTGTAAGGGAATGCAGTGAAGTGGATGGGTAGGGGCAAAGCCAGGGGGGTTTGAGGGAAGTGCATGGAGGGCATAGCTAAGGGAACCTGTTTAGGCAAGCAAAAGCACAGCTAAGGTGATGTGAGGTGGACAAGTGGGGGCACAGCTATGCATATCACAACTGATGAAATCACAACTGAGGGGATGGGCAGCAGCACAGCTAAGGAGGTAGGTCTGAGGGAGTGGTGTAATGTGTATGAGCAGGCTGTGTCTCCACCTTACACTCCATCTCATGCTTCCTTAGCTGTCCTCCCTACTTTCAAGACAGGGGTGTGTGTTGGGGGGGGGGGGGACAGCTAAGAAAGCCTGAGGGATGTGTTGAAATTTTTCATGTGTAAGGGGGAAAGTATTCCTGTGACCGCACTATGTTATCTGTGGTTCAGGATGGGAGTTGACATGAACCCTGCAAAACTCTGAGCTGGATCTATGCTCCCTCAAAATCACAAAGGCTTCTGATCTGGGTCTGTGCCCTCCAAGAGGCAGGGACTGGCTGGGGAGAGCAAAACCTGCATTTCCCCAGAGCCTGGATCCAGGGTCTGCTAAAAGAGCAAGCCGCTGTATATGCCAGGAAGCCTGCATGACCTTGGTCCTGCAGCCCTTGTGGGATCCAAAAGCAGAGAGTGAAAAGGGTAGAAAGAATATTGGGAAATGAATGAAACAATGGGGAAAAGATGTCAGAGGGAGAGGGGCAGGGGAAGGCAGCAAGGAGAGACAGGAGGGATTCAGAAAGAGATCTAGGGGAAGAGAAATTAGAAAAGTAGTGGAAACAGAGAGTCCTGCCTTCTCACTGGTATGTATAGAGGCATAGGGACTGGGCAGAGAGTGGCAGGCAAATTTCAGCATCCCTTCAAAAACATGCCAAATGGAAAGAAACGGCTATGCCTAGTGGAGGACACTGGTCTGGTACCTAACCCAGACCCCTGCACCCGGCAGAGCAGGAAGCAACATGCCCCTTCTTCCTCTGGGTTCAGACTGTCAGCTAAAATGGAAGCCAGTGCCTTTTAACTTCCTTCTTGGGCTGGCACCACCCCCAAGATGAACATCTTGCCCTTTTTGTTTCCAGGGCATCTCAGCTTTTGCTGCTTCAATTCAGTTCAGGCCAAAGCTCCTTCCTGGCACGAGGAGCCAATACGGGAGTTGGCAGCGCTTTGGGGAACTATCAGTAGAGGAGAGAATTTGCTGAGCATCTGACTGGGATGGGGTCTTTTGGGGGGAGAGGGGTCTCTGTGACCAGTTAGCACTTGGGCAGTGTTATATACCTTGGGGCTGTCCTTAGCCCTTTCTTCTCTCCCACAGCACTTCCTTTCATGGTGTTCAATGACAAGGCTGGGATCCCTGCAGAAAGGATGCTTCTCTCTTGTGTCCCTTGGAAAGGAGAACAAGAAATCTCTCTCAGCTTGGCTCTCTCTCCGGCACATTGGTCCCCTGAGAGGAGCTGACTGTACAAAGAGCTCAATACACTGGGTGCTGTGTTCTTGGAAAATCTGTGCATGTGACAATCAGAGATGCTGGCAGCTGGGACCATTGCACTCTCTATTGGGCTGAAAATCTGACACAGAAAATCATTGGAAAAGCTGACACCCTTGGTATATCTGCTCTGTTCCCCAATCTCTGATTCCAGCTGGCGACCTTTACCTGGGAAGAGTCTGCAGGGAAATTTTTTCAAAGGCACAAATGACACACGGGTGTCTAACCCCCCACTGACTATCAAAGGCAGGCTCCCTGGTGCTTTGAAATTCTCATGTTGCCACTCAGGTAACCTTCCCAACCAAAGGCTCTATGTGGAGCACGGCTGGGCAGTTTGCTATGACTAGTGTTAAGTACTGTCCAGTAGGACTAGGGTTGCTAGATATCCCTTATTTTAAGAGACGATACCCCAGGCTGTAAAAATATGGAGTATTTGCTAACCAGGCATACAAGCCTACTTGCCAGAAATTTTCCACCACACTGGAGGAGGCAGAAACCCCTGCCCCACCACACTGCCGCGGAGGGTAGGGGAGCAGGTACAGGACAGAGATTGGTGACAGGGATGGGGGAACGAGAAGCTCTTTCACTCCCTGCAGGAAGCAATTGTGCATGCTCTGGGCTCAGCAGGAGAATCCCTGGGCCAGCATGCTTAGTAGCTCTTCCATACATCTGTCATGAGCCTCAGCTGTGGGCAGTAAGGATTCTCTTGATCTCCACCAATTTGATCCGATTCAGAGCCTTGGGCTGTCCACTCCCAAGGGTGGTAGGGTTTTTGTACATTCTTTCTGTGTCCTCCCCCATGTTATTTTATATCATTAAAATCATTTTATATTTATATTATTGTATTTTTAACTTCTTTTAAAATTGTTAGTCGCCCCAAGCTGTTTTCACAGGAGGGGCAGGGTATAAATTGATAAAATAAATAAATACATCTTATGCTGTTTTAGACAAGCGTGCAGTACGCTCGCGCGTGGTTTCCAAAATCCCGCAAGGCGGGATTACACAAGACGCTGCCGCGAATCACCTGTACGGGAGGGGGATGCCCATTCTTTTCCGGCCGCGATTTGACCATCTCAATCGCCAACCCGGTCATATCGCGGCTGGAAAAGAATGCACGTCCCCCTCCTGTGTGGGTGATTCGTGGCAGCGTCTCGTGTAATCCTGTCACGCGGGATTTTGGAAACCACGCGCGAGCACACAGCACGTTCATCTAAAAACAGCCTTAATCACCAATGGTGAGCTGACAAGTAGGTTTTTAGAGCCCTGAAACGTACCTTATGTCAGAGATCTGCAGTCCCATAGAACATAATGGGCCCCTCTTATTTCAGAGCCCAACAGCTCTATAGAACATAGGGTGTGAATCTGGACCCCAGGGTGTGGTGTCATCAATCCCAACTGATGTTAAATAAACTCTGCATGACTCTGAACAGCCGGAGGTCCGAAAGCGTGGTCAATGTGATTCCCGCCAGAGATTCACTAGGGTGAACATCTGGCGGAAATCACATCAGACGTTACGGTACCAACAGCACCACAGGGGATTCACTGTGGGTGACCGTGGTATCGTAACATCTGAAATTACCAATAGTTACCCAGTTCAAGCCCCATTCTGCCAGGTGGTGGTAAGACTCCAGAATTCAGAGAACTTCTAGCCCCCCTCTTTCCTGAGGGGCCATTTTTATGCCAAATTTTCTGTATGGCTATGCACTTCTTGAATTAAGCCATTACATGCTGACCAGCTAGTAAAGTTAATGAAACTCTAGCAGAGATGACAAATATCTCAGGCAGGAACTGAATAGAAACAGAGAAACTTCTAGTACAGGCTAAAGTAAATAATAACTAACCTCAGTAATAATGGAAAGACTTGCCTTATTGACCATCTCCGCTGGTCAGCATCTTGAAAGTCAGCTGTTTGCTATTTATTTCCTATGCAAAGCTGAGTGCTGACACACAGTTAACAAACCAGAGACATGCTGTATGTGCAGACATCTCCTTTAGCAGACTTCTCCTAATCAGCATTTTGAACTAGAGCTTTGGCAATAAATATCACAATACGGGAATACATGACAAAATGCTAACAAATGATATAGTCTGTGCTGAAATGAGGAATGGATCTATTATTTGCAGGTATTATTTGCATTTTCGGGTAGTCCCACAGACGCGTGATGCAGCGCAAGATGTGACATGCGTGGCTCCACTAAGTAAATTGAGAGAAAAAATTGATTGAGAAAGGGTCGAAAATGGGGTCTTTCCTATATTCTCGTGGAAATTGAGCTGATAAACTTGATTCTCGAGAATCAAGAAAAACACAAGATTGAATTTCAGCCCTACAAAATACCAAAATGACTGAAATAAGCAAATGGAAAACCCCAAACCCTGAAACAGAATAACCAAAAGAGATACCCAATGGTACACAAATGGATATTGGCTATTACCCAAAACCCCGTTTTTGATTCAGGCAGTGCAGAATTGATGAGTTTACCTGTTTTTAGGTACCTGTTTAAGCTCTCTATATTTCTAACTCGGCTTTCACCCTCCACTCATGTTCTGGTCAGATTCTTAGGATCCACACAGTCCCATCCGATTGGGCCACCCTCATAGTGCATTCACACAGCTGCTGATTTCCCTGCATTTCAATGGCAATGAACAAGGAATCATCAAGCAGCACAGAAAGTGGTGAGGATTTCACACAATGCTCAGGATGTGGATTTGTGCCACTCCCAACTTGGGCCGTTTTTGCATGCCCCCCCTCCACCGAGTGTGCGACGGGTGTGCAGGGGGGTCGTCCATGTGCACACTGTGGTAGTGGTGGGGAGGATGTATGTGCTCCTGGCACACACCCATCTCCACCATCACCCACCCATGGAGCCATCCAACAAACTAGGGGAGGCTCTGCGTGTGCACCCATGGGAGGGGGAGCACACCCACCCAGCAGTGCTGTGTGAAAACAGCCTTGTAAAGAGTGTTGTGTGAATGAGTCCTAATCTTCTGATATAAGGAGCTGCCTAACTAAGTCAGACCAACATTCCATCTTAGTCCAGTATTGTCATAACCTGACATGGCAGCAGGGTTTCAAATCCAGCTCTCCAGGGTCACCAGCAGCAGCAGCCTCACCCAGATGTGCTACCTGAGCCCCTCCAGGATCCCCAGCAAAGGCCTCACCCAGGCATACTACTAGAGATCCTAAATCAGAGATGCTGGGGATTGAACTTGGGACCTTATACATGCGAAGCATGCACTCTACCATCTAAGCCATGGCCCTCCTCATCTGGATGTCTGGAGTGAAACCTGAAAGCAAGAGGAATTTTCTTTCTGAAGTCTGAGCTTTGGATACCCAGGCTCCTTCAAGAGCTTATTATCCCATCTGCTTCTATAACCATTCTTTCCCCAAGGGCTCCATAGAAATGGAGGCTCTGTTGTCTTCTCTCTCGGATTAAAGCCTCCTTGCCTCCTATTCGCTGCCTCTTCTTGCAGCTTTGGGTAAGTGGCCGTTTTTTGGCTGAAGAAGCCATCTGCAGCTTTCAAAGCCCAGGCATGCTTCTGGCACTCATTAAACAGCTCCAGTAGCAGGTGCCGCCTCTGGCAGCAGCAAAGTGTCACTTAAACACCTGGGATTCCACAAAGGAAACAACAAGGTGGGGAAAGTAGGGCTCAGAGCCACAGACTTGCTTCACGGGGAATTGTGTGTGGATAACTGGCTTCATTCGCAACAGATGAGCCACAGGAGAGCATCAGGCACCTTCTTCCTTGCCTAATGTGCCCATAAATGCAGATACAAACATGTACATGCAGATGTCATGACAACGCTGGAGCATTACCAGCAGAAACTCAACAGGAGACCTCTGGCTTTTTAAAAGTAATCCCCCCTACTATTTGAGCAAGGAAGCCAGGGGCTCACAGCTTAGGCAAATAGCAGGCTTGTGAGCCTGTGCGTGTCCCAGTACCATCACTAGAGGGGGACAGAGCACCATAGCCTCTTTGTAGCCTAACACTGCCACTAGAGGGGGACAGAGTGCCATAGCCTCTTGTTACCTTGGGTATTTTCAGACATTAAGAGATCAGTCAACCACAGTCAACCACGGTCAATTTCGCTGCGGGGCCAAAGCGCCCTGAACGTCTGTTTGGCGGCCGCCAGATGTTCACCACGGCCGATTCCCACATGGGGTCAGTTTCAACCACGCTTCCCGGGCTCCCCGCAGGCCGAGCTCCGAAAGCGTGGTCAAAGTGATTCCTGGCGGGAAGCAATAAATAGTAACGTCTGGCCGGCGATCACGGCCCGGAATCTCTGGCGGGATTCTGCGCTGTGGTCAAAGCGGCTGGGCGCTGTGGCCGCATTGGCCGCAGCACCCGCCTGTCTCCCCAGAGGGCAGGCGGCGGGGGAGCGTGGGGGGGGGCAGGGCCGTGCGGCCGCACGTTGCACCGTGTGGCCCCGCCCCTTTTCCAATTCCCCGCCAGGATCAGCCGGCACGTCTGTTTGGGCCATTTTTTGACCACGGGGGGTGTTATTTCATTCACCCCCGCCGGGGATTCACTGGACGAATCGGGACGGTGTAACGTCTGAAGTCACCCCCAGTGTTGCCATTAGAGGAAGAGGGATGCTATATAGCATAAGCACCTTGGTATATAGCGCAACACACAGGCTATTTTCAGACACTACAGGGGAGGGGAGGGAATGTTTGCAATCTCTGCAGTGGCTCTCTGAGAGGATTAGCACCCATCAGAATGCACTAATCCCATTTTAGGGCATGAGAACACCCGTGCGTGACCGGATCCCCAAATGTAGCCTTTACAAGAGCAGGTGTTCTCACACCCTAAAAGGGGATTAGTGCATTTTGATGGGCACTAATCTTCGCAATTAGAGAGCCGCCGCCACCGCAGCAATTGCAAAGGTTCCCATCCCTCCCCTGTAGTGTCTTTAAGTAGCCATAGTTATAGCACTTGCACAGGTGTGTAGAAGATATGTAATGGGCCTATGATCACTTTGCGCAAGCTGTAGTCACCCTAGGTTTGCAGCCATGCATGTGACAGCAGAGCTGGCAGAGGGAAGCAGGGATAGCTTGCCACCAGAGAGGATGAGTTTACACACCTGCTATTTACTCGACATACATTCTCACTCCTAGCTCGGTACCAGGGAGGATGCATTTCTGAATCTATGTTTCTGTGCTGGACAAGGGCACACCTGATATTTACATTCCTGAGTGAAATGGAATGGTGTTAGGAGAACTGGGAAGGAGATGAAATGTTCTGTTGGGAACCATAGTTACTGACTCGATATCAAGTAGGTATTTTGAATATATTAATAATATGTAATCAATGAGCCTATATAAGCTTTGTTTGGATGTAATCACTTCGCATCTGCTAAGCCCAAACCTGGGTGGAGTGGATGTCAATAAGCCCAGGTATCATGAACTGGTGTCTGAACTCATGATTTGAACATCTTATCAAGGCATACTTCACAGTTGAACCCATGGTCACTGTGTCATGTCGTCACACCAGCTACAGCAGCATCCACATCCTCTGTGTGGCCTGGCACCACCTCTAGAGGAGGGCAGAGCACCACAGCCTCTGTGTGTTCTTGTACCACATCTGATAATGAGCATGCCTTCAAGATCCAACTCATGTACATTCAGATATGCAGAACTTGCAAGACCCCCAACCATGACACCATCGAATGACCCCTCCCCCCTCTAGGGACCCTAGTGAAAATGGACATCAGGTGTGTGAGATATTAAAACGAGCTCATCTTTTTATTTCTTGCAGAGCCTTTCAGTAATAGACAACTGAATCTCCATGGTTGCCAGCTCTTCTCCTGGAGAATGTAGCTTTGACGTCAACCACCCTGAGCCAAGGCTGCATCCCATTCTGTTCTGACAGAGCTTGTAATTGGGCTAGGGAGAAATTGTTGTACAGAAAAAAAGCAACCCCCTCAATGGGACTTTTTGCAGAGCTTTTTCACAGTGGGAGCTGGCCAGGTTCCTGCGAGCTTGCAAAGACACTAGAAAAAGGGTCCTGGATTGCCATGGCAACAGGTTACATTCTGCTGACTCCAGCAGTCTGTCAGTCGCGGGATGTGTCTGTTGCCTGTGGCACTCAGAGTTTTGCAGTCAACAATGCATCACGGGCAAAGATTGTTTAGGAGGGGGTACAGAGGCTGGGTGTCCAGGGGTGAGGCTGTCGGCAAGCATCAAGAAGCTTTAGGGTTAGATGATACAGCAAGATCCACTAGACTGGCTCAAGACTACAGGAATCACAAAAGCAAGCTCACGAAGTTACTGCCCTGGTAGCTAAGAGGATCAGAGGGATCATGTAGTAGGCTAACAGTATTATAGTAGCTCCTAGAAAGCTACAGTCAGGTTCCCTGTGCTTGATGCTGTGCAGAGATGTACAGTGAGAAAGAGCCTGTCCCAAAGAGCATAGTCTATGTAGACAGGATAAACCTAGGGTTGTCACCTCTTCCAGAGAAGAAAACCAGACAGTGCTAATTTGTGTAACAGTGCCACTGCCAATTGCCTAATACTGAGGCTGAGCTAATAAAAAAGTTAGCAAGGGGTTGGGGGCAGGAAACACTCCTACAGGGAGAGCTACCTCACTAAGTTGTTGATGATCAGGCCCATAGCTAAGGTTACCTCCTCCCGCAGGCTTTCATCTGGAGAGGATAGGGACACATGAGTGGAGTTGGAGGAAAGGCCTGTCACATCCCATTCTGCCCCTTATGGAGTGTGGTATCATCACGATGCTCCATAGGGGTCAGGCTAGGTCAAAAAGGGAACAGGAAAGTTCCTATGACCCAACCCCTTTCTGACATGGCTGCCCCCTGCCATCCCATTTTCTCAACTTTACCCCTACCAAGGGAGGGAAGGGCTCAGTCCTCTTTAAATCTGCCATCCCACATAGAAATGAGTTCCCAGTTTTTCCCCTCATTATGTTAGTCTGAAGACTCAGATGAATGACTGTAGGCCTGAAGCCACTGAGAGCGCTTTTAGACGATCCCGCTGACAAGCGGGATCGTTCAGAGGCGGGATCGGG
>QEPC01007352.1:87999-113858 GCA_003113815.1 Sphenodon punctatus
AGCAAGGGACAGAGTGATTTTTTTGGTTGGGGGCCACTGAGCACTGAAACGGAGTGATTTGGGGAGCCAGAGCACTGAAATGAGGGCCAGTACCCCCACCAGTGGCAGTCTCCCCCCTGCCATCCCCCCATAACCTCCTGCCTGCCAGGCTGCTGAGGATCTGAGTCTGGGGACTCAGCTCCGATAGGCCCCAAATCTGGTACACTCTGCCCACCCCAAGCCACGCCCCCAAGCCACGCCCCCTTAGCCCATTTCCGGCGCGCCAGCGGCTTTGCCGCCGGCACAGAGCCACTTTAAATAATGTCACGTGTGATCCTAAGGCTCCCAGCCAGGATGAAGTCCTACCTTCCAGTGCAGTTGTTGAGTCCATCTCCCTTCCGATAGATGCGGGTTCCGAAGTTATCAGTTTAAGTTCTACATGATCTCCCCGTTTTTGTTGTAAACTCTGTTCATGGAATATTGCTGGGTGGAGTTCGAAACTGTTGGACCCCTCTTTTATGGAATATCTTTGCCAGTTTGACATAATTCTCTTGCAGGAGACTTGGCTTAAATCCCCATTAGTTTTTGAGGGGTTCGTAGTATATGAGATTTTGGTAGATGTTTTGGCCCATAAAGGTCGCCCTAGAAGGGGAATCGCTTGTTTGATCTCAAACGGATTGAGTATTGAGGTTCTTAAGGTATCATATTCCACCCCCCATAGCTATAAGTATTGAAGTCAAACTATAAGCGCTCCGCTTTTTGATCATTCCAGTTTATATTCCGCCAATCAGTGCTAAACAATTTAAGAATTGCTATTGGATTCAATTCAGAGCTTTCTTGGAGGCACTGACAGCAAACTTACAGGATGGACAGCTACCGATTGCCGGAGATTTAAATGCCAGGCTGGGTGCTTGTGATGAAGACTTGGCCCAATACTCTGCCCTGGCTGCTCGGTCAAACACCTTCCCTTTATTACATAGATCATCTAGGGACTCAGTTATTAATAGTTCAGGTATCGCCCTAGCAGATCTTATACTAGAATTTGGTTTATTCCCTTTAAATGGGTCGTCTCCTGGCAACCATCCAGGTGATCTTACTTTTGCATCCCGCTTAGGCCTCAGCACGATAGATTATATTCTTGTATCACGGGATTTGTGCTTTTTTGGCTGAATTTTTCCAGATAGCAGAGTGCCACTCTAGTGACCATTTCCTGTTGACAGTTGATTTTTCTTCTTTGGAGGGGACAGAGCAAGCCTTGGGTCAAAATCTTGGTTTAGATGTTCCTTCGGGAGACCTTCACTGTGGAGTCCCTTGGTCCGAGTCATTAGCTCTGGTGTTAGATAATGCATTTCAGTCACTCGCGTGCTCTGACCAGCTGAGCAGTGTTGCTTTGTTGATGGCTGATAATCATATTCTCCGGAATTATGACATGGTAATTAGCTTTTTTAGGGGTTTCCTCTCAAGACATTTGAGTTTTCAGAGTAAGCCCATATCTCAGTGGTTTGATAGAGAGTGTAGTAAGGCTAAGTGTTTAATGCATGCCTCCTATTAGTGTTATAAAAGGGATCATTCTGGTGATAAGAGATCTAAGTATATTATTGCCAAATCATCTTATAAATATCTAGTTAAATCTAAAAAGAGGAAATATGATTTTCAGCAGTGGGGAAAACTACTGCAGGCAGCACAGCTAAAAGACTCTGGCTTATTTTGGAAAATGATAAATGGTTTCCCAATTCGTTATTTGGAGGGAAGGCTTGAGACGATACCTCTTGCTAAATGGGAACAATTCTTTGTGTCCAAATTTTCCCACCATTCGGATTATAGTATTCCTTTTGATATTCACGACACCCCTCAGTGGCCTCCAGTTTATCTTCAGTCAGTAGGCTGATAGACAACTTAAAATCACAGAAGGCCCCGGGGTGTGACCTAATGTCGGCTGAATTCCTGAAGGCCAAAAAGGACTGGTGGGTCCCTTTTTTAACTACTCTCTTTATGTGGGTTCACCATGGTCTAATGCCTCGTAACTGGTTAGTTGCGATAGTCATTCCCATTTATAAGAAAGGTTCCAGGCAGAACCCCTCAAATTACCACCCCATAAGCCTTCTCAGCATTATAGGGAAAATATATGCCAAATTGTTGCTAGAAATTTTGGATGACTGGATGCAGAAGGAATCCATCATCCATGTGGAGCAGGCCAGCTTTCAGAAAGGCCGGTCTACGGTTGATCATGTGCTTACTTTGAAACATCTGGCCGAAAAATACGTGTCGAAAAATAAGAGATTGTTTGCCACTTTTATCGACCTTAGGGCGGCCTTTGACACGGTTGATAGAGCCAGCCTGTGGGGGCTTCTAGGGAAATCTTCTATAGATCTCCGGCTTTTGTATTTAATGATTTCCCTCCACATTAATAACTTCATGAGGATTAAGTCTGATCCCCCAGGTATATTGTCGAATCTGATTCCCTCCCGAATAGGGGTACGGCAAGGCTGCATTTAACCCCCAGTCTTTTTAATCTTTTCCTCAACGATTTACCTGAGGTTACATCTGCCCCAGAACACTTTCCCCCCAAACTCGCTTATCGTTCAATTGGGGTACGCCTTTACGCGGATGACGCCGTGGTGTTATCCCAAACAAAGCTTGGAATGACAAGGCAGCTTCGTGCTCTGGATAAGTACTGTGCCCAAAAGAAATTGAGAATAAACTATTCTATAACCAAAATTTTAATTTTCGGGAACGAAAAGAAGAAATACAGTTGGAGGTTAGGTTCCGAGGTTTTAGAGCAAGTTTCATATTACCCTAGGTATTATTTTTAGCAAAACTGGACTTTGGGTTGCACAAGCTAAATCTGCCCTTAACAAGGCCTCCGGTACAGCGTCTGTTATTTTGAACTATTTTGCTAGGAAAGGCTGCGGAAGAGAGCAAATGGCCGTTAAAGTTCTCAACGCTAAAGTTGAGGCCCAATTACTTTATGGGGCATCTGTTTGGGCTATGTCACACCCTTTCAGGCTGGATAAGGTCCAAATCTCCTTCTTGAGGAAATTGTTCCATCTCCCCCTGGGAATAAGAGCTGCCGCAGTAAGGGTGGAATCAGGGCAAATCAGTTGGAACTGGAAGGTTTTAAAACTTGCCCTTGTCTATTGGCTGGGTGTAGTGGCTTTTCCAGCTGTAGGCTTGTTCCCTTTTCTGGCCAAAGATGATTATAAATCTGAATGGATGATTACCATGGTTACGGTCTTGAACAGTTTGGGTTTTCAGTAAATTATCTTCAGAGCAGGTGTTTTAGGGCTGCTCGCATAGAAATTCAGAGCAGAGTTATGGATTTCGCTCGCCAGGAAGATGTGGCGGCGATAAATGCCTCTCCTATTCTGAAGACATATTCCTTCCTGATCCCAAAGGCTGGCCAGATGGCTAATTATTGGCAACACAAGCTCTCCCCGGCGTTGGGCGGTAAATTCCTCCTGGCTCAGTTGAATGTTTTTCCCTCCATGGTTTTGGAGGGTCGTCACGCTGGAATTCCATTTAGCGACCGGTTGTCCTTTTGACTCACAACAGGTCGAAACGGTGACACACATTTTGCTGGAATGTTTATTATACCAGGAAGTATAATAATTATTTTTGGATCAAATTTTGGATAGATTTCCCGGTAGATCCTCTCAGGAACTGACCATAATTCTTTTGGCAGATCAACATTCAGACGTCACCGAAGCTGTGGCTAAGTTTCTGTTGTTTTCTATCATTATTAGAAATAAGTTCCTAAATTTCAAGGCCTTGTAATTTGGTATTGTCGATTTTGTATTTATTGTATGAATACACATCTGTTGGGCTTGGGTCTTAATAGGGATCCATGTTTTAATTAGGGATCTGGTAGCTAGTGATTTAAGTTTGCGTATTGCAGGATTCGCGTATTGCAGGATTCGAGGCTAAGTCCCTTGGACACGCCATTATTAATAAAATTTGACTTTGACTTTGAACTAGGGGACACTCCATGAAACTCATGGGTGGCAAGTTTAAAACAAATACAAGAAAATATTTTTTTCACTCAGCGTATAATTGGGTTGTGGAATCTACTGCCAGAGGCTGTGGTAGGGTCCAGTACTATAGCTGAGTTTAAAAGAGGTTTGGACAAGTTTCTGGAAGATAGATCCATTAGAAGCTATTAGCCAGACAGAATCAGGGAACATGACGGGAGCTGGGGAAGAACAACAGGGAATGGATCCCCCATTGTGACCTGTTGGGTGCTTCTCCCAAGCCATCGTGATTGGCCACTATCAGAGACAGGATGCTGGGCTAGATGGACCATTGGTCTGACCCAGTATGGCACTTCTTACGTTCTTAAGTCCCGGATTTACTTTATCCTAAGAAGCCGAGTTCACATTTATCTTCCTTGATCACAGAAGATGTACTTCCAAAAATGCACTAATACTTCACCAATTCTAACAAGAGAAAGAAATTATTATGTTTTAAAATAAGTCTTTAAGAGAATTACATATGTTTAGTTTTTTTAAAAAAAACCTCACAACTTAAAATGGAATGAAAAGAAACTTTCCAACATCAGGACTTCAAATCAGAGAAACATGACAGACAGACAGACACACACACACCCGATAGAATCCACTCTCCCACTGAAAAGGCTGCTATACTTATATATCAAACAGGTGTCCAAATGACTCAGCATTACTAACTGGTAATGACCAGATGATCATCAAAAAGACTGATTGCCAATTAACATACTAAAGAGTATGTTAAATAGTGTAATTGATAATGATCAGATGATCGTCAAAAAAACGGATTGCCAATTGACATGCTAAGGACTTCAAGGCATTTCAAGAGCGGGGGTGGGGGGGTAGTTTTGTTTATGATTGTTTATTTATTTATTCCAATTTTTACCCCACCCTTCCCAAATGGCTCTGAGCAGCTTACAAAATAAATAAAAAACAATACATATAAAACAGCATAAAACACCCAAATACAAACCTTTCCCCTCCCCACAAAACCCTCCCCAACTGCCCCCTCATACTCATACCCCCTACCCAAAACACCCACCAACCACGCCCCCCCATTCCCTATCCCTACCTGCCTGCCAAATGCCCTAGCACATAGAAAGGTCTTATAATGTATGGTTATTGTCTTTCAATATAATTTGTATTTTTTTTTTATCTGTGGGTGAAAACAGACATGACGCTAACCACCCTTTAGCCACCCTTGGTGGTTATCTATGCATGTTGCAGGACTGTATTGGTGCCCTATGCAGCCCTGAAACATGCATAAATAACCACCAAGGATGGTTAAAGGATGGTTAGCATCATGTCTGTTTTCACCCTATATTCCCATTTTTTGATATGTTTCCAAGTCTATTATGCTGTTTTTTCTTATGATCAATTGGGATATTGTTATATGAATAAATTGATTATAGTTCTATTCTTTTGATAGTCCGTTATATTCCTTGTTTTTGATAGGACTATTCATTCGGGTCCTCTTTTTGTTCTATTATCCTTGCCTTAATGCCCTGAACTCTGGACCCTTGGACTAATTTGCACTACTCTCAGGATCAAATTGTGCACTACTTCCTGGACCTGATCCTACACTGACTCCTACCACAACTGTTCAGACCCCATCCTGTATTGTGTTTCTGACACCCCTCTACTTTCTAAACCAAATACCTTATAATGTGAACCTTTTCTGTGTTTGGCTGGCAAATCATGCCCAGGCTGCAGCACAAAGTGTATCTTGGCCTGAGAACTCTTATGGAGTTCATCCTGGAATGCTTTTGCATACAAGGCATGAAGGGATAGGCATCATCATATGCACTTTCATAACATGGCCACTGGGGGGAAGATGGCAGTGGTACTAAATCGATTTAGGATGTAGTGTGAACGATACCTGAGTTACTAAACCTGAATAATTGCTTCAACTTTGATAAATCAGTTTAGTTTTGTACATGTGGACATGGCTTTAGATATTTCATTGTTTGGTGTGTCAGTTCCCCATCTGAATAATGGGGGCAATTCTGGTGTCCTGCATCACTGGGAGCTCTGAGGGGAAAACACTATGGTGAGGGACTCAAACCCAAGGGGAATGCAGGGGAAACATTGGGAAACTCTGTGGTCTTGAACCCAGGATCTAAGAACTGTGGGTAGATACTCTGGCCTAGCACCACAGAGAGAGCTGTCTGTAAGCCACACCTCTCCAGATTAATACTGTTCTGCATCACTGTAAAGCGTCAGGTACATCGCTTGCGCTATACAAATGCTTATAATAATAATAATAATAATAATAATAATAATAAAATATAATGATCCTGGTGTTTGATTGGCTAGCAAGGCCTACTCCCTACTGGCAGCCAGGCCTATATAAAGTAGTGAGTTGTCTGGGTAACACGATGGCTACCTATAGTGTATGAGGACCCTGTTTCCAGCCCTATCTCTGCCCTGCTTCCAGCCCTGTCCTCAGCAAGGATTACTGTCCCTTCAGGTTTGACCCAGAGTCTCCACTCTCCTGGTTTTCGCCCATCATCTTCAGGCTCCAGGTGAAGCTCTAATGTCCTCAGGTTAATCAAGGGCCTTAAAGCCTTGCAGGGTAAGTCCTGGCAAGCAGGCAAGCATTCCTTAGGGGCCAACCAAAGTACCATGAACCTTGCCCTTTAAGAAATTAGAAAGGGCAACCTTTTATTTGTTGCCTCTTTTGTTAACTGTCCTGCAGTCACAGAAAACTGCTGTAAAGTCCTGCATTGGGAAGGGAGGGGAGAGAGCAGGCAATCTGCAAGCCATCAATGGGGACCATGAGTTGAATTCTCCAGCCTGAAAAGCCATATCAGCCCAACCTGTCTCTCCAGACAAACGGAGATTAGCCCCTTCCATACTGTAGTTAAGAGATTCTCTATTGTCCCCTTTGACTCCTTAATTACTCCTTAATTCCTGGGAGATGAAAATGATTTTCGAAAAACCTTGGAGAAAATTGTCCATCTTTGGAATTTAAAAAACTCAAACCTTCTGTTTGGGAGCATTATTATTATTTATTTTTATAGCACCAGTGATGTACCTGACACTGTACAGTCGGTAATGTGGAGCTATAATTTCTAAGCATTTCTTTTGAAAAAATAACAGGCCGCAGGGGTTCAGACCTAGCCCTTGTAAGGAGCTGATGTGATTTCTTTAATTAATTTTCTTTTTAAAAACAATTTTAAAAATTTCAGCTCAACCTCTCTGTTAGACAATGTGCTGTTACCAGAGACCCATTTCCCCCCACTGCTGCCAATGGAGAAAATGCAGTGAACACAGGTCCCTGGTTGGTTAACACTGGTCAGAGTGAGGGCTGTGTAAACTGTAAAACTCACTTTGCGTGGGGGTGTGGAGGCCAAGCAGTTGAGGGAAGTGCTGTGATAAAGCTTGGATGTAAAAACTGGCAGGGTGTCAGGAACCTAGCACCAGAGGCCACGCCCCTAGGCGCTGCAGACCCCCCGAAGGCACCACGTTTCCCACGCCAAAGCACCCCAGCCACAGGGGTCCCTGGGGCAGGCACACCCCTCCAACCTGAGCCAGGCAGACCCTACAGCAGATGCAGCCCTCCAACAGGACGGACTCCCGCTCAGCAGTCCTAAGAGCATCTCTCCACTTCCCCTAGCCGATGGCGATCCAGGGGGCGGAGCCAGAAACAGGAAACAGGTGGCGCAGGCCGCACCCCAGGCCTTGTGCCGCTCGGAGAGACTGCAACAACGCCCCACATGCTAGCATAAAATGTGCCGCCATTGGAGCCTCAGTGCTGGTGATCGGAGCCTTGTGCCCATGAGACTGGCCCCCCTCCCGTGTCGGCTTGTGTGGAGTTGTGATTCCCATACCCGTGGTTGTGTGTGTCTGAACGTAGTGACTGTGGTGAGCGCGTGTGAGAGTGACTGAGTGTCTCGTGGTTTGTGGCAGCAGGTAAGAGTGTATTTCCTTGGGGTCTGGGGGGGCGGGGTTTGGGGAGCACCATAACCTGGTCCCTTCTTGGGAGTGAAAGACCTATCCAGACCTCCCCCTCCTGGGGCGTGCTCACCCCTGTCCTCACTGGGCCCCCCACTCACCTGTCCCTTTCCCCCTGCTTCCCCGTGCGAGTGATAGCATAAGCAGCATTCAGGGCGTGCGCTCAACCAGATGCCCAATGATGAGATAGGCTGAGGACTCATCATCCTGATAGCCCTATTTCATCCCGAGGGCTTGTTTTCCAGGCACAGCCTTGCTGCTTCCCCCCCTATCGGTGCGTGTGGTTCCCCTTTCTCCCGTCCCCTTTTGCCAGGAGACCCTCCGCAATCCCTAGAACCCCACACAGGGCAAGGGTTTAAGTCTGGCTTATCAGAGCAATTATTGTATGGATATGGGAATCCATATCCAATTAATTGTCTGCTTTTTTTAAAAGTGTTTTCTGTTCTTGTCCTGGGTGTCCTTCAAGAGTTCTAAGAACTGTCAGCTGTGCTCACAATACACTTTATTTCAAAAACCAACTGAGCTGCTGCTGAGGGCGGAAGCCGAAACTTTCCGCTAATCAATAAATCTCTGTTTACAGTCATTTTCTCTTTATAATTCATATACAAATTTTATATACATTTATAATTATATGTAACTTTTATGTAATTTGTCCTGCATTTTGAAAGTCACTGTCCCTTATTTCAGAGTCCATGGTGTGACAGAGCGATATATCAGAGCCCTTGTGGGTGCTGGCTTGCCTATGTGGAATTAGCCTTGCACCCTGCACACTCCCAGATAAGCCACAATCCAGTATCTAAGAGCGCATTCCCACATACAGAAACACGCTGGTGTTTGTGAATGCAGGCAATTTAAAAATGCGCCTACATTCATTCACAAAAGCATGTCACTAGCGCATTCAAACTACTTTACAGAATGCGCTAGTGACATTCTGACTGACCTGCATCATGTGGGGAAGGAGGCGGCGGCGGCTCCATAAGCGGCTGCGGGGGAAACTGGAAGTGAAGAGAGGACTTCCGGCCACATGCGCAAGGGGAATGCAGCGCAGCGTTCTTACAGCAGGAGCCATGCGGGTCTTTGGACACGCACTTTGTAAAGGTAGGTTTTTGCTGCCCTCTCATGCGTTTAATTAACAAATGCAATTACAGCAAATTAAGCGCATGGAGACTTTCCCACAGCATTAAATTATGCAGGGGGAAGAAACAAGCGCTGATTTGCTGTATGTGGGAATGTGCCCTCAGTGACAGATAGCCACAATCCTGGGGTAGGTATGTGGCTCACATAAGATAAGCTTTGGTCTTAGCCTCCATCCTCCCCTATAGCCAAGCCTACACCACCAGTAGTGCAAACTCCTGTATGGGCATACATTATTTTCAAGGTCCTAAGGCCTCATATAGCCCAGAGTCCACATAAATTATGCAGGACGGGTCCCACCTGATTGTAGGTCTTCCTAGATCCCTTGTAGCAGTTTTTTGCTGGAAGTTGTTTGCCTCCATGGATCTGTTCTTGTCCTGGGTGTCCTTCAAGAGACAAGCTCCTCACAGCAGACCCTTCGTCTGTGGCCACACCTAGCCAACTGAGCTGCAGGCTTTTATAGGTCTTGTACATGTTCACTGAGGCTGGGTCAACTGAGCATGTCTATTGACTTGGCCTCAGAGGCTTGCTCAAACTCGTAGTGAGCATGTCCAGGGATCAATCCTCCTGGCAGGCTGGATCCCCCGTACACTGCCACACGGGTTGAGAGGTATGCAGGAGGAGGGCTTTTCTGTCCTGGAGGCTGGAAGCCTAGAGAAGGGGCTCGCTCTGGAAGTACTGTGAAAGGTCTATATATTGCATTGTGTATGTGGGACACTGTAAATAAAAGTACCAGGTGCAGGAAAACCTGAGTAAAGTGTGCTTGGTTTATGGGGAGCTGGATCCTGCAAAAACTCACCAGATCAGCCTGATCTGTTCCAGGCCCCCTTTCTGATGCAGCCCTGCCCTCTGTGGAACGTTGTGGCCTTCTGGCTTCCAATCCAGTTCCAGCCCTGGGTTAACCTGACCTTCATCCCCCAGCCTGGGCCTGGGCCTGGGCCACAGTTATCCCCTGACTATGGGGCATGAAAGACCGTAGGCCCCTTCTTAATTTTTATGGAGAATTAAGAGGCTACTGAGAGAAAATACTGAGGGAATATTGAGAATACTGAGGGGAAGTAACAGGAGCAGGCCCATTCTCTGCGGTGATGGCAAAAGGACTGTTGATGGCCAACTCCTTCAGAGCATCTCTGATCAACTGGTGTGTGTGTGTAGAGGCATTTGATTTAACTTGGTCACTTCCAGGCATGTGATAGTCAGGCTAGGTGGTGGGGCCTCAGAAGGTCAAGGGGGCAGAGGTAACTGTCCCATCAGTTGGAGCTATTGTAGTTCTACTGCAATGGGTACAATAATAGGAGCTATTTTAAATGCCTGTGGTGTGTAAGTTGAGGCCTTGTCCAGAGACAAAAAGGAATTCTGTTTAATCAGTGCAAATCAATCAAGCTACTGAAACCTGTGCAAGATCCCTTATACAGGTGCACATTAAGTCAGCTTTAACCCTCATTTAGCTTAATTTCCTGACATATACAAAGTGTTGGCAATGTCAAGAGATTGAAAACCAGGTCTCAAAGCCCCACTTGAATTTCTTATTTGCCTTTGAGATTTTGAAAAGTAAGTGTTTGTGAATTCAAGCTTTTCTCTGCAACCAGAAGGGGCAGGATAGTGAGATTAACCTTCATTCCTTAAGGAAGCCAGGCTACAGCCAGTGAGGGCTGTAGCTTGGCTTCCTAAGGAAAGAAGGTTAATGCTGTCACCCTATCTATAGGCTCATTCACACACACGTTTTTAGAGTGGGTAGTTAATCTACGTTATGAGTATTTTGTGAAACCTGCCTGTGCTCCTTGACCTCCTCCTAAGGTCAGTGGGGGATGGCCTCTTGCAAGTTCCATCATTGCACCATGTTTTTGTATGACAAGGGTCTGCTGAGAGGCATTCTTGGTGGCTGCTCCATAGCTGTGGAATTCCCTTCCACCAGAGATTTGTCATAGCCTGAACATTTTCCGGAAGCAATGTACGACTTATTTATTTGGTCGGGCATTTGGTGGGTGAGGACAGGGCTTGCGAATTTGTTTTAACTGGATTTGTATGTATCTTATTGTGGCAGGGTGAAGCCAGAGAGGACTGTGGGCCCTTTAGGAGAGCAGTGAGCACCAGCCTGAGGACTGGGCAGGCAGCTAGACAGCTGAGTACGGGCATGGCAGAGCCATCCCAGTAGGAATGTGAAAAGCCCAAGCTGAGATTAAAGAGGGACGTGGAAAAGAACTGGCCCTTTAAGAGCTGGAAGGCTGAAGGACTAGCCATGCCCACTTTGGGAATATAAAAGGAGGCCAAGCCAGAAGGATTCAGTCAGTGCCTGGTAGGGAAGGAGGAAGATTCTCTGCCTGAGAACTAGGCTGCAGAGAAGCCTTCTCCAGGGAGCTGACTCCTAGGCTGGGCTGCTAGGAGAAGCCTGCAGAGTCTGGACTGGTTGGACTTGAGGTCAGAAACCAGGGAAGCACTCTATGCTCTCCAAGGTGCTGGAGGAATTGTATTGGATCCCAGAGGCTTGTGCCTGAACTAGAGGCCCTCCCCTGAACAATAAGTAACAGCCAGAGGGGTGTTGTCTGGCTGGGACTGGGATTCCAGAGGGCTGTTTCCTGGAACCAGTAATAGTAGAGACCATGGGTGCAATCCAAATGGCGGTGTATGCCACCCGCTGGCGCAATGCCTGGCCAGGCAGTGGGCACACACGTGTGCCCTGCGCGCGCAGCAAGCTGCTCAGCACAATGGTGCGACCCTGCCGATACAACCCTCCTGAGCCCCCACACCCTGCAGTCTGGGGGATGGAGCAGGCATGACTCCTGCTCCATCCCCTGGGCTGTGGGGTGTGTGGGCTCAGGGGGGGGTCGTATCTGCAGGGGCATTCCGTTGCACTGAGCGGCTTGCTGCATGCGCAGATCACATGTGTGCTGGCATCAGTACACTGCGCCTGGCATAGGTGCACATTGCCTGGGGGTGTTGGATTGCACCCCTTGTGTATATATGGTGAAGAAGTGTATTTGACGAGACGATATTGAGAGAAACAGGACAGTATGTAAACAAAGGACGGTTTGTGCTAATTTCCCTAAGGAGTGTGACTGGATTAGGCAGCATCCTGCCAGGATTTATCCCGGAGAACTGCACCCTATTACACTTATATTTTATTGTGTTTTTATTTTGAATATTTTATACTTGTATTGCTTGCTATTCTATACTGTTTGCTGCCCTTGGGGCAGGATGGGATAGAAATTTCAATAAATAAATATTGGGGTCTCCACAAGGGCCCCCCCATACATGGGGTCATTGAATAAACTTGAAATAATAATGATAAATAAAGATTATTATTAAAATATGGGCCACAGAGCCTCAAATACAGGAGCCCTGGCCTGTGGAGAAGGCCTGCAACACACGGGCCCTTTTTCTAATGGATGAGTCAGTCTGTGTGTCAAACATTCCTGTGTTAGGAGGGGACCCACATCTCCATTTCACACAAGGCTCCAATTTCCCTATATCTGTGCCTGTCGTGGAAAAAAGACTCTGTTTTTTGACTGAGGGTTTTACCCCAGGGTTGGTGTTTCATGGGAATGAGGCCTTCATTCTTTTTTCAGAATACACTTATTTAACCGCGTTTCCATCCTTAATCGATTTCTCCCTGGGCCTGTCAGCCCTATTCAGCAGCCTTGTCTATATGTGGAAAATGAGTGGTTCTTCTATGCTGAGCCAGCTCCCATTACTTGTCTGACCATCTTTAATCTCGTCTCCTGCCTGTCACCATCAGGCAGAGACACCACAGAGAGCGTGTACAGCTCTAGTGAAACTTTAGCCACACCTCTCTGATTACAATACTACTGCCCTGTGTCCCTGTAGCCACCAGGAGGGGAGAAGAAGAAAAAATGGCAAGTGGGAATCAAAAGTGAGAGATGGACAGAGAGAAGTGACTGAAGGGGTCATGCAAAGCAGTGAGTGTGAGGAAAAGGTATGTATTAAGTTAATGGCGAGCAAGCTACGCCCTCGGTAAGGTCTGGCTTGTTTCATGAGCCAGCATAGCCCAGCCATCTGTCCTGCTGATCTCTTTAGGAAAGTTGGCTTTGATAGTGGGTGCAGAATAGGCTGGCCCTAGAAAACACATGGACCTTGTGCTGAACTTCTCCTGGAATTCCTTTGTCTTCCTCGTCATCTCTTCTGGCACATCGCAGCTGCTTCAGCAAGGACACAAAGGGTATTTTCAGATGTGACAGGCCTCTGAGCCCACCATGCTGAATTCCAGACCGGGATCGATCTCCGACCTCAGTCCATGATGAGGCTGGCCATCCTTCAGACATGCCGGCCGCATCACTACTGGGAATCAGGGAGGGGGCGGAGCCAGGGTAGGACTGAGTGGTGTGCCATGCGGCCGCACAGCCCCGCCCCCATGCTCCCACAGCCCTCCCGCTGCCCTCAGTGAGACAGGCAGGCACAGGACCCAATGAGGCCACTACACCTGACTGTTAATGGTGGCTGGGACCACAATCAGGAATGGGCCAAGTTAACAGATATTGCTTTTGGCCCTTTCCTGATCGTGGTCAGTCTAATCACAGTTCCAGCTCTGCGGCCGGCCACAGAACCAGAACCATGATTAGAACTGATCCCTGCTGGGTGTTCACTGTGGTGATGCCTGCCAGATGTTCAATCAGATTTTACAGGGATCATATCCACCTCACAGTATTCACTGTGGTTCAAATCAAATCAATTTTATTTGTGGCATATACGAAGGACATAACCATGGAATTAAGATTATACAAATTGCAAAAATGCACCATGGCAAATAAACATAATAAAAGATAAATAATACTACAAAATTACAAGATGTATAAAAACCAGTAAACTTAGTAAACATAATAAAAATAATAAATCTATAATATATTGTAGAATAACATATATACTATCCCTCCCCAAGAAATCAAACCAAAAAAGATGGTGGGATTACCACCATCCTAACAAATAAATATTTAAGTAAAACCAGTCACAAACATAATTCAAAATTTCAAAATTGCCAATATCAACAAGTTGCAGACCCCTCCGAGAATCGTTAAGAGCCCAAATCTCCATTATAAAATCACAATCATGGGCATGGACATACTCCACCCT
Organism: Sphenodon punctatus; assembly: GCA_003113815.1. Classification (NCBI taxonomy): domain Eukaryota; kingdom Metazoa; phylum Chordata; class Lepidosauria; order Sphenodontia; family Sphenodontidae; genus Sphenodon; species Sphenodon punctatus. The sequence goes on from QEPC01007352.1 coordinate 102,156, forward strand.
CCCAACCATACCAGGTCCAATCTATTCTATTTACACTCAGTCCTATAGAGGATCCTTAGTATTCTCAATAAAGGGACTCCTCCAAATCCGAAGAATTTAGCTCCTGATGAAAACGTCGGGTGAAAAAACAGCAACCATCCGACCTTGTCAAGGCTGTTCAGTGCACAGTCACAATCTCATACCCCACTCCTTCCATATCTGTTCCAAGGTCTTATAAGAATGTTACCAACATAGGTCTCAGCAATCCCTCCTTCATCCATTCCTCATGAATCCTCGGCATGATAGTACAAACATACACAATAATAACAAATAAATCCAAGGAATATAATACAGGCATTTAACCACATAATTTGAGCATATCTTCCAAAGTCATATGAACATCATACAAAGATCATGTCATCTAAGTTATACATCGAAATTGTAAAAAATTCTCTCTGAGAACAAAGGCCCGTAATAAAAAATTGGCAGTTGCAGCAGAGATCTCACTGAAACGGTCCTCTAGCAAATACTTTTCTAACTCAAAAGTGGCTCTGCCCAGCCACCTCTGTAGAAACTGGACAAGGCAATGTGCCTTAGCTTAGTATACAATCTACATTCAATTAATATATGTCCCACCATTTCCACCTCCTCATAATAAAAAGGGCATCATCGCATACAAAAGGGTACTGCAGTCAATCGACCCTCCAACAACTTGGAAGGTAGAGCATTTACCCTAGCCCAAAAAAATAATTGTCTCATCATATGAGATGTAAATTCTTGAAGATACCTAGGCATAGTCCCTTTCAGTGGAGCCAAACAGAGATCACTGTGGTTCAGTGGGGTTCACTGTGATCCCATAATGTCTGAAAATACCCAAAGACAGACATAATGCTAGCTCCACTTTAACACCACTTTAGCATTCCTTATTCATGTTTTAGGGCTGTGTTGGTGCCCTATGCAACCCTGCAACAAGCATAAGAAATGTTAAAGCGGTGTTAAAGTGGAGTTAGTGTTATGTCTGTTTTCACCCATAGTGTGGTCTGTGACCAAGCTGCACTAAAGCACTAGAACATTGTGGCACCATTACTGTTCAGAAATGTGTGATGGGATTAATGCAAGCTGCTTTTAGCACTAGGTGAAGGAGAGGTGTGATTCAGAGGCATAAATGATTTACAAAAAATGGAGTTGGTAGAGGGGAAGGAAGACTCTGGGAAGCAGGGTCCCGTGGAGACAAAAATAGCTTTTGATGCAAAACCTCTCCCATTCTTGTATCTCCTGCCCTCTTCTCCAGAGCCTGAGCCGAGGGCCTGTTCTTGCTCTGCAAGCTTGTCGTGTCTGCTTTTAATGAAGTTTAATTATCTTCAGAGATTCAATGAATAATTATAAATCTTTTCAAGATGCAATCACAAGCACTTCATGCTTCATTAGCGGTGGAAAATCAATTGTAACGTGTGTAATTCCTCTCTGCTAGCTGGCCATACGTTCCTATCCCCTCGCCTCCACGTCGGGAGCATAGTTTTGATGCTTCCCTCTGGGTTACTTTCCCCATTGAGGTTTAGAAAGGCTTTCACAGGAAATGTTGGGACAAAAGGTAGGCAGAAAAGTCGACGTCAATTTAAGCGTGTGGTTGTTTGTATCCGCTTCACTTGTTAAGACCTGAGCACGCCTTGAACAGTTGTGGATCATCATTCTCTTTTGGTGTGATGATGGTTATTCCATTTCCTGCTCTTGTGCACAAGAGTCCCCCTGGCTTTGCTTCAACGAATATCTCTATCTGTGTTTTTAACCTGCTATTTCCTTGTCTCCTTCTGGATACATTTAGCAAAGAAATCTCCACCCAGAGAAACTCTTAAAAGGCCAGGAGTCTACAGGCGGATTGAAACGCAATCACCCACCATTCATTTGCCTAATGCCTAGAAAGGTGCGAGGTGGTGATGCACCATCCCTCTCCAGCAACGTGCAAAGCCATTTCCTTGGTGACCTTTCTAATTGAAACTCTTTAACCTTTTCCACGTAATTATGGCTGCACGTTTTTACTGAATGGGTGGTATTTTTCCTCCCCCTTCCAAAAGGTTAAAAGATTAAAAAATAAAAAGTGAAGGATAGAGAAATGGAAATTAATTGAGTCAAGTTTGCGGTTTCCAGCAGCCCAGGAAGAGCTTGGCAGCGGCACTGACATTTCCATACAATTGACATTTCCTCTGTCGGAGCAGTCCTGCCAATGCATGGCTGCCTACGTCTGCAGCGAGAGCGGCATGAAGAGGCTCATTTACTTAATCGTTCCCTGCCAGCAGAATTTTTACTCAACCACCACCACCCTTCCTAGCCCCACACGCACGCTTTGCCTCTGCCTTTCCTTTTGCACGGGCTTGACCTTCACTGGACCACCTGCCCTGTCAGCGCAGCAGGGATTTGCAGAAAAAATAAAGGCTTCCTTTTTACTGACAAGATGAATGAGGCCATCAGGAGCAATGATCTCAGGGCTTGAACTTTCACGTTACCCTGTGTGCCTGCATGCAAGTCTACATATACCTATGTGTGTATAAATGCACCTATACATGTGTGTATCAGTGTTCGTACATCATGCATACATGTTTGTGTGCACACATGCATTCACTTTTGTGTCTCTATTCCAGCATTTGTCTCTGTAACAGCGGGGTCTGATTCTGCTCTTGTTGGAGTCACCTGGACTCTCTTGTGACTGCGTGTCCATACAAGATTGCATGTATTGTACACATTAATTTCATTGTGCATGCATACCTATGTTTCTGTCTACACATGTGCATTTACGTTTTTGTGTGGATGCTATCCATGTTTGCAAGCCTCTGTGTGAGTACATTTGCATTCAAACATAGTTTTGTGTGTGAATTCAGAGCTGTGTCTAGATGTGAATTAGTGTACATGTATACAAATCTTTGGGAATCCATACATAGAGTTGCATGTTTAGGTGTGTACTTGCATATGTGTGAGGAATTGGATTTTTGTAAGCTGGTATCAGAGCCGGGCTTGAGCCCATGCCCTCAGGGTTCCTGGGGCAGTGACCAGCCCTCCTGTACCACTACCTCAGCCTGTCTCAGGCCCAGCCACTTCTCTGAAAAGTGCTCCCTGTTGTGCCCTAACCATACCCCAACTCCTGTCTATCCCAGCCCTTGCCACACCTCCCAGCTTCCTGGTTGGCTGCCAGCCAGCATAGAAGGCATGCTGGTAGCACCAGAAGCTGGGCAGAACAACATACTCACACTCCCTGTTCTTGACCCCTGCATGTAGTCTTGCTATGTCTCCTGTCTTACCTCCCCTGCCTTGTTTCCTGTATTCCTTCATTTCCACTTCCTATCCCCCTGCTCTTGGTCTTGTCTTGCTCTGGCTACTTGCTCTCCCGCATCCTTGCTCCTTGTCTCTGCTCCCTAGTTCCACTCTCAGCCTTGCTCCTCTTCCTCCTCCATGTTCCCCCACTCATCTTGCTTCCCTGCTTGCTCCATGTTCTCCTACCCCCCCGCCCACTCTAGCCGTGCTCCCTTGTTCCCAGCTCCGATCCTCGCTCCATTTCCGACCCCAAACCTGACCCCGTGTCCCAAACTCCATCATCCACCTATGTCCTGTGCACTCCTTGACCCTGGTTTGGTTTGTGTGTGAGAACACAGATAAGTACGAGAGACAAGCAGCTAAATTGCTGCTCATGAAAAATTTCACCATCTTGAGAACCAAGATTGATTCCCTGACTGTTTCCCAATAACGATTTCTCAATTCTTGCAATACTGCGAGATACCATCCCAAGTTACTGACTTTCCACTTACCATTCACTGCATACCATTCATTTACTGCTTACGGAATTTCTGAGAGTACCGTTTTACTTTTGGGTTTCTGTCCATTGTACTGCATTTCTGAGCCAGTCGCTGTGTGAATAGCCCACCTCTTAACCTCCCCGCAGTGCCCCATAACCGCCATTCCAGTGCCTCCAATAAGAATTGTTGTTCTATGTTGTTTCCTTTGGTTTGACCAATCTGCAACTGGATTGCAAATGATAAAGGAATTTGTGTGTCAGCCAATGAGTGACAAGAAAGTACAAGAAAGGAGAAATGGAATGCAGAGAACGTAGAAGAAATGCAGTATTGTGTCACTATTACCTCTTGGGATTTGAAATTGATGACAAAGTGGCAAACAGGATTCCAGTAATCATATTATCAGTAAACCAAGAAACGAAGTGTCGATCGAGACATTCCCATCAATTTGACCGAGATGGTATCAGGAACTGGGATTTCAATGGGAATTCTTGTTTTCAAAAAATCTCACTGCAGCCATAAGTAACCATTTGTGTCTGAGTGCATGCTTCCTTAGAGGTGTGTGTTCATAACTGAAATGGAAAATCTGGGATGTGGGTGGACTTCAGGATTGGTGTGACAAGATCAAGTCTGGGGGTAGACTTCAAGATTGGCATGACAGACAGCGTCAGGATCCAGGGCAGAGTCAGGATCAGGAGTGGAGCCAGAATTAGGTGTGGGACTGGAGTCAGGATCTGGGGCAGAGTCAGGATCAGGCAGAGGTAGGGGCTCAGATTAATGACGGGTCGGGAAGAGAACAGGTTCTGATGGGTACAGGTACAGGCTCAGGAACAGGTCAGGAAGGCACAAGTAGAAGCAGGCTCAGGTCAGGGTCAGACACAGGCTCAGAACATGCTTGAGAACAGTTCAGACACAGAAACTGGAAGCAATGTTGTTCTGCCCACTTTCCACTGCATGGGCTTATACCCAGACAGGAGCCAATCAGGAGGCTGATGTATGTGTGACCCAGGCTGAAGCAGAGGCCCTATCAAGCAGGTTCCAGCCAAAGTCATGGTATAGTGACGGCATTAAGGAGCCAGCCACTACCCTAGTTCCCCAAAGATGTTGGTTTAAGGCCAGTTCCTGGCAATATCTCCACGTGTTTTTCACTTGTTTGACTGTGGTCAGTGATTCCATAAATTGCATAGCTTGTTAAATGGCTGCAGGCACCTGCACTATACAGGGGCACCTTTTTAGTTTGAATTCTGACAGTTTGCTCTCTTTGAAGTTGCAAAATGCCATTTTGTCTCCCTGGTGACCTTTCTCTCCGACCCCACAGAACAGAATGTGATCCTTGTTCTTCGCTTGCTGGGGTGCATGCCACTGCCTGCATTATAGTAGTTGACATTCGTATGAATGATTTTCTCATTAGTATAGTGCTGCTGACCAGCCAGCAGGGGGAAATCACATATTGCTTTCTGTAGGTCTGCGAAAACCAGTTACCTTATTCCTCTGGAAACATGGGATTGTAAAGGTAAAACTAGTTGGAATCTGGAAGCAATATCTTATTAGGGGTGTCAGATCCTGGTCCCCAAGTCCTTTTTGAGTTGGAAGCAGCACCCTACACAAGTTCCGAGAATGACATTGGATCCTCTTTGTATAGGCCCAGTGGTTGCCATGGAGGGGTGTGAGCTGGGGAAACAAGATTTAGCTACTTTAAGGAATGTGTGCATCAAACTAGAGTCCTTTAGCGCCTTGTTAGTGTATCGAGTTGGATCGACTTAATTTAATTAAATGAGGAGGATATGCATCTCCAGCTGAATTCTTCCTCTTCAGTAAATATGTTTCTGCAGTAATCAATTGGCATGTAATTAGCACACAATAACTGTCCTGTTAAATCTCAGTGAAATGCAAATGCAATTCACTTCCATTCTTATGCCCTGCGATTGAGCACCTTCTCTTCTCCTCTGGCCTCCTCTGCCTCTTGAATCAAAGTAGATGCTTTCACCAGGACCTGGCATTCTGCCCTCTTGGTCAGCACTGAACCAAAGTCCTTTCTGTACCCTGGTTTGGGGCAGGTTAGTGGCTGGCTTAGCCACTGAGCAATCAAAGACCCTGAAGCTCTGCATGCACCTCTCTTTATTAACACTTGCAAATCAAACAGTGTGGAGAATGGGATCCCATGCAACAGTTAGCCCTTGGCTCTGCAGCTTCTTTCTGGACCATTGCTGTGTTCTTCTTTACTCCTTGGCACTTCACTGCCCTAGCATTGCGACTGCCAGAATCTGGCTACAGTGCCCCCTTTAGGTAGGAGGTTGCCACTGTTTTGTTTTTGCCTGACTTCTGCAGCTGATGCTGTTACCCTTTTCTCCAAATTGGCCCTGTCTTTAAGAGCTTGCACGGGGCTTGATGTACACTGGCAAAGCCTTGGTGAGGACCTTCTGCTTAGTCCAGCCTCGTGGGCATCTGCTCTGTTGCCAAACACCCAGGTCTTTAGATGACGGGGAGAAAGAGAGGTATGCGCCAGTTGAAAAATCTCCATTACATTTCTGACAAGCAGGGGAGTTAACTCTTCTTTCCTAGCCAAATACCAACATGCACATTCCCCAATCCCCATGCACTCTACTGACAAGGGGTGTAGCTACCATGGTACAAGGGAAGGTCCTGGACTCTAGGGGATTCTTTACAAGTAGCCTGAGCTCCGTTAGGTCATGTTCAGAGTGGGTAAAGGAGGGAGGGCCAGAGCCAACACTCTGCCGCTGCCCACTCAAGAATTTCCTGGTAGTCCTCGGGTCACCTGCAAAGGGTCCTGCCGAGAAGGAAATGTTCACAGTAGCAGGGGGTGGAGTGTTGGACCTACCCACACCTACTCTTAAAACTTCCTTCCTGATGGGGTTCCTCGCACTGTGGCAGAGCTTGCTGGGAGCCAGGGTGCTACCACTTTTGTGGGGGGAGTCCGATACTGGCCAGGAGCCTCCTTGGGAGGTCTGCTGCTGCTTAGGGAGACCCTACCCCCTTGCAGTTAGAGGGCCCATAATTGGACATGATCCCAGGCCCACCACAACTTTGCTATGTCACTGCTACTGACCTAAGTTCCCATGCAAGGGGACTTGTAGAAAGTAGCAGCTCCCAGACTCTCTGGGCCAGCCGACTAGTATCCAAATTCTTTAGGATCACCATGTCCTCACCAAAGGTGGCTGCAGCCCAGTGCATTAGCTGCAGCTGTCAGCCCCTAATGGCCATTTGAGGTGAGGGAAGCCCATTGTCCTCATTTCCTTCTCCTCCAGAGACAAACATAGCGCCATCTTGGACTAAATTCCACCTTGATGTGGCTGGTTCTGAGGACCAGATTCAAACCCCTTACTGTGACTTCACAGGCCACAGGCGTCACATATTCACACATACAACATAAGGAGACACACACCTCACAGGCTGACAGACACAACTACCTAACACATGTTCACACACATGCACAATTACCTCACAAGTAGCCAGATGCCACCACCTTGCACATGGGGTGTTAACAAACAAAGTGACAGCCCCCTGGAGTCCGGGTTCGGACCGTGCAGCCCCCACTCTTATGTTTAGTGTGTAGAGACGAATAATTGGGCAGCCCCCTATGTGTATTTCTTTTGTGCTTGGGTGGCTCCCACTCACAGGTTTAGCATGACAAGCCTAATACACTGGCAGGCATTCTTCCCTGCCTCGCTCTCCCCCCCCCCCCAGTATCCCGCCTCCTGTCATTACTCACAGTCGTGGCGAACTGTGGGAAGAAGAAGCCACACCAGCGGTTTCTTTCTTCTGGGCTTTTATGAGTCTGAGAGACAGCCCAGCACCTGCTACCCCTGCCCACCCATGGTGGCTCATACCTGGGTTTATACCTGCTAGCACTTGGCAGTTGGAAATAACCTTATGCACATAATGTTGAGTTTATTGAGCAAATTGCACACTTGACTGAGCACCTATAGTGAAAATTGAAAGCAAAAGCAATCAGTCTGCATATTGTCACCACCTGGTTTCTCACATCCACAGCTCACAGCAATGTACTGGCAGGTAGCAACACACAGTTCTATTGGGGTCTTGCCCGCTGTGGTGTTGGAAATCCCTCTCAGTTCACATAACCCACCTGGTCCAACACGCGCCCCTTGTACCCCCTCTCTAGCATCTTCTGCATTACCATACAGTGGGGCAGAAAACATTGCCAATTGTGAGGATGCTCACAATTGCTTGAGGGGGAACACAAGGCTACACATACACACGGAGGCACACAACAAGGCAAGGACTAGTATACACAGCACTCAAGATCACACTCTACAACAAGAACAAGGGCCAGTCTCTCTCATGATTACTGGTGGGGTCTTGCTGCCCCGCTGGTGCTTTTATAGTGTTCTCGGCAGTGTTTGTGGCTGGGACAGGGTTGAGGCTCTGCCCCCTGTCATCCTGAGTTGCCCCACGAGCTGAGCACTGTGTCGGGGCGGGGCTTTTTCGGAGGTTTCTGTGGGGGACGGCTGCATGGGCCAAGCTGGATCTGCTGCGTACCCATCCCTGTCAGCTGGAGCCCCGTCCCACCCACCCCCCAAGTTCCGGAAGCCTGGCTTAGACGGATGCCATCTATGGAAGGCGAGGACGAGCCGGGGGGCATGTACGTTCATTGCTGGCTCCCAGGAGCGTTCCGCCGGTCCATAGTTTTTCCAGTCTATTAAGTAAAACAAACTGGATCCGATGAGCTGGGAGTCCAGGACAGCCCGAACTTCGTATTCAGGCAACCCCTGGAGAAGAACCGGCGGAGGCGGGGTACCTTGTTGCAGTGAATGGAGGGGGGACCAAGCTTTCTTCAGGAGGGAAATATGGAAAGAGGAATGGATACGGAGGTGAGCCGGAAGGGCTATGGTATACGTGACGTCATTGAGTTTATGGCTAATTGGAAAGGGGCCGATATAGGCATCGTCTAACTTGGCCGAGGGCCGCATAGATGGATAATTCTTCCTTCTTACCCAAACTAAATCTCCTACCTGGAGAGAACGGCCCAGGGAGTCATCTTTTGTCGGCAGCAGCTTTGTATCGTTGTCGTGCTTTTATTAAGCACCATAGGGCCAGTAGTTGTGCAGTTTTAATAATGGTAACCAAGGCTCCTGCCGCCGGGACCGCAGTGGTGGGAACATCTGGAAAACAGAGAGGAGTGTGAAAGCCATAAGAAACATAAAAGGGAGAGTTCCCTGGGGAGGCATTTGGCCCATTGTTATAGGTGAATTCCGCGAGCGGAAGGTGTTTTGTCCGGTTGTCTTGGAGATAGGTGCAAAAACAACAGAGATATTTTTCAATATGCTGATTTATTCTCTCCAAGTCCATTGGCTTGCGAATGATAGGCCGTGGTGGGTCACAGTTTCACTCCGAGAAGGGTAAAGAATGTTTTGCAAAATCGTGAGATAAACTGCAGCCCACTGTCTGATACGATTTCCCGGGGTAATCCATGCAAATGGACTACCTCCCAAAGCAGGATTTCTGCTGTTGTCTTTGCTGTTGGCAAACCATTACACGGTATAAAGTGTCCCATCTTTGTAAAGTAGTCGACTACTACAAGGATTGTGTCACATTTGCCCAATTTAGGCAGACCAACAATAAAGTCCATTGTAATCTTTTGCCACGGGCTCTTAGGAACCGCGGTTAACTGCAATAATCCAACAGGCAACCGACGGGGTGTCTTAGTGCGGGCACACGTGGAACAGCCTTGAACATAACGTTCAACTTCCCGCCTAACCCATGGCCACCAAAAGGTGTGTAGGATGAGGGATAAAGTTCGTTGGTAACCCGGATGCCCTACCAACAGTGAGTTGTGTTGTGCCCATAGTACCTGGGGCCTGTATTTGGGGGGAATGGTACCCGCCCTTTACGATAATACAATCCCCTTTTTTGTTGGTACCCTTGTTGGTGGCCCTCCTTAGTACTCACATTTTGTAGTTCTTGCAGTGATAAGAAAGTGGCAGCAAAAGCCATAGGAGAAAGAATGGGCCCAGGGGTTTCCACGTTTCTTTCTTCCTTTGCGTAACATTGGGATAGGGCATCAGCCATGGTATTTTGGGACCCTGATCGATAATGAACCTTAACACTGAAACGAGAAAAGAAAAGTGCCCAACAGGCGTGTCTGACGCTGGTGATTCGTGACGTTTGCATGAATGTTAGATTCTTGTGATCCGTGAAGACAAGAACAGGGTGAGGTCTACCTTCTAGGAAATGTCTCCAAGCCTCAAATGCGGCCTTGATGGCCAATAGTTCTTTGTCTAGAATAGTATAGTTTCTTTCCGTCGCGGTCAACTGATGGGAATAGAAGGCGCATGGCAAACGGAGCCCTGAAACCACCTGGGGTTGGGTCAGGACTGCACCAATGGCAGTGTCGGATGCATCTGCTTCTACGATGAATGAGCTCATGACATCTGGGTGCTGTAACAAGGGGGCTGACATAAATGCCCGCTTCAAATAGTTAAACGCTCGTTGCTGGGGTTCTAGCCACTCATAAGTTGCCCCTTTCTTCAGTAAGGCGGTTAGGGGTGGTGGTCTGGTTTGCATATCCAGGGATGTATTGGCGATAATAATTTGTACTCCCCAAGAACCTTTGCAAGGTTTGGACGGATGTGGGGGCCGGCCAACGGCAGATCGCCTTGATCTTACTGGGGTCCATCATGCCTTCAGGTGATATTATAAACCCTAAAAAGGGGACTGATTTAGCATGGAACAGGCACTTTTCCCTTTTACAGTATAGCTTATGTATTAGGAGCTGCTTGACCACAATCCGTACATGTTGAATACGCTCTGTCAGTGATGCGGAGAATATAAGAATATCATCTAGATAGGCGACTACAAAAATGTCCAACAAGTCTCTAAGGATAACGTTAATGAAATGCTGAAAGGTAGCCAGAGCATTTATGAGTCCATAGGGCATGACTCGATATTCAAAATGTCCAAACCCAATCCAGAAGGCGGTTTTCCATTCGTCTCCCTTTTTAATCTGTACTAGGTTGTAGGCTCCCCTCAGATCAAGTTTTGTAAAGATTTGTGCTCCTTGTAGTTTTCCTAATAACTCGGGGATTAATGGCAAGGGATACCTATTCTTTATGGTAACACTATTCAAACCCCTATAATCTATACAAGACCGTAGATTCCCTTCCTTTTGGGGGACAAAAAACGGGGGCCCCAGTGGGATATGAGGAGTTGTGAATAAACCCCCTAGCTAGATTGTCTCTGATGTATTCTCGCAAGGTTTCGGTCTCTCCGGGCAATACATTATAGATCCGCCCATAGGGAGGTTCAGAGCCAGGCATGAGCTCTATGGGACAGTCATAGGACCTGTGTGGGGGGAGTTCTGATGCTTCCCATTTGCTGAAGACGCCAGCCTGATCCTGATAGGGTAGGGGGATATTGGGGACCGAGGAAAGGGAATATACCATATTAGTACTCATAGTCAATGGAGGTGGGAGGTTACAGTGATGGCTGCACTGGCCAGAAAGGAACTGTAACTTCTGGACTGGCCAATCCATGGTAGGATTATGCATTTATAAACAGGGAAATCCTCAGTCCTTTCCTTCTCCTCCCCCGATTCTGCTATCTGAAAGATAATAGAATCTGATAGATTCTGCTATCTCCACCTTCAACTCTTCTCTTGCCTCCACCTTTGACTCCCTTGCCCCCCTCTCCTCCCGCCCCACTTGCTCCCACAACCCTCGCCCTTGGCTCACCCCCACCATTCACCATCTCCGCTCCTGCACCCAGGCTGAGGAACGCCTTTGGCGCAAATCCCACTACCACGCCGACTTCCTCCACTTCAAATTCTGCCTCTCATCGCTCAAATCTGTTATCTCCCTTGCTAAACAGCAGACTATGCCTCCCGCATTGAGACCTGCTCTCGGGACCCTTGCCGCCTCTTTTCCACCTTTGACTCCCTTCTCAAGCCCCCCCCCCCCCCCCCCCCCCC
>QEPC01007352.1:116411-147162 GCA_003113815.1 Sphenodon punctatus
ATGTGGCAGAGCAGACTGAAGCTCAACCCCGATAAGACGGAGGTGATGTTGGTGGGGAGAGCGAGGGAGGTGTCGGCCCCCCTGGTTGGGGCGGTTCGCCCTCCCATAGCTCGGCAGGTTCGGAGTCTGGGGGTGATTTTGGACGCGGACCTCCACCTGGAGCGGTAGGCGGAGGCAGTGGCAAAAGCCGCCTTCCCCCAGTTATATCTGGTGCGGAGGCTGCGTCCGTTTGTTTCCGGCCCGGACCTGGCCTCCCTCATCCATGCCTTCATCACCTCGAGGCTGGACTACTGCAATGCGCTCTACGTGGGGCTGCCCCTGTTCCTGGTTTGGAGGCTGCAGCTAGTGCAGAATGTGGCGGCCCGTCTCCTGTCGGGGACAGGCCGTCAGGAGCATATAACACCTGTGCTCCGGACTCTGCACTGGCTGCTGATAGCATGCTGAGCCAGGTTCAAGGTATTGGTGTTAATATACAAGGCCCTTCATGGTCTGGACCCCTCATACCTCAGGGACCGCCTCGCCCTCTGCGCCCCAGAGCGGCTCCTTCGGTCTGCTGGGGGTGCCTTCTTGGAGGTCCCCTGTGTTAAGCGAGGGGCCACAATGCAGAGGGCATTCTCGGTGACCAGGCCGTGCCTCTGGAATTCCCTTCCGGAGGAAGCTCGCCTGGCCCCAAGCCTTTTGACATTTCGGCGAATCTGTAAGACCTGGCTGTTCACCCAGGCCTTTGGGGAGGGGTGTGGGGGAGGGAGTGTTTTATCTTTCCCCACCCTTATTTATTTATTTATTTATTTATTATCCCAGCCTGTTTTATTGTAGTGTTTTTATGGATTGTTTTATTATATTGTTTAAACTTTTTATTGTTTTATAACTAACTTGTTAGCCACCCCGAGCTGTTCCCAGGAGGGGCAGGATACAAATTGAATAAATAAAATAAATAAATAAATAAAATGAATGTCACATCCCTTGTCTCTCCCTCTGTTCCCCCTTCCCTGTCTCCCTTCCCCCTGTCCTTAGATTGTAAGCTCTTGAGCAGGGACCATGTCTATCTTGTTCTTTGTAAGCGCCAGGTACATTGCTGGTGCTATATAAATGCTTATAATAATAATAATTAATAATAATAGAACAAGGAAAAATAATGGGGAGGCTGTTATGTCTCTCTGCATGCGTGACAATAACACAAGTTAGAGGGGTGGTACACTTTTGTACCGGACCTGACGCGAGGGGGGAGCCATCGATAGTTTGCACCATCTCCACCAAGTCCCTGGTCTGCAGGGGAACTAAATGGGCCAAAGCGAATCCTGCATCCATGAAATTCCCAGATGCCCCAGAGTCTACGTGGGCTCTAACTATAAGTGACTTCCTAGGTGACACCTGTACCATCATGAACATGTAGCGTTGTCTCTTGAGCCCATGGACCCCCTGCCCCCACTGTCTGGGGAAAGATTGATTTACTGAGAGGCCCCCAGCTCCTCCCAGTCCTCAGTGTTTCCCGGTGGGGTTTGGCGGACGGGTTTCGACGGACACTCTCGGGAAAAGTGAGCCCTGCTCCACAATAGAAGCAGAGGCGTAATTGTCGATGTCGTTCCCGATCCGCCAAACTTAAGGGCCCCCTGACTACCCCTATTTGCATTGGCTCAGGAGCCGACCCCCCCGGTGCCATGGATGGTGGGGTTACGGGGGTCGAGGCGTCCTGTAATCAATTCCTTTCCCTTGGTCCCTTTGTTTCTCCTTCCTTCTCTCTGTGAGCCATTCATCAATATGCAGTGACAAGGTAACTATCTCCTCTAGCATTACAGGGGTGGTAGCAGCCCCTGCCAGTTGGTCCTTTATCTCCTCGTTAAGGCCCTGGCGAAGCAGTGCTCATAGAACTGAATCACCCCAGCCCAAATCAAATGCTAGTTTCCTAAACTGGGTAATGTAATCAAGCAAGGAAGCCTTTCCTTGTTTCAAATGGAGGATTGCTTGTTCTGCATCCCTCACACAATGGGGGTAATCAAACAAAAAACGGAACTGCTTGAGGAACCCCTCATAATCTTGCAGAAATGCATCATTAGAGGCCAGTAGTGGGGTCGCCTAATCTAAGGCCACCCCTCCTAAAAGTCCAATGCTAAACGAAACATTTGCTTGATCATAGGTTAATGGTTGGGTTTGGAACATTATGTTGCACAAGGCCAAAAAACCTTGGCATGCCCTCCTATCCCCATAAAACTTGTCTGGTTGGGGGGCTTTAGGCTCCTGGGGTAAGGGGGTAGCAGGAGGGGGGGGAGGACGGAAGTGAGGAGACTGGAGGGATCGCAGGGGGGTCCCTCCTCTTCCATCTTAGGGGCTCCAGGGCTTCCTGCAATACTTTGTTTCGCTTCTGCAGCTCCTGGTTCTCAGCCTTTAAATCCTGCACCTCCATAGCCAGTGCCTGTACTGCTCTTAGCAAGTCCAGAATCTGCTGTGCAGGCTCCATTCTCAAAAAAAGGTGTGTGTGTGAAATGCCGGTAATTCTGTTAGGAGGGTAGGGGTAAAGGATGGGAAGCGAGAGAGGAAGGAGAAATGGAAGGGGACGGGAACCTGGCAAGGTTAACTCTCCACAGGTTTGACCAGGGCTACAAGTAATTCCCTCAGGGTCTTGTTTGGGCTTTCCCTCCAAACTAGGGGGCAACCCAATTCATCATAGGGATGGAGAAGAAGCCAATGGTCAGGGAGGACAAGGGAAGACACACAAACACAGACAATGGTACTTACAACCTCTGCGGGTTCCAGGGCACCGTGCTCAGAGGAATGAAGGGGAGCAGGGGTCAAGGAATCCCTGGGTTGTGGGAAAAGGGAAGGGGGCGGGTTGGACAGGTGAGGAAGGGGAGAGGACTCGCTGTTAGGAAGGCGATGGGGGAGACAACGGGGAAGGATAAAGGTGTCTGCAAGGAGGGAGCAAAGGGGCTCAAATTCAGGCCACAGTACAGACAAGACTCTGAGGAAGAACACAAGGCTACAACACACACACGGAGGCACACGACAAGGAAAGGACTAGTATACACAGCACTCAAGATCACACTCTACAACAAGAACAAGGGCCAGTCTCTCTCACGATTACTGGCGGGGTCTTGCTGCCCCGCCGGTGCTTTGATAGTGTTCTCGGCAGTGTTTGTGACTGGGACGGGGTTGAGGCTCCGCCCCCTGTTGTCATGCGTCGCCCCGCCAGCCGAGCACTGCATCAGTGCGGGGCTTTCTCAGAGGTTTCTGTGGGGGACAGCTGCATGGGCCGAGCAGGACCTGCCGCGCACCCGTCCCTGTCAGCTGGAGCCGCATCCCGTGACTCTCCCCCGGGTTGGCCGGCGACCCGGGATTCTTCCCGTCGCGTCCGCGTCCTTTGATGCGGCGTGACAGGAAGTATCACCGCCATTTTTTAAAAGGTCAACCATTCTATAGAGTGCAGCCAGTTCTGTAATGACACAAGACCAATAGTGGCCAATAGCTGCTCACATGCAGCGTGCAGCCAATCCTAGCTAGGCAGCCACCCAGCCCAGCTCTTTAAGTTGTTCAAAATATTTGGCACATTTTCAACAGAATTCATGGACGCCAGAACTAGGGCTGTAGCGGAATATCACAGCGGTAGCTGTTTCCGCAATTAGTGGAACGGCATGGCAGAGGCTTTCATTCCGCTAGTTTCATTCCGCGGTTCCGCTTATTTAATTCCGCTACTTAGTGGAATCGTGGAAACATGACATTTTCGCTACTTCCACAATTCCGCCAGCACCACAAAATAGCGGAATAGCGGTTTTCCGCAAGTTTTCCGCAATTCCGAGATTTGCAGAATTCCGGCGGAATTAGCGGAATGTCCGCAGAAAAGTCGCAGTGTGGCGCGGGGAATTCCGAAATGGCGGAACGGAATCGCGGCACAGTAACAGCTGCTGCCACATCAGCCCTAGCCAGAACTGCAACCATTGAGACGCATGTCAAGAACTTCCTTCTGATTGTTATCACGCTCCAGGCTTTCATTACCACTGCTGAGCAGAACCTACATGCGATCCAACAGATCCAAACCTTCTGCTGTCGTTGACGCAATGTGATTTCAAGGCACAGGCAGGCTCTTGCTCGATCTGTGGCCAGGATAGTGGGGCGGACCAAACTGCGGGGACAGTTCCTGCTTCGGTGCCATGCACTTGCCTACCTCCAGTGACAGTGGACCACACTGTGGAGGATCAAAGCCATGCAAGGGCAGCTGATGAGCACAGAGAGGTACTTGCCAGGAGACACGGCTTCAGTCACCTTATCTGCAGGGCTGTACCCACAGAAAAGTTGGTCTGCGTGAAGGAGAAAAGCACAGACTGGTGGGAGAACGTGCTATCCTTGTGAGGAGATGCTGAGGTGGTTGCAAACTTCAGGATGTCCCATTGCCTTGTCCTGCAGATAGCTGAGATCCTCAGGCCTTGACTGGACAAACAGAGCACGGTGATGTGGTTGCCCATCCCAGTGGAGAAGCACATTGTCATCGCCATCTGGAAGCTTGCCACTCCAGACTCCTGATGCTCTGTCACCCAGAAATATGACTTTCGAACCTTGATGGTGGGTACCATACTTGTGGAGGTTTGCACAGTAATTGTGGAAGTGCTGCTGTACCAGAAGGTTCAGTTGGCTGACCCTGTGGAAGTAATTGGGGGCTTTTGGTGGGAGAGGTTCCCAAACTGTATAGAGGCAATAGATGGGATCCACATTGCCATCATCTGCCCACCACATAGCAAGGACAACAACCTGAACTGGAAGGGGTTCTTCTCCATAGTTCTCTAGGCCATAGTGGACCACCGGTTCCAGTTCATGGATGTGCTGGCCAGGTGGTCTAGCAAGAACCATGACGCCTGCATCTTTACTCAGTCCCTCTTCTTTGACTACATGTACACTGGAGACTTTGGACCCTTCACTGAAACAGGCATTGAGGGGGTGTTCATGATGCCTGTTGTTCTCAGGGACCATGCCTATCCCTTGAAGCCCTGATTCATGAAGCCATACAGTGTTGCCTGTACCCCAGAGCAAAGGTACTTAACCAGCAGTTCAGCGCTGTGCTGTGGAGCTTTTTGGGTATTAAAGCAGTGCTGGAGATCAACTGCAGTCAGAATTGATTTCCAGCTAGAGACCACTCCACTTCTAACTACGTCTGCCTGTGTTCTCCATAACATCTGCAAGACGGGTGGGTGGGGTCTCCAACGTGGCTCCGCCAGTTAGCTCTGGCAAGCCAGTGCCCCTGTTCCAAGACCAGCTGAGCGGAGCAGTGCATAGTTGAAGAGATCCGGGGCGCCTTGTGCTGGGCATGTAGAATGTTGGAAGGTATGTTTGCATGTGTAAGTGCATGAAGGGCAGCTGAGGAGATGTAACTTGTCCCTCTTCAGCTGCTTGAAATGTTCAGAGATATGCAGACTTCACAGGCAGGCAGACATCACCACCTTGCACATATTTATGCAAACGCTCTCTCACACATACACACACCTCAGAGGCAGGCGGACACATCCCCCTCACACATTCAGTGATCCGTGATCCCTTCATTTCCCCCATTGGCAGCAATGGGGGAAACACAGTGAACATGGGTTCTTGAACATATTCATATTCATATTCACACCTGACAAGCAGACACACAAAACACCCTTGCATATCGCCCCCTGCGGTCATCCTGGGGTGCTTTTCTTGAGGTCCCCCGAGTATTCCAGAGGGCCAGAATGGGGAGGGCATTCTCAGTGGCCGCACTGCGGCTGTGGAACTCCCTCCCAGTGGAGGCCCGTTTGGCCCTGGATCTCCCCTCTTTTTGATGTAGTTGTAAGACTTGACTGTTCCTCTAGGCATTTGACGGGGGAGATGGGTGAAGAGTGGGTTGGGGTGGGGGGAGGAGGATTTTAATCCTCCTTATTTGAATTGTTTTAATGTGTGTTGTAAGCCACCCCAAGCTGCTGTGTCAGGAGGGGCGGGGTATCAAGATTTGTTATAAATAAATAAATATACCTCACAGGCAAACACAACCACCTCACGCATACACCTCAAAGACAGATAGACAAAACTATATCCCACATACTCATATTCACTTCACAGATACTACTACTGCACCTCACTAAGGGTGCTTTCCCACGTTACAAAATGTTCCTGATTTGCCTCCAGGAAAATCTCCAGGAGGTAAATCAGGCACAGGGTTTGTAACGTGGAGAAATGTTGACCTGTGCGTTTTGGGCGGCAATCCTGCTGGGGATTCAGAGCTTGGCCAAAGACAGGAAATCCAACTTTGCATTCCTCACAGGATTGCCACCAAAAACGTGCGAGTTAACATTTCTCCACATTACAAACCCCGCGCCTGATTTGCCTCCCAGAGATTTTCCCAGAGGCAAATCGGACGTATTTTGTAACGGGGAAAAGCACCTTGTGAGACACACAACTTGCCACCTGTGGTCTGTGGAACACAGTTTAGGAACTACGTATCCTAAACCAGTTCTTTAACTCCAATCGGGTAGTGTTTCTGCGTGCTGTTAGCTACCATCCCAGAAAAGGCTGCATTTCACGAGTGGGAGAGATGATCCTTCTATATAATGCAGCAGCCTCTAGTTTATAAATCCCTTTGGGATTTAGCAAGCTCAATGGTACTCTCTAAAGATAAGATGATAAGGGGTATGTCAGAGGTGAGTGAAAGACAGCTTATGATTAGTAAGTGACCCTAGGGAAAATCATTCCTAGTCAATTAAACTTCATGGGAAAAAAGTTCTATAAAGTTGAAATCTTGTCCTTAGCAAAACGCTGTTGTTTCTAGCCCCATTTACATGATCAGAGTGAAAATGTCTTAATGAACATCTTAATTTATTTAGAACTTTAGCAGAAGATGGAACTGAGTGATACAGCGAGGGGATAATTGGGTGCCAATTATACAGCCTAACAAGGCAGGCTCTGACAGGCGGAATCCCTGCTATCTTACATCTGCAGAAGGGAGGGTGGTTTCTGCCACACAGTTGAATCCGCCCTGTTCTTTCTTCAGAGGAGAAGAAAGCTGAGTGATGTTGCACAGCTTAGTAACAGAGAGAAAAGTATTGAAATGCTGCTTTCAGGTGGAAAGCAAGACAGACCTTAAAGCTCTGAAATTAAATTTGAAACTAGTGTGTATGGGGGATTGAGTAGGGATGGTCTAAAATGTCAGATCTTGAGGAACATTCAAAGAGCATTTAATTTATTGTGGGTGGAATTCCTTAGGGATGCAGGATGGGAGCTGAATTCAATGAGGGAAGAGGTGGGGAAGATATGTACCTTAGAGGTCATCTAGTCCAGCCCCTTGCACAGATGTTTTAAACCATCCCAGGCAGATGTTTCTCCAGCTTCTTTTGAAATACTTCCAACAAGAAGATTCCACAACTTCCCCAAGCAACTTGGTCCATTGCCCAACTGTCCTCATAGTCAGGAAGTTCTTTCAGAAGCTGAATCTAAATTGGATTTCCTTTAACTTGATTCCAGTGGCATCTTGTCCTACTGTCAAGAGCAAGGAGAACAATTGTTATGCATCTGTTTTATGGCAATCTTTTAAATAATGCAAAAATGTTATCCTGTCCCTCCTTAGTCTTCTCTTCTCCAACATATCCACTTGTTGGTTTAAAAAAAGAATTGGAAAAACTCTTAGAATCTGGGTTCATAATTGATTATTAGTCAAGTTGGTCGGGTGGAGACCTCTGGCTGGCGGGGGAATGGGAGTGAACAGCAGGAAATGGATCACTCCATTATGACTTGTGCATTTTTCTGAAGCAACCAAAGTTTATTACTGTCGGAGACAGGATGTTGGGCTGAATAAACCACTGGTCTGACCCCGTGTGGCATGTCTTATGTTCTTAACCTCACCTCATATGCTTGTGTTGTGAATGCCCTTATTAGGGTGGCCAGATATGAAAATTTTAGAGGACACTTGAGAAATGCAGGTTGCAGGGCTGCATTGGCTCAAATGTAGCCCTGCAACCTGTATTTCTTATAAGTGTCTTCCAAAATTTGCATACTGACCACCCTGGCCCTTATTTGTCTTCATTACTCTCCTGAAAGGACATTTGGGTTTTTCTACATTTTCTCCAGTTCTACTACATCCATCTTCCTTACAATGAGCTAGGTGCATGTAACAGGACAGCCGCTTGTCCTAAGACCAGGCAGGGACTGCTATCGAAGAACATACATAGTGCCTTACTGGGTCAGCCCAATAGTCCATCGAACCCAGCATCCTTTGCAGGATCCGTACCCTGAATGAGACCTGCCACGCAGAATTAATTTCCTTGGGTGTTACTTTGTTGCTAAACAGAAACCAAGAGTCCACAGCCCTAAACATGAATGTAGAAAAACCCAAACCTCCTTTGAGGCAGCGAGCCTCTTGTTGGGATCCCAACCAAACCTGCAGGAGTGAACCTCTTCCCAGCATTGTATTCAGGCAAGCCTTTCATAGACTCCAATTAAGGCATTTTCTCATGAGACTTTGAGACCAAGCCCTTCTGGCTCTTTCCTGTCACCTTTGCACCCTGCACCTCCCCCTCAAGTGCTTCCCAGTGCCCTGACCCCCAGCAACCAGTTCCAGAAGATACCTTGTGGCTACAAGGCTCCGATCTAACTCCAAGCCTCTACCTCTTCCTCCATGAACTCTCTTCTCAGCTCAGACTTTTATAGCAGGTTCTCCCAGCTGACGTGTAGCTTCCTGTCCTGCACAGCTACAAGCACTCTGGTATTCATAAGACTTATCAGCCTGTCCCCATTAACTCTTAAGATTTGCAGGCTTGCAGATGTGAGGACCCAGGATATAGGAGCAGTGCCCTGGGGTTCTGGTGGAGCACTGGCTGGGCCAGCAGTGTCACCACCATGCTCTGGCGTGACTAGGTTTCTCCTTGTTAGGCTCTCTGGTCCAGTGCTTTGCCATGCCTTCTAGTTCTGAATTGGCTGCCTGCCCTCATATATTTACTGCTGGGGGAGTGGAGAGACATGACCATCTGGGACTGCCCCACCCCTTCTCCAGTGCTAGAAGCCTCAGCTTCCTGTGGTGGCTGTCGAAGACCAGCTGCATCAAAGGCAGCGCCTGTTTGCAGACCGTTCGTGGGCCTGTTCAGGGGTGGAGGACTATGCTTGATTTTTATTTTTAGTTAGTTTTACTTTTAATTGTTCTAGTGGGATGGGGTGGAGTGTGAGGAGGAATGAGTGTGGTTTTAAAAAAAACCTGCGAGAGGGGGTGGTATGGACAGGTTTGGGAGGAAGAAGGATTTTGCTATAACCCTCCTATGGGAGGGACAGCCATGCTCCCCCCCCCCCCAACCAAGGGGGGGATATGGGCATGGGGAGTTTGGGGTGCGAGGTAGTGCTACAATCCCCCTGTGGGGGTGGGGATATAGGCCTGGGGAGTTTTGGGTGCGAGGTAGTGCTACAATCCCCCTGTGGGGGTGGGGGTATAGGCCTGTGGGAAGAGGGGGTGGAAGGAGCGCCTTGGCTCCCCTGGGAGGAGGGGAGTACGAGAGTGAGGGAGGAAGTGTCTTGGCCCCCCTGAGAGGGGTATGGGGGAAGAGGATATAAGAGGGTCATGGCCCCCTTGTGGGGGGTATGTGCAGGGGAGAATGGGGTGGGCAAGGGAGGGGTTTTCCCCACCTGCCATTTCTACCCCACTGCCTCTGGGGGTGCTGGGCTCAGGAGACCTTCTCTGGCTACCCGCCTCCCTAGGTCCTTGTGGGCCCTTTGAATGGTGCCTGTCTTGCTATGTTCCATTGTGACCCCTAAGGTGGACTGGGAGTGCCCTCTTGCTGGTTCCATCTGCTACTCTTGTCCATAGAGGGGGTGCACAGGAGGGCATTTTCGACCACTGCACCGGTTTTGTGGAGCTCCTTTCTCCAGGGGTTCATCTGAACCTGGGCCTAAACATCTTCCTGAAGCAGTGCAAATCTTTTTTGTTTAGAAAAGCATTTGACAAGGTGGAGGGGGAATAGGGGCTGGTTGGAGGTTTGGGGTGGGGTTGAGGGTTGGGAGAGAGTTAAGGTGGTAAAGTGGGTTTATATGGAGCATGCCCTGAGGAATGGCTCAGTAAAAAGACCAGACTGCTGAGTAAGCAATACAGGCTTTATTTACCTCCATCTGGAGGGGCACTGACTACACACAATAATATTGGAAGTTGGCCAGTAGCAGCGATGTGGTCTAAATACACAATTATATCAACTGTCAATATCCAATCACCAGTAAGGTGGCTTAATTCTACTTGTTGGATTAAAAAAGGAACCAATCAGTTCATTGGTTCATAACATAATTACCCAACAGCTAATTGGTTAATTATTCCTTACTACGTAATATATGTTTTCCAATTACTATGGTTTCCACTCAAAACCTGGTCCAAGTCTATCCCACTTTGGCAACATCACCCATCTATTCTGCCCAGCACGTATCCCTCTATTCAGTCTCAATTGGCTCTGATAAAAGTACCCTTTTTATCAGAAGGTTGAGTCCAGCTACAGTGGTACCATCCATCAATTGTCTTGCTTGCTTCTCTCAGGAATGTACCTTGCACTCTTCTAGCCTGGTAGCCTGCACGTTCCAAAGCCAACACCCCAGCACCACTTCACTCTGCTAAGTAACATGAATACGAAAACTCATGCTAACTTTCTGCTTGGCTATGCTAAAACTTAGGCTATTCTTACAAATGCCATATATTGTGTCCTGTGTCCCCATCAAGTTCAGCTCTGACAGAGGGTTCTTGGGATGAAGGTAGGGAGGGGTGAAGGGGGAAAGGTTGTTGGGGAGGTTGGGGTTCTTCTGCTGTTTTATATGCTGTTTAATATGTTTGTAAGCCACCCTGAGCCATTTGGGAAGGACGGGTTAAAAACTGGAAAAATAAATAAATATAAGGCACCCTGGCAGCTATGAGGGGTTGGGTGGAGCAACATTGCAACTTCTTCTCTCCTGCCCTGTTGCTTGTCCTCAGTCCTTGTTCTGTCTGCCTTGTCTTGGACCTTGTTTGTCCCTGCCCTAACTCCTGTCTTTTCCTGCCTTAACCTGCACTAGGGATGGGCGAACACGGTTCAGAGTTCGGACTGAACTCGGTCTGTTCGGACGTCTGAACCGAACATCTGAACCGAACGACCGAACAGTTCGGTTGTGTTCAGAGGAGTTCGGGGGTGGGGAAAACGTCTTTTCAGGTCCAAAAATTAGGTTTCGGTTTTGATAGCACTATTTTTGAATGTTCGGCCAAGTTCGGCCAAACCGAACTTGGCTGAACTAAACCATCGAACCCGAACTCAGGTTTCGAACCAAACAACCAAACATCCAAACTGTGTTCTGTTCGCCCATCCCTAACCTGCACCGTATTTCTGCTTTTGCATTTGATCTTGACTATGTTTCTGCCTTGGTACCTGACCTGGACCCTGACCCAGTCTGGACCCAATCCTGATCCCGTTCCCAGTTCCACTCCCTGCTGTCTTCCTGGGCCCACGACCCAGACAGTGGGTCCAGACATCAGGGACCAAACTCCAGGCCAGACCTGGGGTGTCATTCTTGCAATAACCTATTCTGCCCTGCTCTGGGCTTAAGCCGTTCAAGAATTTACCAACCCCCACCACAGTGCCCAAAACTGGACCCTAGCTGAGGCCTAGCCAACCAGCATGGTTGCTGCTTCCTATGTTTTGGGTGTTCACTGTATTCCTTCATGTTTGTTCTACCACTTGTGGAAGTTAAGGAGAGCATTGTCATTGACTTAAATTGCAGCAAGATCAAGTCGTTCAGCTGCACAGCAGGCTGACATGAGGTGAAGGATGAGATTTTTAATGTGTTAGCTAAGATATTTAGCTATTGTGCTCCAGTGACATCGCCATGGGCTTAGCAAATTAATGTATTTTTATGTATACATTATGTATGTATAATTCTGCATGGGCCCTAAGTAACATGTTTGCACCCATGGTAGGTTTTCTGCTGCATTCTCATTTTAACATATCAGCCAACATGTCATGTAAAAGAGCATTAAAATCCATCTATTACCGGACTTTAAATCACCTTTTAGATTAGCCCTTAAAGAGCAGGAATCGAGGCTGGGAAGAGGGAGTTGGAAATTCACAATGACCAACCAGCAGGGGGAGCTCACACATTGCTTTCTAAGGTTGGGACTCTGGACAAAGTTTTGGTTTTGGTTACTTTCAGTTTTGGTTCTCGTGTATTTCGGTTCTCGTATGGGTTGTATCGGATCTTTTGCACTGATTTTTGTATCGGATTTTTAGCATTGCAGTTTTCCCATTGAAGTCAATGGGGACAAAACGCAATGTTACAAATCTGATACAAAAATCAGTGCAAAAGTTCTGATACAACCAATACCGAAAAAGAACCTAAATTTTTGATTAATCTGAAATGACCATTATCGGGTACTTTTGGTTCTTTCCGAAACCAAAAGTTCCATCCCTATTGCTTTCTATAGGTTCATGAGACAATCCCCCAATTTGAATTATTAATCATTATCATTCTTTATCATTTCTATAGCACTTTTAGTATTCAAAATGCTTTACAATCCTTTTCTAGTTCACCCTCACAACAAGGTATGTTATTATTCCCATTTTACAGATGGAGAACTGAGACTGAGAGAGAGTGGCTTGTCCAAGACCTTTCAGGGAGTGCATGGCTAAGATGGGATTTAAGTTATCATGCAGACCTGAAAGCTGGAGTATCCAGAACTAGATTCCATCCTGCCCTATAGACCTCTATTCCAGTTTGACTGTATCTCCCGTCCCATGACTAAATGGATGCAGGGTAGGGCTGAAACAAGAATCAATTTGGTTCTTGCGAGAATTGAGAACCCTTCGTGAGATCTCGAGAAACTCTCACTAATGGTGTGAGAATCTCGTGAGAATCTCACTTAAAAAGAAAAAAAAAAAGTTGTATGTGCAAAATGGCTGCTGGGCCATTCTGCGCAAGTGCAGCCCTTTTCCAAAATGGTGCTGGCAGTGTCACCGCCATTTTGGAAAGGGGTAGCTGTTCTGAGCAGACCGGCCGTCCTTTTCCAAAAAGGTGCGACGCTGCCGGTCATTTGCACATGCAAAGTTATTTTTTGTTTGTTTGTTTATTTGCTACCCTGGCATGTAATTGGTGGCTGCAGAAAAAAAGAGTAGAGAGACAGACTGACAGATGATAGACAGATGCGGGATGCAAGACATAGTGCGTGACGCGGTACACACGTGGCTCCGGTAAGTAAATAGAGGGGGGGTGGAATCTAGAAAGTCTAGAACTGGGGCTTTTCTTGTTTCTCGATTCTTGTGGAAATCGAGCTGAGAAGCTTGATTCTTTACGAGAATCAAGAAAAAAACGAGATCAAGTTTCAGCCCTACTGCAGTGCCTCATGGGAGCTCAGTCCAATTTTTATTGGAAATTAAAAGCTTGATTGCTGTTCAAAAAACAATTTGGAATTTTTAATTTGAAATATTGAATATTTAATTAAAAATGTGATTTAGTACAAAATTTAAAATTTTGACCTAGCATGTCCTTTATGTTAAATGTTTGCTTTCTGGCATAGGAAATGTTTAAATATTGAAAATCTCCATCCTGTGAACCAAATTTGGCCTATGATTGTTTTTGGGGGTGGCCCCATTCCAGTTCCTGGCTGTGGCCTATGGATGCAGTCCCCTGCCCTCAAGCACTGAAAGAGTCAGATCTATGAAGAGAGCAAGGATGAGGGCATGCACTCAAGGACAGGGGATGGATCCATGGCATAGATCTGTGATCTGGACTCTTTCTTCTCACATCCTAAGTACACTCCTTAAGCACCCATAACTCCCTGCCAGCAGAGGCTCGAATGGCTCCAGACCTCTCCTCCTTTTGTTGATACTGCAAGACCTGGCTGTTCTGCCAGGCTTTTGTTGAGGGAGATGGGTGTGGGTTTGGGCGGGGGAGGCTGCATTTTTTACTTCCCCTGATGTCCCTATTGGGATAGAAGGTTTTATTGTTGCTATGTATTTATTTTTATTTATTGCATTTATATTATTGTTTTTATACTTTTATAAACTGTTAGCTGCCCCAAGCTGCGTTGCAGGAGGGGCGAGGCACAAATTGTGGAAATAAATAAATAAATAAGTAAATAACCTGATTCCTACCTGGCCCATGTAGTTTGTACTGTAGAAGGGGCCCTGCTACAGAGAGATACTGTGGAGAGCCGTAGTGATTGTCATTAGCGGTTCTCGAAAGTTATTACTCAGGTCATTTCTAGCCACATCCCACCTATCCCATTATTTTCAGCCATGATTCTGCATTTTAAAATGAACGAGAGATTCTGTACCTGCCTCCCTCAGGTTTTGTCTGGCTGCATTACCAAGCTGAAGTGAACGTAATGCTCACTAAGCATCTCATTTATACACATTTCTTCTACGTTCAGATCCTGTTTCCTTAATATGCTGATGATCCACATGGGAGACACAAGCAAGGGAAGGCCACATGGTAAGTCAGGACAAAAACATCTGCTTTCTTTATTTTTAAAACACTCAAAGATGCAAATGGAAAGTTACAAGGCTAGGGCTGAACAGCATTTCAAGCAGATTGGGGGAATGCAAAGCTCACCTCTATGGGTGAAAACAGACATGACAGTAGCTCACCTGCATTTGTGTTCTGTCCCTGCCAGTTGTGGGCCCGTGTCTGCCTTGGGGCAGGTTGCCGGCTGCCACAGGATGCATCCTCCAGAAAAATTTGGAGATGCATCGTGGGCCAAAGCTTGTTCACCTGGGCCAGTCCAGGCCAACAAGGGCTTGCACGTCTGGTAGGCCTGTGTCAGGGCTGGGCCTTGAACCCATGGCCCTTGGGGTACTGGAGTGCAATCTAGTGCCCCACACCACCTGGTGGGCTTGTGAATGCATTGGTCTTTCTCCCCATTTCCTCTTGTGTGGATGTTCCTTGGGTGTCGTGCCTCCCCCAGCTGTTGCCGGTTACCTGATCGGCCACAGAAAGCATTTAAGCATGGATGTGGCCACAGGAAGCTGGTGGAGCAACATCTCATACCCGCCCCAAGCCTTTGTTGTGTGCGTGTGGTGCCGTAGCATCTTGGCCACAGTGTTTGTGGCTACTACGCCATCCCTTCCTTTGTCTTGTGCTTGGTGTTGTAGTTTGTCCCCTTACCCCACTGCCTCCCTTACAGCTCCTGTGTTGGTCTCCTCCTGGAACTATACTGTGGATTGTGTGTTGGGTCCCTTACCTCCCTGTCCCCCTTACAGCTCTAGTGTTGATCCCCTCCTAGAAGGGTCTTGGGGATTGTGTGCTGTTTGTTCCCCTACCTCCTTGCCTCTCTTACAGCTCTTGTGGTAACCCCCTCCAAGAAGTGTATTTTGGGTTGTTTGTCCTCTGGCCTCCCTTACAGCTCCTGTGTTGACCCCCTCCAAGAAGTGTATTGTGGGTTGTGTGCTGTTTGTCCCCTTACCTCCCTGTCTCCCTTACAGCCCTTGTGTTGATCCCCTCCTAGAAGTGTCTTGGGGGGGTGGGGGTTGCGTGCTGTTTGTCCCCTGGCTTCCCTTACAGCCCCTGTGTCGATCCCGTCCTAGAAGTGTGCCGTGGTTTGTGTGCTGTGTGTCCTATTTCGTTTCCCCCCAGTTTCCCCCGTAGCTGGCTTTTCCCACCAGCTCCTCTGGCTCTGCTTAGCCCTGCCTCCAGCGTCATGGCTGGTTTCCTCTCCAGCTCCTCAGTCACTAGCTAACTGCCCGCTCCCTTGTCTTTGACTATCCCTGCCAGTGCTCCACGCTGCTGATCTCCCTTACCAGCTTCCCTTCCGTTGGGATTTCCTCCCACTCCCTTGTGGTTGGTCCCTTCTTCTGGCCCCTGGCCTCAGTGATGTGTCGTACGCCCTCTTAGACCAGCTTGTCTAGTAGATATGCTGAGCGTATAGTCTTCCGGGTAGTGGAGAGCAACTGAGAGGCTTCAGGGAGTAGCCTTGTGGACACCCCTTTTCTCCCCGTCATCTGGTCTGCTGCTTCCTCCCTCCTCATTTTCCCCAGGTTTGCACCCCAGAGCCTGACAGCCTGCCTAGCCCCACTGTGAGGTGAGGTCAGTGGACTGGGCCCCTGCGCTCACTGTGGCCCCGACAAACAGCTGATCGGGGGGTCTAGACGAGCACGCTCACTCCAGCCCCACTGAACAGCTGATCGGGGGGCCTGGATCTTCTCCTTTGGTTGTTTGGTGAGCTCATCCATCTGCCAAGCAGCTGATGGGGGGGTGCTCCTGGGTTCCCCCTGCATCAGCTGTTTGGTGGCAACTCGGACTCAATCCTGCTGCACTGCATTGGCCTGAGAGTCTTGTCCCACATGGACAGTTCCTCACAGAACCCTGGGCATGAAGGGACCTGTGCTGCCAGCCGCCACACCCGGGTTGAGGGCTGCTTGTGTGAACAGCCCTCCCTGCCAACCTGAGGAAGGGCAGCTGCAGTTACTTGCCGCAGAATGGGGCAGGGCGGGGAGCTGTCTCACCACCGGCACATTTGTTTTCACCCTGTGTTCCCTGATCCTGAGGCTGCCAGCTTCTGTGAAAGGACTTGGGGGGAGGTGGTTAAGGGTATCTGGGATGCTGGTGAACAGTGGGGGTCACAGCACAGAGCAGAATTACCAGGACTGGCTGGGAGTCAGGAAGCAGGATGAGAGTGGGAATCAGGACTGGGGCTAGAACGAGGAATAGACAAGAAGCCAGGGTCAAGTCTGAGAAGAACAGGGATGAGAGCAGAGTGAAGCTAGGACAAGCAGGAGCAAGAGCAGAGAGGCACAAGCAAGACAGGAAGTAGTGACAGGGGTGGCAAGGGCTAGGAACCAGGGAGGGCCAAGAGGGCTAGGCAGGACTGGGATGAGCCAGGCAAGGCTCCAGGACCCCTGGGGTGAAGGTTCAAGGCCAGGATCCTGACATTCTGGGAGAATTCCCAGCATAAAGTAGAGCAGCCTGTCCCAACACTAGCTAAAGCCCTGGCTAGAACCTGTTTTCCATGTCCAGCAGGAGGGAGTAGAATTATTATTATTTATTTATTTATTTATTTTATTACACTTTTTTTTTATCTCTCTCCCTCCTGCCAAAAAGGCAGCTTGAGGCGACGTACACCCAAGCTGACATGGGGTAATTTTAGACGTGACGGGCCCAGAGGCCCGCCACGCTCAATCACGGACCGGGATCTGTTTTGGATCCCGGTAAGGAATCAGGCTGGCCGTCCTTTAGACATGCTGGCCTGATTCCGGAGCCGGATCGGGGAGGGAGTGGGGCAGCGCAGCGCGACGTGCGGCCACACAGCCCCACCCCACCCCCACGCTCCCCTGGCCGCCCGCTCTGGGAGACAGGCGGGCGCAGCAGCCAATCCGACTGCTGCACCCGATCCCGCATCGCGGTCTGGGCCATGATCCGGGATGAGCCAGAGTAACAGACGTTCCTTTTGTCCCATCCCAGATCGTGGCCAACCTAACCACGATTCCGGAGGTGAGGCCAGCCTCACCCCCAGAATCGTGCTTATTTTGATTCCCGCCAGGCATTCACTGTGGTGAACATCTGGCAGGAATCTTTTAGATGTTACGAGACAAACGGCCACCACAGGGGATTCACTGTGGTTGACCGTGGTCTTGTAACATCGAAAAATACCCATGAATGGACATTCCATTTGCTTCCAGGTGTTGAGTACCGTTTATTATTATTATTATTATTATTATTATTTTATTATAATTTCTATGGCACTTTCAATGTTCAAAGTGCTTTACTGTCATTATCTAGTTCTTCCTTGCAACAACCCTCTGAGGTAGGCCATTATTATGCCCATTTTACAGATGTGGAGCTGAGGCTGAGAGATAGTGACTACTGTTCTACTATTGAGGGTGATGGGAGTAGAGGCACTGGTCACCTTGCAGGTGAGCTGAATAGTCTCTCTCTTACACCACAGCAGATGTGTCTCATAGTGAGTGTCACACGCTTCCACAGTGGTTCATAGATTATGACTAGCAGACCAGCTTCACTATGGCAAGTGATCCATGACTCCAGAAAGTAGAGTCCTGCAACCTGACCCAAGCCTGACTCAGCTGATCCCATTGGGCCCAGATCGGGCTGGTAGAGGTCCCACCCACCCCTCATGGAGTTCTGTGACATCACAGCACTCCATGGCGGTATGGCTTCTTGAAAAGGGGTGCAGGAACACCTGCAGCCCATCCCCTTCTTGACATAACACCGCCCCTTAATGAACACAATGATGTTATGATTTTGCATGGGGAGTGAGGCCGCCCAGGCGCATTGGACCCAGGCTTGGAAAGCCCCAGCTGCATCGGGTGAAAGGTTGGGCCATGAAGCTTGGGTCAGGCCAGCTTCACACAACATTTCTGGGCTCTTTGGTTTGTGCTGGTCACTGGCCATTCCATGTCAACTCCTTGTTCCCCCCCCCCCCAACAGCCACAGCACTGCTGGGGACCAAAACCATCCATCTTGCACAGCTGCAGCCCAGCTCCATGGTGGCTCAAGTTTGAAAGTGTGTGAAGCGCTGCCCTATCCAATCAGAGCAGCAACCATTCATTCTGCCCTGACATCACAGGGGACAGAACATTGTGGGGGGGTCATTAGTATTTCTTTGTACCTTTAAAGCCCCTTCTGCTTCTAGCCACCACTGCCCTACTGCAGCGAGGTGGCTGAGGGGTTAAAGGAGGTTGCTGATGGCTGGGACCCATCTCTGTTACAGAGCCATTAGATGGTCCCGAAATAGCTGCAGATCAATTGATTCATAAGTAATTAAAGCGTTCTTCCCCTTCCCTGGGGGCACCTCTGGATCTATAGCTCAGAAATTAGATAAGGTGTCTCCTCTCTGCAATAAGGGGGAGTTTTGCTGCTCATATTTCATGGGACTGGGTGGAGGTGGGAAGCACACATCACGAAGTCTGTCTGGGGAGCGGGGGGAGCATTGTTCCTTCCTTTCACTGGAGTGACCTTTACTCCCAGACCAGTGACCTTAGCTACCACTCTTACATGGAATGAGGCAGCCCCTGCTTTTACTTGGTTTGCTGCATGCCAGGATGATGAATTACTGTGTACATTACCCACAATGCTCTGGGCATTCCACATGGCCTGTTCTACTGGACATCCTTGCTCTCCCCACATCATCTCGTGAAAGGGACATCAACCCTATTTCCCTTCAAGTCTCTAACTCTGCTGCCTGCTTTGAAGAGCAAAATTGCTAGTCACACCTGATTTATGGCAGTGTAAGTGGCATCAAGATTAGGACTTTGGCAGTCATCCAGCATGCCTCATCTAAGGGGAATAGGTCCCATTTTACAGAAGAGAAATCTGAGGAACACAGAGATTTGGGGCCAGATCCTTGCCAGGTGAATCGCTGCAACAATTTGCCTTAACAACTTCAAACGCTCAAATAGGGGAATTTCACTGGATACCCCCCAGTTGAGGATCTGCCCCTTAAAGTGAAGGATCACACCCAGGTGACTGTTGCAGATGCCACCTCTCCAACCTTTGTTTCCACCCTGCTCTGACTGCTAGAAAGTGCTGCTTCTCTCTGTGAAACACCACGATGCAAGTAACATACAGGTCCCACGTAGCCCCCTCTGTAGCTGAGGGCTCATGCGCACAACACTCTTTTTGAATGAAGAGTGACACAAACTCACATTCTGAAGGTGTTTTTAGATAAGTGCCTCCCCACTCATTAGTCATTACCCACCCATCACCCAACCATTATGCATGTTGCAGGGCTGCATGGGGCACCAATTTGGTCCTGCAACATGTGTAATGAGTGGGGAGATGCTTATCTAAAAACACCCAGAGCGTTGTGTGAAATCTTTACCACTTCCTGTGCTCCTCGATGATTTTTTATTCTCTACCACCTGACTAGAGTTGCCACCCATCCAGATTTGACCTGGAGACTCTGTCTTTTCACAAGTCTCCAAGCTCCAGGGAACCCCAATTTCCCTGGATTATTAGGCACTGGGTCAGGAGGCAGGACCACATCAGAAAGGAGGTGGAGTGAGGAGATGCAAAGGGGGCATAGCTACATTAGAAATGAGTGGACAGAGGAGACCTTTGCCGTGCTCCTTTGCCAACATGGCCCCACCCCCTGTGGAGTATTATGACATCATGACATTCCAAAGGGGTGACTACATCAGAAAGGAGTGGGGGGAGAGAACCTTTGCCCCACCCCCTTTTGGTGTGGTCCTGTCCCTTGCTAGGTCAAAGATCCTCGAAAGGTGCCACTCCTACACCTGATGAAAAAGTTAGCCCATCGGGGGTAGGGTGTCGTACAAGTGAGCCTCAGGGGTCAGAGAACAAAGAATCATCAAGGAGCACAGGGCATGATCAGGGTTTCACACAACTCTGGGAATGAGGGTATGGACAGGAGCTGCTTAAAGATTCTGCTGTACCTGCCATCAAAGCAGCAAGGAAAATAAGACTTTCCCTGGGCTCTGCTTCCTATACAACCATTCGGCAACAGCTGGTCCCTGGCTGGTGATCAGTGAGCTGGAGAAACGAGGGAAAACACAATAAGGGCCAATTCAACGCCTCAGTTCCCTGCAAATCCAAGGCAAGCTCACTGCTTGCTAACGGAAACCTCCTGGGACTGGCGAACAGAATGCAGCGCTGGTAAGGAGTGCGGGAGAGAGAGAACGTGAGGCAGAAAAAGAATCATCCGTCCCCAGTGGATTCCAGCTAGGATTTCCTCCTGCCAGCCCAGGCCCCAGGCTATTAAAGTAACCACTAGGGTCATTTCCAGGGATGCAAGCTGTACAAGGTTTAGAAGAAGGGTGGAAACCAGTGGAAGCACAGGTGTAAATATTAGTGAGGTGGAAACAGGATTGCTTGGCATTCTGGGCATCTACAAAAGCAGGGCTGCTTACCTGCTGGGAAGACCAAAGTGGGGGTGGAGGGTGTAGCTTGCAAATAGGGTATAGGAGAGAGAGCTAGGTCTCTCTTGGTGGTATCTTACTATCTTACACCCTGGTGCTAGTTGTTTTTCCTGCCACGCCCACCCCTCTCTGTGCTTGTTCTGCAGACCCATTGAATACAAGGGTAGTGTGGCTATAGAACCCCTTCTCTCACTTTACTGCTGCTCTCCGTCGACCCCTGAGGCCAGAGCATGATAGTAGCAGGGGAGGCAGATCGAGGAGAAAGGGTCAGTCCTTGTCACTGTCTGTGCTTGGGAAGAGGGTAGGACGAGGAGGTGAGTTTGCAAGGGGGAAGGGTGTTGTGCAAGTCAGCCTCAGGGGGCAGAGAACAAAGAATCATCAAGGAGCATAAACACTATGCTTGAAATATTCCCAAGAGCCACCGAACTAAAGTATAACATGAAATTACCCAAGCAACAAAACGAATGTAGAAAGAAACAAACTTTGCCCTGAAAGATATCACAAATGAACGTCATTTGTGGGGTGAGGTCATTACGGGTGCACCCCTCACTGAATGCCACACCAGGGAACAACCTTACAGATCAACTTACAACTCACATGCCACCTGCATCCTGAAAACAGGCTTAAAGAATCCCATTGGGGTTCCTAGGGCTGAACTGAGAATCGTTCTGATTCTTGCGAGATTCTCACGAGAATCAAGAAACGTTACTGAGATCTCTACAAGATCTTGGTAATGTTCTGAGATCTCATGAGAATCTTGAGAGAATTTTTAAAACACTCCATGCATGAACAAAATGGCCATTGCGGCTGTTCTGTGCATGTGTGTCCCTTTTCCAAAACGGCACTGACAGTGTCAGCACCATTTTGGAAAAGGGCAGCCAGTCTGCACATGAGCAGCACCATTTGCGCATGTGCAGACCGGCTGCCCTTTTCCAAAGTGGTGGCCCCAGCGGCCATTCTGCACATGTGGTGTGTTTTTATTATTATTATTTATTTTATTTTGTTCACTGTGAGGTGGCCACCTCCTCAGCAAACTTGTCTCCTCGCCTGCCCCCGCAAAGAAGCAGAGAGAAATCCCAGAGCAGTCCTGGACTTGGAGAGAAGCAGCCAGGGGAGTAAAAGGTTTTATTTGTTTTTGTTTTTTAAGCAAGTGCAGAGGAGGTAGAGATTCTTGCTTTTCTCTGCAAGAGTCAGCAGTTCTCAGCTTGTTCTCGTTTGCAAGAACAAGCCGAGAACACTGATTCTCATCAAGAAAAATGAGACTCTGAGAAGCAAGCTTCAGCCATATTTCTACCTCCTTCCTCCAAGCTCCCTGTGCACTAACCCCCTGGGTATCTATCCCAGGCTCAGTGCAATATGTACAGATTATTATCTGAATTGGGGTTAGGTAGGGTGGCTATTTATTTATTTATTTATTTATTTACTTATTTAATATACTTCTATCCTGCCACTCTCGCCACATGGCAACTTGTGGCGGCATACACAATAATCATAAAAGCATTAAAATACAAAAAACCCCAGTAAATAAAAATACAATCAAACACAAACTCAGTCTGTATAATAATATACCCACCCCCATTCAACCCATTAACCCAACCCACCCTCCCCCTCTCCCCTGCCTGGCAGAAGAGCCAGGTCTTACAACGCCAGTGGAAGGTGAGAAGATTCAGGATGAGGCGAAGCTCCACCGGGAGACCATTCCACAGTGATGGTGCGGCCTCCGAGAATGCCCTCCT
This sequence comes from Sphenodon punctatus, assembly GCA_003113815.1. NCBI lineage: Eukaryota > Metazoa > Chordata > Lepidosauria > Sphenodontia > Sphenodontidae > Sphenodon > Sphenodon punctatus. The sequence continues at coordinate 138,955 of QEPC01007352.1, forward strand.
GTCCATCCGGACCTGCCAAAAGCGTGGGAACTCCAGGAGGGTGTCCCCGGACAACCGCAGGGGCTACCCTGCGACCCAGGGAGTGAAGCAGTCCCTTAGGTAAGCAGGACCTGGGCTGTATAGGGCTTAATAGGTCAAAAACAGCACCTTGAATTGGGCCCAGAAGACAACTGACAACCAGTATAATGTTTGGAGCACTGGTTGAATGTCCCCATCAGGAGGCAGGCCACCGCATTTTGCACCAGCTGCAGCTTCCAGACCATCACCATGGGCAGCCCCGCATAGAGTGCATTACAGTAGTCCAGCCTTGAGGTGACGAATGCATGGATGACAATGGCAAGATCAGAGTCTGAAACATGGGCAGAGCCTTTTTACCAGATGTAATTGGTGAAAGGCGCCCCTGGCCACAGCCAGTACCTGCTGATCCAGGTGCAGTTGTGCATCCAGGAGCACCCCCAAGCTCTACACAGATGGACCTAATGGAGGGTGGACCCCCCCAATAAAAGCGGCTTCCCCCTCCTCCCCCCAGATCTCTGATCCCACCCACTAGCATCACCTCTGTCTTGGCTTGTCGAGCTTCAATTGGCTCGACCGCATCCAATCCCCCACAGAATAGATCCCTGTGGGACCCCACATGGGAGGTCCCCTGGGGACGATGAACACTGAGATCTATCCTTGAGGTAGGAACAGAACCACTGCAAAACGGTAGCATCCACCCTGGCCAGGTCCCGCAGGCGAGTCACCAACAGCTCATGATTCACGATATCAAAAACCGCAGAGAGATCCAGTAAAACCATCAGGGTCTTTCGACCCTATCCAGTTCTACAAGGAGGTCGTTGACCAAGGCCACAAGCACAGTCTCTGTGCCATAACCCAGACAAAAGCCAGACTGTGTGGGATCAAGAAAACTAATGCAATCCAGATGTATCTGCAACTGACAGGTCACGACCCATTCAATAAAAAGGGGAGGTTACAGACCAGCCAGTAGTTCGCAGGGGCACCAGCGTCACGCAGTGGTTTCTTCAGAAACAGCTAGACCACAGCCTCCTTGAGGCACTCCGGCACACAACCCTTCCTGAGGGAGGCATTGATCACCCTGGCCAAAACAGGCTCTACCATCTCCCTGGCGGCCTTAACCAACCAGGATGGGCAAGAATCTAGTTCATAAAGTGTGGCCCATACACAGCCCAGCACATCTGCCACCTCAGCAGGCATCACCAGTTGAAATTCATCCCATGAAATCAGACTAGACAGGGCATTCCTAACCTCTGGCTCTGTCACTGTCTTCAAAATGGTGGAGTCAAAGTCATGCTCAATGCGAGCAATTTTGTCTGCAAAGTACAACAGAAACATATCACAGCAGGCCTTGGATAAATCCGGTTCCAGGGGGAGACAGGCCCGACTGACTAGACCCCTCACCACCCAGAACAGCTCTGTTGGACGTGACTGAGCAGACACCATGAGGGCAGCAAAGAACTGCTTCTTTGCTGCATGCACCACCACGGCATAGGCCCTCAAAAATGCTCTATCCCACAATTGTGATCGTCTTGAGCGTGAGTGCAGTGCCACTGTTGCTCCAATGGCCTACCATTGCACTTCAACCGCCTCAGGTCCTCCATAAACCACAGCAACCTACAGTGGCGAAACACAGGAAGTGGATGCCTGGAAGCCAGCTGATCCACGGCCTCAGCTAGCCAGCTATTCCAAAAGGCCATGAGGTCGTCAATGGAGCGGCTCTCCAGGCCATCAGGCAATTTTCACAGAGCATTCCGGAACCTATCTGGTTCCATAAGTCTCCAGGGGTGCACCATTAAAATCTGTTCCTCACCCCAGTGGTCAGGCAGGCAGGCGTGCCAGGACACAAGCCAGCAGGAAGAAATGATCTGACCACGGCAAAGGTGTACACCCAACACCTCCAACAATCAGACCCACCCCCACCCCCCACCTCAAGGGAGAGGCCTTTATTGGAGAGGTAACGTGCCTCAGGAGATAGGGCACTGGACTGGGATTCAGTAGACCTGGGATTCTGTTCCCAGCTCTGCCACTAGCTTTAGGTAAATCATGTGCACCCCCACTTCCCTGCCTGAATGCCTCAGTTTCCTTAACTGTAAACTTCTGTTGAGGCTTGTTTTGGTGAAAAACACTATTTAAGAGCTCACTTTTAGCAACACTCAGATTCTCGAGGCAGTCTGAGGATTCAGACACCCAGATCTCCTTAATTTTAATGGGAGGCAAGTATTCAAATCCCTTAGGTGTCGTTGAAAGCTTAATTCTAAATCTTTCAGCTTTATGCCTCTTTAATATCCTGCAAGCTGAGGGGTCAACATAATCCCCATGCTTGTGTCCTGAGGGCAGAGCCCAAGCTCCCATTCCCAAGCACCATGGGAGTAGCTGACAGCTCCTCTTCAGTCAGCTGCTGCCGTAGCTAATGAGCACTCTCCTGAGAGGAGAGGGAGTGCAGATCCACTAGTTTGTCTGTTTCATTGAGCTAGCCATCTCCAGTCTTTCAGTTTATATTTAAGTTGATGTTTTAATTAAAGTAGCCCACAATTATCTTAACTAGCTCTTAAATAATTTTCTGCTGGGGCAATTTGCTTCCTCAGCTAATTGACTCCCTTCTGCTTACAGCCAGCTCAGGCGAACAGGCTCAGGGAAGAGGGGGCTCACCCAATGGAAAAGGTAAATGTAGTCTCTTGCTTTGTGAGGTGTAGGAGTGTGGAAGTGCGCACATGACGAACAAGGTAGACAGACACCACTCTCTTGGGATCAGGTCACTAGGATTTAATGCTTAGGGACTGGAACAGAGACAGTGGATCCAGATCTGTCCTTGTCCAAGAGAAACAGCAAGACAGACCCTTTTAGGTAGCCAAAGTGGTTCTAAGTCACTATACAAACTAAGGGTCTTTTGTGTGCACAGGATAGCTTAAGGCAATGGGAGGGGTGAACAAAGGAGAAAGAGAGTGAGTCAAGAAGTTACTAGAATCCTACCTCCTTGGGAAGTGTGAATTGGGGCTGCAGCTTCAGAAACAGTAAACAATGGGTGCTCAAGCCAGGGAAGTGCCCATGGCCACCAGAATTCGTTAGGGAGCCTCTCTTTCAGACTTGTGCAAGAATATCGACCATTTATCTTTACAAGGCCTTTTTGCTGGTCTTAATCATTTATGGATCTGCAGGCTGCCCTGGGCATGGCAGAAGAACATGCCAACGGTAACTGTCACTGAGGTAACCTGGTGAACTCATAGCTAGGATGTTGAGTGTAGTGATGTGGGAGACTGGGGTTCAAATCCCATCTTAGCTGTGAACTCACTGGGGGACCTTGGGCAAGTTGCTGCCTCTCAGCCTCCGTTTCCCATCTGTAAAATGGGAATAGTGATGACCTACCTCACAGGGTTCTTGTAAGGGGAAACTTTGAATACTGGAAATGCTAAATAATGGGTGGAGGTGAACAAGTGCCACTCCAGTGACCTCAGTCTGTGGGACACATCTCCAGGGATGCCACCTTGTTCGTGCCACTTGGCTTTCTGGGGGCAGCCCTGGAGGGTTTGAGTTCATGTGACTCTCAGAGCAAAGGGACTATGTGACTCTCACTGGCATACACTGTCATCCATGATTTCATCACCTCAAGACTAGATTACTGCAATGTGCTCTACGTGGGGCTGCCCTTGATGACTGTTCGGAAGCTGCAGTTGGTGCAGAATTCAGCGTCCCAGCTCCTTTCGGGGATGGGTTGCCAGAAGCACATTACACCAGTGCTCCGGGGTCTGCACTGGCTACCTTAGCTTTCCAGGCACCGTTCAAGGTGCTGGTTTTGACCTTTAAAGCCCTAAACAGCCTGGGCCCCATGTATCTAAAAGACCACCTTTCCTACCATGCCTGTCGCGGCCCCTGCGGTCGGCCAGGAGCACCCTCCTGTGGGTTCCATTTGCCACTCTTGACTATACGACCGGGGCACACAGGGGATGTTCTCAGTTGCTGCCCCAGTATTGTGGAACTCCCTTCCCCTGGAGATTTGTCTGAGCCTGAGCACCTTTCAGAGGCAGTGTAAGACCTTCCTTTGTAGTAAAGCATTTGGTGGGTGGGGATAGGGATTGAGTGGGAGTTTGTTGTGTGCTTGGGGTTGGATTGGGTAGGTTTTTTTGTTGGGTTCTATTTTTATTTATTTATTTATTTATTTATTTCGGCACATTTATAGCCCGCTCCCTCCTGCTCACAATAGCAGCTCGGGGCGGCTCACAACAGTCCAAAAATATAACTATCCAAACCTTAAAATCAAATCACTTACCTCCTGCAGGCCAGACTCCTAGCGCACAATAGCCCCTGGAAAGGAGTGAGACCTATTAGAATGGTCCGCCCCCAGAGGCTGATGGAACCGCAGCGGTTCCAAGACGCGTTGGGGCTTGATGGGGGTGGGGGGCATCAACCAGGTGGCTCCGAGGCGTCCTCTCCCATTACTTCGTCATCATAGGGTTCCTTGGTTTACTGAGGAACTGCGGTGTATGAAGCAGGAGGGACAGCGATTAGAGCAATGCTGGTGTCGTTCTCGTGCTCAGTCTGATCGGCTACAGCATCGGTCCCATTTGTGGTCCTATGCTGTGGCCATGAGGGCAGCAAAGAAGGAATTCTTTGCCACCCTCATAGCTGCTGCAAAGTCGCGTTCAGCGGAGCTCTTCCGAGTGGTGAGGGGGCTGTTCAATCCGGTCTCCCTCCGCCTGGAGGGGGAGATATCCCAGGCCTGCTGTGAGGAGTTTGTCACCTACTTTGCAGATAAGATCACTCAGATTCAGCACGATTTCGGAGCCAGGATTGATGCAAAGGAAGAAGAACTTGGGGTTATGGATGCCCTGTCTGGTCCATCTTTGTGGGATCAGTTTCAGGAAGTGACGCTGGCTGATGCCGTGGATGTCCGGGGGTCTGTTAAGACCACTTTTTGCAAATTAGATTCATGCCTGTCCTGGTTGGAGAAAGCCTCCAGGGAGACTTAGAGGCCGATGCTGGCAGGGGTAATCAATGCCTCCCTTCGTTGAGGGAGTCCGCCCCCCACTGGCCTCCCAGGTTCGGAGCTTGGGAGTTCTGTTGGACCCCAGCCTTCGGCTGGATTGCCAGGTGGAGGCGGTGGCAAAGGGAGCCTTTCGCAAGCTACATCTTGTAAGGAGGCTCCGACCATATGTTTTGGACTCTGACCTGGCCACCCTCATCCATGCGTTCATCACCTTGAAACTGGATTACTGCAACACGCTGTATGTGGGGCTGCCCCTGGTGACGGTTCGGAAGCTGCAACTGGTGCAGAATGTGGTGGCCCATCTTCTGACAGGAACGGGCCGAAGGGAGCACATAACACCAGTTCTCCGAGCTCTGCACTGGCTGCCTATAGCGTTCCGAGCCCAATTCAAGGTGCTGGCTTAACCTTTAAAGCCCTTAAAAGGAAAGATTAGAGACTGGCCAGTAGCTGGCGAGGGAGTCAATGTCAAGCGATGATTTCTTGAGCAGAGGCCACATCACTGCCTCTTTGAGGTGGCCTGGCACTCAGTCCTCCCTAAAGAAGGCATTGACAACCCCAGCCAGCAACAGCCCCAGCCTTTCCCAGGCCCAGCAAGTCTTAACCAGCCAGGACAGGCATGGATCTAATTCAGCATGGATCTAAGTGGGTCTAACAGCCCCAAGGACATCCGCCGCATCAGTGGGTGACACTCACTGAAACCGATCCCACGAAACCTGACATGGCAGGGCCGTAATTACTTTGGGTTCTCCCACTGCTATAAATGCGGTGTCAAAGTCATTTTAATGTCTTTTAATTGTATTTATGTTTTTTGTGAACTGCCCTGAGACTTCAGGGAAGGGTGGGGTAAAAATGTAACTAACTAACTAAATAATACAGACTGTCATTGCCACCCCAGAAGCCCCTGCTCCCATCTCCAAGACACCTGCTCCAAACCTGTGATTAGTTGGAGAAGGCAGCAAATAAATATTGTCTGAGGTGACAAAATATCTCAGTCCAGCCCCTACACATCTCTCTGAGGTGCAGCAGGAGTGTGCTGAGGAGATGCCTGTTCTGTTTCACTGTCAGGTTCCAGCTGTGGCCTAGTCTTCTGCTGGGAGTCTCCTGAGCAGAGTGTTGGAGACGGAGCACTTCCCTCCCACTCTGGATGCCTGCTTGGCCTTGGTTGAGTTTGTCTGGGGTACCAGAGAGAGGCTCAAAAAGGGTTGCCACCTTTGGGCTTTCACCAACAGGGGGCAGAGCTACATTGGCAGAGGTGGGGCATAGAGGCTGCTATGCCCATTTCTGACATAATCTTGCCCCTTAACGAGCCTTGTAGTGCTATGACACGCTAGAGGGGTGGGGCCATGTTGGAAAGGGAATGGGAAAGTCCCTTTGGCTAACCCCCTTTCTGATGCCCCCACAAACCGCAGTTCTCCAGGCTATGCCCAGTCTCCCCCCTTAGCTGACCTGGAAAAATTAGGGCTTCCGTCAAAGCTGTGAATCTTGAGTTAAAACCCAGAGTCTCTGGGTGGAACTTGGAGAGGTGGTAGCCCTGGCTTAGTCACAGATTTCGAGAGCTGGAAGGAACCTCAAGTCCAGCCCCCTGCCCCACCGCAGGATTCACCTTGCCCTGACCATCTGCACAAGGAAAATCCATCCCACAAGACCAAAGAGTATTTAAAAAATCTGCCACAAGTAGAGACTGGGACCAACTAGAGCACACTGATGCCCAAAATAACAAAGAATAATTTTAGAAAAATAAGGATCCAGATCTCCCAATTGGGTGACTCATGCTGCACCCATGCTGCAGAAGAAGGCAAAGAAACCCACCCCAGACCCTCCAAGTCAACTGCCAATCTGCACCTAGGGGAAATTCCTTCCTGACCCCAAGTACGGTGATATGTTCAACCCTGAGCATGTGCACAGGTCCCACCTGCGAGGCACCTGACATAATTATAGTACCCAGGTTCAGAATGCCCCATCAGCCCCATTTCCGAGAACTTTGATGCTTCAGGAGGAAAGAAAAATAAAAACCTCTCCAAATGTAACTTCTTTGGAGGCAAAAAAGAACTCTTCCTGTAGCATCAAATAGAAAATGCCTCACAAGTTATGTGTCATAAATTTATCCAACTATTTTAAAAACTATTCCAGTTCTTGGCTCCCACAACTGCTTTACTTGAGTGTCCTGATTCCTATTTGCAAGACCTGGCTCTGCTGCTGGGTTCAGCGGCACCTCTCAGCTGTGTTGGCATTCCTGGTACTGAGTCACAGCCAGGGTGAGGTGAGGGTAGAGGCTTGGCTGCTGAGTCCCAGCCCAGGTGGTGCATGACTCTGTGCTCATGTTTTCTCAAGTTATTCACTTTTCAGAGCATCTGATTGCTGGCCCTGGGGCAAATTACTCAGCATGCTTGCTCGGCTCTGCCTCTCGCATGCTGAGCAGCTAATGTGCTCTGTCACCAGCCTGGAGAAGGGATGGCTCTGTGCCGATAACACCAGTGAATGCTGGTGCAGTTCTGGGGACCTAGCACACAGGCAGGCCTGGGCTCCCAGCCAGACAGGGGGACTGGGAGGGAGGGGAAGCAACTTGCGGGCTCTGTTCCCTAGTAGCTTGGGCTCCCACAAACAGTAAAGCAAGTCTTGGGATGGAGATAAGGGAGTTTCTGTTCCAAGAAGGCAATCTGGGCAATGCTAATTTGCACATTTATGTAAATGTATGTGCTATTAAAATAGTCCATTGCCTAACTGGGTGGGGGACACAACAGTCAGCTGGCAACAGGAAGGAATGTTTCTTGCTCACTAACTCTACAACTTCAGCAGGTAGCATAGGCCTCTTAGCTATGGCTGCCAGACACAGGGGCGTAGCTGCTACTGTGGTGCGGGGGGGCTCAGTTGCACCCGGGCCCATCATGGCCCCGCTGCGAGGGGGCCCACCCACCGCCACCGGCCACCCTTGCAGTTGCTGCCTGCCACTTCCCGCCCTCTGCAGCTTGGCAAGGCGAGCGGCTCGCCTCGCCACTCTAAGAGCTGCAGAGGGGGGAAAGTGAGTGGCAGGCAGTAAGGAAACTTTTTTTCTTCTTTTATATTGCCCACACCGGGTCCTGGCCCCCGGGGAGGGAAAGCAGTGCAGCGCTGCAACTCGCCTCCTCTCCCTCCCTGGTGGGGCTAGGACGCAGCGCTGCAGCTCACCTCCTCTCCCTCCCCGGCGGGGCTAGGATGCGGCGCGGGCAATT
>QEPC01007352.1:174118-184957 GCA_003113815.1 Sphenodon punctatus
ATAATAACAGTTTCCAATTGCCTAAAATAAAAGTTGCCACAAAAAATATGGAGAACATTTATTTTCCACTACCATGGTAGATTGGACAAGAGGCAATGGGCTTAAACTCCAGAAAGGCAAATTTTGGTTAAATATTAGGCAAAATGTCTTAAATGTAAGAGCAGTTGGGTAATCAAATAAGTGGCATAGGAAGGCTGCAGAATCTCCATCACTGTAGGTTTTCAAAAGCAGCTGGACAAGCATTTGTCTGTGAAGCTGTAGATAGAGTGTATCTGGATTTGAAGCAGGGGGTTGGACTAGAGGGCCCTTGAGGCACCTTCCAATTGTACAATTCTAAGAGAATATCAGATTTCTGACACTATTCTACATTTTTAGTAACTTCCAGATAAAACCTAAAAACTACTGAAACCCAGGGGAATTTTCCCATTGGCACCACTGGTCTCAAAAACATCAAGCTGAGGTCAAGAAAAGCGTTGCTCAGTCAGCATGATAGGGTCCTATGGAACACAAAGCACTTAGGGCACAAGAAAGGGTAGAGCAAGGATCCGAGCCAATGAGAGTGGAACTATTTCCCCCTCAAGCACAGAAAGAGTGAGCTCAGGGGAAGGCAATGGAGATGTGGGCATGTACTTGAGGCCAGGGAGTAGATCCATGGTATAAAGTCATAATATGGGCATTATCTTTCTTTCACCCACCCTGAGCAAAACACTGAAGCACCCCCTTCTCTACCATTGATCCAGTCCCTGGAACTTGTACTGATTTTAAAATTGGCCCATGGTACAGAAAACATTCTGGACACGTTAGGGAACATGCTTTTTGTCTAGATTAAAGAGTTGTCTAGAGAAGTGGGCGGGGCTCTACCATAACAGAAGTAGAGTGTGCATGAGAGATGCAGGATGTAAGACATGTCTGTAATAAGGAAGGCTCCAGATCAGAGAGGTCTGGTTAGCAGAGGTTTTACTCTTCTGCTGAAATCAGGTGATACTTAAACAGTTTCTGCTTTTGCCACAGAGATATTTCTTTATGGTTTGATATCAATTTTCTGTGTAGCTTTTGAAAAAGGAGAGAAAACAATTAAATAAAATAGGAGCACTCTTGAAATCCCTTTATTAAAAATGTTTCCAGAAAAGTGGATTTCCAAGTTTACACAGAGGCAGGCAGAGATTCATCCCGGCATTGTACAAATCATACCTCATTGATTGCTGACAACAGGAAGGCAAGCACCTCACTGAGACAAAGCCGGCTGCATTCGCTGCGTCCATGACCCCTCTTCACACAACTACCAACTCGCTGCACCATCTTCTAATACAATTTGGAAAGTATTTGGTGGCAGCTGTCTTCACTTTTAATTCTGCACACCCGTCGCCACCCCCCCCCCTCCAAGCCAGCACACCGATCCATCCTGTGCTCTGTGTATTTAATTTCTCCAACACTTCAGAACTGCCTGCTTGTCGCAGGAGGAAAAAGGTGTGTGTGGGGGGACACAATAAATGTACTCCCTTGTTTATGGCGATATTTCATGTGTGGAAGGGAGAGGCTCTGATTTGCTGCAAGGGTGACAATCCTCCCAGGTCTGCAAACCCTGCAGCACCGTCCCCCTGCAGTGGATGCTATGAGACTAGTACTGTGTGAGGTGGACAAAAGATACCTGTAGACCAGTGGTTCTCAAATCTTGTTTGAACCGCACTCCCTTCCAATTGTCTGTGGTAATGGCACATGCGTACACACACACACACACATCTTGCTCCCTCTCTTCCTCTCCCTCTTCCCGGTACCTATTGCTTCCCCTCTCTCTCCCTATTGGCACCCTATTATTTTAGAGATTCCCCCTAGTTCAGTGAGGGTGTGGAGCTAAGTGTCTGCCAGCTGGGGTCCTTCTCACCCCACCCCCAGGACGCCTTCTGCTCTGCACCCCCCTCATGTGGGAACCACCCCCAGCTTTGAGAACTGAGTCTGTAGACAACACCTTTCAGGTGGGGGAACTTTTCCCCTCCCGTGGGCTACTTTAGAAATTAGTACAAGCTCAAGAGGTCAGAGAGGAGTTGTGGATGGAGCAGAGGTACATCCTTGTGTAGGATGGGGAAAAGCAGGGGAGGGTCCAGATCATGGATCTCTTCCATAGATCCACTCCTTATTGTGAGTGCATGTCTTCATCTCCACCCCCTTCCCATGAGTTCGTTATTTGTGAGGGTAGCGACTGGATCCATGAGCCCCAAAGCTCTACCTTCAACTACCAAAAATGTCATTGGCACCACCGAATCAGCTTCTTCCAGGAAATTCCAATGCCAGTAATGAACAGAGTGACATAGAAGATAATCCCCTCTTTAATTACAGCCCACTCAAGCCCCATGTGACCTCTGGAGGGGGGGCGGGGAGGGAATCACAGGAAGTCTCCAGCTCAAAGGGGGGGTCCCCTCTGTCTAGGGTTAACATACCTCCCGTTTAATCCAGGACGCTTATAAAAAAATACATGGTGCAGGTCTGCATTGGTTAAAATGTAGGACTGCACCACGAACTGGAACCAATGCAGTCTTGCACCATGTATTTTTCATAAGTGTCCTGGATTAAAGGGGAGGTATGGCAACCCTTCCTCTGTCTCCCCAGTTAGTGCCACCACCACCAAGTTTAAAAACCTGGCAATACATCCAGTAATTTCACTGGGTCTAGGACCTAACCAGGGTCCTTTGCTGAAGGCACTGGAATGGAGGGGGGATGGCTTTGGGGAAGGGCAGAGGATGAAATGGTGGGCAAAAGAATGCTCCCCTCTCGGAGCAGGAGGCCTCAGCTGCCAATTACCTAATAACTGTTGGATTGTGCAACAGTCACAAGTAAAAGCCCATTGCAAGACCTGCAATTTTCATATGGGGCTTGTCCAGTAGAGGGAGGGTCAGGGGATGAAACAGTTTTTTTTCTCCTTGTTTCCTCTCTTCTCCTCCATCTTGTCCCATGCAGTCTGTACAGTATGGAACCATGTCTTCTGTGTTCTTAGTAAAGTTCTGTCTTGAAGAAACTTCTGCTGTGTGTTATTCAGCAGAAAGCTAACTCTACAATAGGTTATGGGCCCAGGACATCTTCAAGGCAATTTTGAAGACTAGAAGCAGCCCAGAAGGAGTGCAGACTGTGAAAGAAAACTCCCAGACACAGAGGCCTACTGACTGTGAGTAAGAAGGCCTAAATCCCAGAAGGGGAAAGGGAGGGAAGCAAGTATGGCAAGCAGCTCAGAGCTCAGACTTTCAGTAGGAAAGCTGAACAATGTAAACTACCAATTGTGGAAGTTTAAAGTGGAAATGCTGCTGTCTAAAGATGATCTATGGGAGGTGATTACCACGAACAGACCAGCAGCAAATCACGAGGAATGGGATAAAAAGGACAGGTTAGCAAAGGCTACAATAAGTTTATTGGTAGAAGATGACCAGCTAATCCATATAAGAAGTGAGACCACAGCAAGAGGCATGTGGATTGCATTGCAAAACTTGCATGAGAGAACTAGCCTGAATAGCAAACTGTTTCTACTGAGGAAACTATACAAAATGAGGCTTGGCAAAGAAAGTGAAATGCAGGAGCATATAAATGCCATGTTGGAAGTAGTGGCACAGCTGCGCGGCATTGGAGAAGATATAAAGGACAGCCATGTGGTAGCCCTACTCCTCTGCAGCCTGCCTGAATCTTACAGTGCCCTCATCAATGCCCTGGAGACAAGGCCAGAGGCTGAACTGAAGCTGGAATTTGTTAAAGGTAGACTTGCGGATGAATTCCAGCGCAGAAAGGAGAACCTGCAGAATGATCTAAAGCAGGGTAATGAGACTGCACTGAAAACCTCAGACAAAGCTCCTAAGAGGGAAACCAGAGTATGCTTCAGATGCAAAAAGGAGGGACATTTAAAGAAAGACTGCTATATATGGAAAGCAGAACAGCAGAAACTGTCTCCACGAACACCTAAGCAGAGGGCTAAAGTCACAAACAGCAACACAGTCGCTCAACAATGGAGTGGGTGCTTCAGAGCAACGCAAGACAGCTCATCCCAAAATTGGTGTGTAGACTCCGGGGCAACGAGCCACATGACTAGCGATAAAGGATTCTTCACAGGACTGGATCTGAGCAGTAAAGAAAGGATCTACCTTGCAGATGGGAGAAGCATCAACGCGGAAGGAATTGGACAAGGATTCCTGTACTGCAACCAGTCACAGGGAGGCACACTGACCATACCCATGAAAGATGTGCTCTATGTGCCCAACTTAGAAGGGGGACTCCTGTCCGTGAGGCGCCTGGCAGCGAGGGGGCTCACCATCCGTTTCCAGGGAGACGAATGCACAATTCAAAGTGGGACAAAAGTACTGGCCAGAGCCACTGCAGATGAGCACCTGTACCGTCTGAGCACAGCGAAAGAACAGGCGAAGCTCACTGCGCACAAGCCACACGATGACTGCATCCACCTGTGGCATAGACGCATGGGACATAGACACCCAGACAGCATCAAGGAAATGCACAGACAGCAGTTGACCAAAGACCTTAAGGTATCAACGTGTCCCGTGATCATGAAATGCGACTGTTGCATCAAAGCCAAAGCCACGAGGGCTACGCTTCCTAAGAAGAGTCAGAATAGAGCCACGAAACCGCTTGATCTTGTACACAGCGACGTCTGCGGCCCAATGAAGGTTCCCACGCCAGGAGGCAACCGGTATATGGTAACTTTCATTGACGACTATTCAAGGTACACGATCACGTACGTCATGAAGAGTAAAGATGAAGTATTCGACAAACTTCAGGACTATGTGACCATGACGAGCAACAAGTTCCAGCGCAGACCAAAGACACTGCGGACTGACAATGGAGGTGAGTTCACAGGAAAGGAAGTAGAGGACTTCCTGAGACTCCATGGAATTGAGCACCAAAAGACAGTGCCATATACACCCGAGCAGAACGGAACAGCTGAAAGGAAAAACAGAACGCTAACCGAAATGGTTAGATGCATGTTAACAGACTCTGGACTACCAGAAAGATACTGGGGCGAAGCAGCAGTTGCTGCTACCTACCTACAAAATCGGCTGTATTCTAGAACAGTGAGGAAAACTCCATATGAACTGTGGCATGGTCAAAAACCTAGTGTGGGCCACATCAGAGTATTTGGAAGTAAGACTTACGTATATATCCCAGAGGAGAAACGTACCAAGCTGCAAAACAGAGCAGTGGAAGGCATCCTCGTAGGATACAGTGAGCATTCCAAAGGCTACAGGATCCTGGATCCACGCACAGACAGAATAACCATTAGTAACAGTGTGACCTTTGTGGAAAACTCAAGCGACAGTGTGATGACTCTCCAAGGTCCAGGCGAAGGAGAACAATCAACCACGGACGAAACCACTGAAAGGGAGCAATCCTCTGAACAAATAGTCGAAATCGGCACAAAGGTAACAGAAGTGCAGGAACAGACACAGTCAGCTGCTGATGCTGAGCCAAGGCAGTCGACGAGGTCTAACAAAGGCATTCCCCCCACTCGTCTGTCCTACAAAGTCAGCACCAGTAAATTGTCAGAGCCAGCATCCTGGGAGGACATCTCGCAGATGTCAGAAGGGGAAGCAGAAAAATGGGTAAGAGCGGCTGAAGAAGAAGTAAAGTCCATGCAGGACAACGCGACGTGGACACTTACTCCACTGCCCACAGGGAGAAAGACTATAGGTTGTAAATGGACATTTAAAATAAAGTACAATGCGCAGGGAAATATTGAACGGTACAAGGCCCGACTTGTCGCGAAAGGATACTCCCAGAAGTACGGAGAAGACTACGATGAAACATTTGCACCTGTAGTTAAGCACACTACAATCAGAACATTGTTAAGTATAGCTGCCGGAAGAGGAATGCAAGTCAAGCATATGGACGTGAAAACAGCGTTCCTAAATGGTGAGTTGAAGGAAGATATTTACATGGACCAACCACCGGGGTTTGCAGACGTTGAAAGGCCGGATCTTGTATGCAAACTGCACAAAAGCATATATGGGCTTAAGCAGGCCGCCAGAGCGTGGAACACTAAAATAAACAAGGTGCTCATGAGGGAAAATTTTACCAGGAGCAAAGCAGATCCCTGCTTATACACAAAGAGACTAAGGGGCAGGTGGATCTTTGTATTAATTTATGTCGATGACCTTATCGTATGCTTTGAGCAAGAAGGGGACGAGTGCGAAACAATGAGAGCTCTAAATCAGGACTTTGAAACTAAGGACCTGGGTAACATAACGCACTACCTTGGAATACAAATTGAAAGAGAAGATGACGGAAGCTATCTTCTCAACCAAAGACAGGCAATAGAAGAGATGATAGAAAGTTTCGGCATGGGGGGTGCGAAGGCAGCAAATACCCCTATGGAAACCAGCTACCCAAAGGAGATCAAAGAACCGAGCTTATTGCTGCCAGACAATAAGCAATACAGAAAGGCGATAGGAAAGCTCTTGTACATTGCCACAATCACAAGGCCTGACATTGCGGTGGCAATAGGTATACTGTGTAGACAAGTCTCAGCCCCAACCCAAAGGGATTGGAACGCAGTGAAGAGGGTCTTACGGTACCTGAAAGGGACTGTGCACCTCAAGCTACGGCTCCCAGCAACTTCCGTGTCAGACCTGATAGGGTACGTGGACGCAGATTGGGCTGGAGACCATTCGGACCGAAAATCTACCAGTGGGTACCTATTTTTGCTTGGTGGAGGACCCATCAGCTGGTGCAGTAGGAAACAAGCCTCTGTGACACTTTCCTCGACGGAGGCAGAGTACGTGGCAGCGGCACACGCCAGCCAAGAAGTTATCTGGTTGCGACAGCTTCTGAATGATCTGGGGCAAAAATTGGACAGACCCACGCCGATCCTGGAAGACAACCAAGGATGTATAGCGCTGGCGCAAACAGAACGAATCAACCACAGAACCAAGCACATTGATGTAAAATACCATTTCCTGAAAGACTCACAGGAACAAGGACTCCTAGATCTGCAATACTGTCCTACAGAGGATATGACAGCGGATGTGTTCATGAAGCCACTAGCAGGGGAACGCCATCGCAAGCTATTAAGAAGAATGAACCTAGTGGGTTTGACTAGTGACTGTTGAGAAGGGGTGTTGGATTGTGCAACAGTCACAAGTAAAAGCCCATTGCAAGCCCTGCAAGCTTAATATGGGACTTGTCCAGTAGGGGGAGGGTCAGGGGATGAAACATGGTTTTTCCTCCTTGTCTCCTCTCTCTGTCCTCCAGCTTGTCCCATGCAGTCTGTACAGTATGGAAGCATGTCTTCTGAGCTCTTAGTAAAGTTCTGTTTTGAAGAAACTTCTGCTGTGTTATTCAACAGAAAGCTAACTCTACAATAATAACGCGAGTCTCAAACTGCTAGGAGGTTTCCTGGAGAAATGTGAAGCCTGGAGGTTGTTCCCCTCAGGGCAGTGTCAGCCAATTTAGCCTGCACCTAGCTGGTCCTTGGCCTAATTGGCTACTCTGGCATGCCTCAGGAGCAGGCCGTTATCACACTGAGTAAGGCTTGCATTGGTGCCCCCATCTATAATCAGGACTGGGGTGGGGGTGGGAATTCGGGCAGCCGGTACCATCCTCCATTACCATTAATATTTAATTTTTAATAAAACAAACGAGGAAGTCTTCAATGTTGTTAATTTCCTGGCAGTCCCTGAGCTATGGCAAAAAAAGGCAGCGCGGGGAGGGGAGGGGAGCTGTCAAATGCCAATGAAGGAAGATCAGTCTTCAAGAGAGACGTGCAAAAGGAGAAGAGACAGGGTAGGTCTTAAAGGTCTGGGCCCCTCCGCATCCTCCCACCCATGAGAACACACATCCTCTCCCTGTTCCTTCTCTCCCTTCCCCCCCTCCTTAGGGTTGCTATCTGGGCTTTCATCCGGAAGGGGTGTCAGGGGGGGCGGGCCAAAGAGGCTGTCATGCCCTTTTCTGACATAACCCTGCCCCTTACAGGGTGTTGTGATTGTTGCAATGCTCCACAGGGGGCAGGGCCACATCAGCAAGGAGGCAGGGCAAAAGGGGCTGTCATGCCCCCCTCTGACATAACCCAACCCCTTACAGACTGTATTGACATCACACTTAAGCGCTTTGCAGAATGGGAGCCTGTGTGCTCAGCAGTTTGCAAGATCAAGTCCGTAAGGGCCTGGCCTGGTTTTAGGCCACCTTAGTCACACTGAAAGACATCTGCCCTTCAGGTCAGAATCATTTGCACGGGAAACAGCTTGGAAATCTTTTGCTGCCCCAGGCAACCGCTTGTTTGACAATGGAAACCTCAGGGCCCAGCCACTACTTTAGGCTGAAATGCTGCCCAGGGTATAGCAATAAGAACGGCCTGAGCAGTCAGACCACCCAGGCTGCAATTATGTCACAAGTGCTAACAATCCTCGTGCTTCAAGGCACAAACTGATCACCAGCTGCGGTCAGGAAGAAATACTGCACTAGGGGGCTCACTGGAGAGCTCTGCTCAGACCAGAAACTTGGGCCCAAGCCCATGTAAATCTGGTTGCACTGGGTCCAAGTCTGGCCTGATGTAGCTGAGCTCTTCTGAGTCGCACTCCCACACTAGAAGGGCTGGGGGACACCACCTTGAGCCACTCTTTCAGATATACTCCCACCCTGTACAGAATGCTATGCTGTGACCTCACAGTGCTCTGGGGTGGGGCTATGGTGTTCCCTCACCCCTTCCCAATGTAGCTGCGCCCCTGTGGATACCACAATTCTCTGTTGTTGTGACAGCCTCCCACAGCTGTGGTGTCAGTCTCACCCAGTCCAAGGCTGCGGGCCTAGGGCCAAAAGTATGTCCAAACCAAACCTAAGAGGACTGCTCAGGTTTCATTGGACTTGGTTCATACCATAGGCCTCTCTCACTGCCATCCTCAGCCCACTGCCCAGTGAAGACTGTTCCAAGGAGTCTCACTTCCTTTGGTCCTGCCCTGATTTCACCCTGTCCCCTTGACAGCTCACTTATCCATCTGGCTTACAGTTGCAGGCCATGGGATACTATTCAAAGCCCAGTTTCTGGGCCACTGATCATTAAGGTAGCCAACAAACTAGCACTTCTTCTCCTGGCATAAACTACCCCAGTTAGCTTTGACTGTCATTGGATGCTCATTACGGCTGTCCTTTCTTCAACAGGCTGCCCAGTGTTGCTCTTTTCACTCTCCTTTGTGCAACAAGGAGAATGGAAAGAGCATTGCACCTTTTCCTAATGCTCCCATGACAGGTTACGATCAGGCTGCCCATGGATATTTTGCCACCTTTGTTGGAGTTACAAAGATCTATTGCACCATACACAGCCTACTGCCGTTCCGTTCTGCCCTTAGTTACACCCTTCCAGTTACTCCTACCTACTCCTGATCTTTGCCACACACTCCATCAATCCATCTTTTGAATTTTTGCCAACCTGGGCAAAAATATATTTTGCATTCTCTCCATTTATTGTACCACTGAACACAAAGACGCTGTGACTTCCTCCCACCCCATCCCTAAATCACTTGCCATTACACTTGACATCTGTGTTCCTCCCTAAATCAAACTGCCTGAAGATTAAAATGCCACCATATGCCATGAAAAGCCCACATATCCTCATGCAGACAGACACACATGTACACAAGTGCACAGACATGCAGACATATGCACATGCAAACATGCACACATGTGCACTCAGACACATACATATACACACATGCAAACACACACGTTTGTGCAGAAACAGAAATACATACATATGCTGAGATGCTTTGCTTCCATGCAGAAACGTGAATATGCATGCACATGTACATAGACACTCACAAACATGCACATGCAGCACTCAGACACATGTACACACATTTAAACATATACACGCATGCAGAAACACACAAATACATGAATGTGCACACAAACACACATGGATGCACATACACATACTTTATCACACATAGAGACACTCAGAGACACACGTGCAGATACACACAAATGCACCTGTAAACACACATACACAGACAGACAGACAGACAGATATATGCCCTGTCACCCTGAGAATCTCTGAGAGCTCCACAGACCCTTCTGGGCCAGTTTGTCTAGTGTGTGGGTAGTAGGAATGTCAGGCAAGGCCGCCCACTATTCTGTTCCTCCATGATAACTCCTGGGTCCCTAGAGCAGTCCCAGCAGGGTGCAGACATCTGCTCAGAGTGTGCAGCGTTAGGTATTGGAGCCAGCAGGGAATCCTAGCAGCTCAAGGAGGGTCCTGTACAGAGTGAGTGGCTTACAGGTTAGCCTGTGATAGACTGAGAGGCCCCACTGAGGAGACAGTTAATAAAGGCAGGACTAGAAGAATCAATGTGCTCTGACACCCCAGTGACAGATTGGCAAGAGGGACAAATTTAATATCCTAGCATTATCCTTTGCCAGCCTAGGGGCCCTGATTGAATAAATTAAAACTTTGCTGTGCGCCACACTGCAGTTAAGGTCGTATCAGCCCTGCCATCTTAATTCCCATCCCCACTTCATGACACAATTGCATGGTTAGGCGCCAAGGGGGGAGTTTTAAAATTAATTATTATAATAATAATTATTATTATTATTCTTATAAGCATTTATACAGCGCCAGCGATGTACCCAGCGCTTTACAAAAAATAAGATAGACACGGTCCCTGCCCGACGGCTTACAATCTAAAGACAGGGGGAGGGAAGACAAGGAAGGGGGTACAGAGGGAGAGACAAGGGATGCAACATTCATGAGGATGCGAGAACTCAGGTACACGTTCTTGGCTTGGTTACAGTAAATTGGGAGTTTGCAGATAACAGGTGGGGGATAATCCTGGGTGGGGATGATTAGCAGGAGTTAGGAAGGGC
>QEPC01007352.1:195972-227054 GCA_003113815.1 Sphenodon punctatus
CTGTATATGGGTGGGAGCAAGGTTAATGGATATGGGATGTGTACAGGGAAACAAGACTGGGGGCAGCCAGTCAGTGGGGGGAAGTGTCTGTATCATGAGGGGGCAGCCAGGTGCTGGGAGAGTGTTTATAGGGGACTGAGAAATGGGTGATGTGTACACAGTACACACAGATGAGGCTGGGAGGCAGGTAGAGGTGGAGGGAAGTGTATGTATTGACAATAGGCAGAAAGATGCTGGGAGGGGTATATATTGGGGGACAAGCCTGAGAGATGGGTGATGTATATTCACAGATAAGGTTGGGGAGGGAGTAGCCAGGTGCTGGGGGGATATATATGGGGGGAGAAGGCTGAGAGATGGATGATGTGTATTCAGGGACAAGGTTTGGGGGACAGCCAGGGTGGGGGAGAAGTATATGTATGTTTTTTGTATGTTCTTTCAGTTGGGTGGGGGCAATGGGACATCCAAGTATTTGGGGGGGAGCAAGGTTGATGAGTAGGGGATGTGTACTGGCAGACAAGACTGGGGGCAGCCACGGGTGGGGAGCAGAGTGTGGATGCGCAACAGGCAGCCAGATGCTGGAGGGTGTATATGGGGGGGACAAGGCTCAGAGTCAGCTAGGGATGGGGAGCAGTGTGTTTATGAGGAGGAGGCACCTAGGTGCTTGGGGGTATATATGGGGTAAGAAGGCAGAAAGATGGGTGATGTGTATTCAGGGACAAGATTTGGGAGACCGGTACTGCCTGAGAGGGGAACTATAAATGAAAGAGAAATTGTGGCTACTGTGGAGACAGGGATCAAGTCCATAATACTGAGGAGGAGTTTGCTGTCCCCATCTTCATTGTTGCCCCCAATCTGCAGAGGAAGAGGATTGGGGCTGGAAGACCAAGGCAAAGTGTAGGTGCTTTGAGCCTAAGTTGTCAGTACGGTAGCCAGATATGCACATTTTATATGACACTTATGAGAAATACAGGTTGCAGGGCTGCATTGGCTCCAATGCAGCCCTGCAACCTGTATTTCTCATAAGTGTCATATAAAATGTGTATATTTATGTATTTATTTCACCATTTTTCTACCCCACCCCCTCCTGCTCACAGAGCAGCTCGGTGCAGCTTACAAGGTGCATAAATAACAAACATAACATAATAAATAACAAACACATATCTGGTCACCCTAGTTGTAAGCGAGCACAGAGTGGGTAAAAACAGGCATGATGGTTCTCTGCTGTTGTAGTATATTGAGGCCACTACAATGTAGTACTGGAAAACAGATCCTTTATTTCAGCCTAGGCTCACACAGCAAGCCTCCATCTTGGATATCACACCCAGCTCTGTCCCTGTGCTGAGCATGCTCAGTGCAGGCTCTGGGGCTTATAACAATGATTCACTATTTACACATTGCCCACGAGGTACCAGTAATAGTTACAACATGTGCTGGCCCGCAAGCCACCGACACGTCTGTTGAGGGGCTGCCAGATGTTGGCCTGGGATTGCCCCACTTCGTGTTGGAGGCTAGCTCGGGCTCTGATCCCCAGGTTAGCTCTGGGTTACAGCCCAGGCTAGGCTCTGCCCGACTGGGGCAAAGTGGGCTCTCTCACATGTGGTGTGGCCCACTGTGACCCACCCCTGATTGGCTCTGCCATGGTGGCTGTTATTGGCCACCATGGCTGCCTGTCATAGTGGAGAGCTGGGTGCAGTGTGAGGGCAGGGCCAGCCGCTGCACATTCATGTGTTTCCCCACCGTCCATGGTGGCCTGGCCACAGGCACGTTTGTTGAACAGGCTGACCTGGTCCAGACCGTGTCCACCGCGACTTCCTGTACCAACCTGTGTCAGGTTGCCGCGTTGGTACCATCATTTCTGTTTCCACCCTATGTGAGACTGTCCAAGTCTTTACTGCTTACGTGGCATGCAATGCTTTTTGGAGCACAAGTGAATTTGTAAGAGCTTTAACTCCTCTCTTATATTATAGATTTTTTAAAATCCTAGAATTCCAGTTAAACTTCCTTAAAATCCTAGAATTCTGGTGTAACTTCCTTGATTCAGTGGAATAAACACTTTTGTTGGAAAAGGCCAGCCTGGAAACCTTATAGATCTGGCTGTGTTGACAGCCAAACTCTAAACATAGCTCCCCCACCCCCTATTGAATATCAGTGCCTCTTTCCCATCAAAACCCTTAGCCCTCCATTTTCCTGGAAGAGTAATTATTAGATACTCAAAGGGGGGGGGGGGGAAATCTAATTTGACTGGTAGGGTATGAGGAAGAAGATTAATGCAGGGGTAGGGATAATGAGAGGGAGCACTGTCCAGTTTTGACAAGGTAGAAAGCAAGGAAGAGAGGCCTTCTGGGTTCTATTTCTTTTTCTGGTTATGAAGACTTTCAAACTTCATGATTTTCAAGTGGCAAAGTGATGGAAAGCATTGTTTGGTAACACCCATTTATTTGTAATGTGTGAACACTCTTGCCTTGTGGTAAATCTGAGGTGATTGTGGTTGAGGTTCCCTGGATTCAGGACCACCAACAGAATTATCCTTGGGGAAGGAGGGCACATTAAGAAGGGGCAGAGTGAAGTGGTCTCTCCCACCCCCTTTCTTATGTGACCGTCACCCCTTCACTTCCTGACATAGCCCTCTTTCTGCCTAAAGGGTGCTTGGAAGGGTCAGGGCTCCTAATATATCCCTGCATTTATCTCATGGTAGAAGTAGATCTGTGGTGAATTACCATATATGGCTTTCATAGCTTTTCCTCTAAAAAATCATGACCTGTGAAAGTGCCCACTGTCTGCCTTGAGCCAGTCCCTTCCAATGCCAGATCCAGGCAAGCTAGAACCCTGTGCAGAATGGTGGTCTGGGCCCACTCTTTTAGGGTGCCTCCTTCACGGGCTGTAACGCTCATTCCTTTGCAGGGAGGCAATCTACAGGCAGGGCTGTAGCTGCCCTGACACGTGTGACAGAGATGCCCCCAAACTGTTTATAACTCAGTACATGCACGGGCCTCCCCACCTGCAGTTACATGGCCTCTGTCAGACATGCACTAACTATGTTTGCTATCTCTATTGGTTTCACCCAGAGACCGGATTTTGACTAGGGCTGAAATGAGAAACTTTGCCATATTGGGAACTGGGATTGATTTCCTGACTGTTTCCCGATACCAATGCGATGTCTGTATTCTCGCAACAACGCAAGATACCAACCTAATTTACCGACTTTCCATCTACTGTTTACTGCATACTATTCATTTACCACTTACAGCATTGCTGAGGGTACCGTTTTACTTCTGGGTTTGTTGTTTCCGCATTTCTGAGCCAATCACTGTACAAATAGCCCACCCCTTAACCTCTCACCAGTGCCCCTTAACATCTACTCCAGTGTCTCCAATCAGAATTGTTGTTCTATGTGGTTCCCTTTGCTTTAACCAATCTACAACTGGATTGCAGATTAGTGAAGGAATCTGTTCCAGCCAATGGGTGACAAGGAAGTATAAGGGGAAGTGAAGTGCAAGAAATGCAGTACTGCGTCGGTATTACCTCTTGGGATTTGAAATGGACAGCAAAGCGGTAAACACAATCCTAGTAAGTGAAAAGTTGGTAAATTGAGAAGCAAAATGTTGGTCAAAACATTACTGAGTACTGAGAGGTTCTGGATTAGACCGAGATGGTATTGGGAACTGGAATTTTGACGAATTCCGAATTGGCAAATTCATATTGTTTTGACCTTGAGTCTTCAGGTAACCCAGAGAATTGTGGCTTCTGGGGATGGCAGAGGGTAGCCACATCAGAAAGGAGGCAGTCCATAGGGGTTTTCCTGTTCCCTTTCAGACATGAAAGGGAGATAAGGGTGAGGTTTCAGCCAAAGGCAGCCATGACAGCTCTTTTGCCTGGTCCCCTTTCTGATGTGACATTTGTAACATCACAACACTCCATAAGAGACACAAATACATCAGAAAGGAGCATGGTGGTTCCTTTGCCAAGCCCCTTACTCAACATTTCCCTTTCCCTGCAGAGTGCTGTGATAGCACAACACAACGCTTAAGGGCAGTTACATAAGCTGCATGTGCATGACAGTCCCTTTGTCCACCTCCCCTGCCTCCCAAAGGGAGGTAGCAAGCAACCTTAGTGAGGCCTGGGTCCAACCTCAGCCCAATGGGACCTGTCCGGTCATGTTACCCCCTCAATTGGATCAGGCCCTCCCCCTTACAAAGAGCTGTGACACACTAGCACTCCATAGCAAGCATGACCACTTCAGCAAGGGACAGGAGAGTGCTTTGGTCCCACCTCTTTCTGAAGTGGTCCTGCCTCCCATGCAGTACAATGATGTCACCAGAATGCTCTGTAGGGTGTGTGGCCTGGGCTTAATTTTGGGGTGGGCTTGACAGGAATCAGCCCTGGCAATCAAATTCCAAACTCGGGGGGAGAGGGGTTGAGCCCTGGGCAATGTTACCAATAGAAGTATGCACCCCATAAAATGACAGACTGGGAAAAGGCTGATATTGGCCCTTTCAGGGTTCAAATAAAACAAAAATCAGACAAAATACTAGATACTTTATTTGACTCTAATTACTGACTTTCCTGCCCTGTCCCCTGTGATGGTCATTGTATAGATTAAACCACAAGAATGCCTGCCTTTTAGTCAGCTGTAGAGAAGGAGGGTGTTCCAGCAGTTGGGGTGCTGACTGAAAAATAGCGTTCAGTTCCTTGCTATGACAAGCTCGCAGGTGGGACTTCTGGAGCAGACAGCATGGTTTCTGGAGCAAGCTTGACCCTAGAATGTTATTTAATTAATTTATTTATTACAAATTAAGCACTGGGCGTCGCTATGTCAGTAGAATTTGACCCATGCTCAGATTGGACCCTTGAAGAGGCCAGCTTCATTGGGCCTGGTCTCCTGCTGGATTAATGCAGTTAGGATTGCCAAATCAATATTTCAAAAAGAAGGAACATTCCACAGCTGAGGAATAAGGGAATGTCCATTATGTTCCCTGGAGCTACAAGGCTGCTCAGAAGAAAGGACACCTGTTCTGTAAATAAATAAGCATTGCCCATTATGTTATATGAACCTGTAGGCTCTGAAATAAGGGAAGATCCCTTAAATTGCTTTCTGGGTATGATTCAAAGTGCTGGTTCTGACCTTTAAAACCCTAGATGGCTTGGACCTCAAATATCTGAAAGACTGTCTTGTCCTTCACATGCCATCGCAGCCTCTGAGGTCAGCTGGGAGCATCCTCTTGCAGGTGCCAAGTTTCCACCACAAGGGCATGCAGAGATGTTCATGGTGGCTGTCCCACAATTATGGAACTCCCTTTCCTTAGAGATTCATCTAAGCCCGAGCCTGCTCATCTTCCAGAAGTGAGGTAAGATGTTTTCATGTGGCCAGGCATTTGGCAGGCAGAGATAGGGTTGGGTGGGGGTGTTTGGAAGTTTTTAAGGGGATGTTTATGTTTTAAGCTACCCTGAGCCTTAGGGGAAGAGTGGGGTATATATTTAAATAATAAATAAATAAATAAATAAATATGTGGCAAATGGCAATCCCTACTAGGTGCAGTCAAGCTAGGGACCATCTCAGACCCATATTTTCTCCTTGAGCAGATCTCTTAATTTGGTTCATCGTTAGCAGATGAGAGTTCTGGGAGAAGCCCCAATTTCTCCAGGTCAGACAGGGCATCATCAGTAACCTGGAGAAGCCAGGGGTGGCAGGGGGCAGACATGTCAGAAAGGTAATAGGCCATAGGGATTATCTCATCCTGTTCAGGTGTGGCCCTGCCACTATCGAGCATTCGGATATCATGATGCTCTATAAAGGGCAGGGTTATATCAGAGAGGGGCATGCATTGACAGTTCCTTTGCTCTGCCCCTGTTTTGATGTGGCCCCATCACTCGCAAAGCATCATAACACACAACACTATGTAAGGGGCAGGGTTACATCGGAAAGAGGCGTGGTGATAGCCCATTTGCCTTGCTGCCTCCAACATAGCCCTCCAACTCCTGATGAAAGTGTGGAGGGAAGTGGTTACCCTATTAATAGAATGAGTGCAAGACCGCTCTGTAGCATTTCTCAGTCACTTTGTGCTGATGCAAATGACATCGAGCAGTGGCGAATCAAGCCCTTGGCATTTTATTTTTAGCCATCTACCAGATCGGTACAAGCGTTGTTACTGGCTTCGCAGCACGAGCTTCCTAAATGTCAGTGAAGTGCCAGGAGCATCATATATGGGAAGTGCTCCACTTCTGTCGTAAGCTGCTATGACAACTACGGCCCACAGGACATTCTACCATTCTCTTTTGTGGGTGTGTGAGTAATGGGAGCCTACTGATGAGTTTCTCTGACTGTAATAGAGCGCAGTTGGCCAAAGTAATCTTTGGAGGCTCCTCTTTGAACATCACCGGCTCGCAAAGACCTCAGGCAGTGGAAGTTTACAGATCTCTCTTTGGACGTTAATGTGCTCATTAGTTCTAGGCTGATGGAGCAGATGGCAACAGCCTTCCCTTCCCCTGGACGCAGGTGTTGGAGCTTGCGCTGCCCTTAATTAAGGGCTTTGAAGCTATTAAAGAAGCCCATAATTGAGCCAAAGATTCATGTCTGAGGATTTCTCCCCCATCGTGGGGCTTGAATTTCCTGTCATGCAAGATGCTGTTTCCTTCTAATGGACAAGTGCAGCTCAGAAGGAGAATTCAGCTTCCTGACTTTACTTTTAATTAGAGCCATACAAAAACGGAGATGGCAAAAATCTCACCTGCTTTGGGGGTTGGTATTGCAAACTGAAAATGTAGCTTGGAGTAAGCTGGAGGTTTGCTAAAGTCTGTGAAGCTTTCAAGCAAATCTGGTGCCAATAAGAAGCTCATGTGGATCCAGATGTGATGGACAATTCCACAATAAACTGCTTAGTACCAGCACCAGTCCTTAGCCAAAATGTAAGTCCTATTCAATAATGCCAGCACCCAACAGTTAGAGGACTGTGGCCCAAACCTTTGTCCGATTTCAAATTGTTTCCCATTCCTACTCATGAATCTCCCTCAAATAAGTTCCATGGATTTTCAGTCAAAAACCAGATGGAACTGGCTATTTATAGAGGTGAAACACAGATCTCAAGCAGATACCAAATTCAACAACAGAGGCTGAATTCATTCAATTGTTTCCAGATATTTGTTTTGGCTGTTGGGGTCATTTTTTTGGTTTTTCCTTTTCAGTCATTTCAGCTGTTCAGTTGTTCAATATTTTGGTTGGTAGGCATCTCGTTGCTTCATGCGCTTTGTTCTACTGGTAGTCATCGTTTTGGGGCAGTACTATCTGGCACTCTTTAAAACGCTGAACTTCAATTTCAATTTAATTGGTTCCTATGAGTGACGCAATGAAGGAAAAAAGTGGGCCAAATAGCAAAATTCTAAGATCAATGCTTCTAGACAAGTGTAGGTGATAGCCAGCAGACAAACTAGGGCTTCTTCTCCCAGCATTAATCTCCCTTGCTTTTCAGGATCTGTCGCTGACAATAATTAAGTCTCATAAGGATGAAACTTAAATGAGCGCTAGCCTTCGGGGACAGTATTAGAGCATTAACTCTGTTTGTGGTTTAAATATTCATGTCAAAGTGTAATTACCCACCACAGCGTTACAGGCCGGTGGCTGAAAAATACATTTAGCTAAAGCACAGTGAAGGGGGCTGGAGGTGTCTGCAGGGAAGGGATTAAAGCTCCAGACTGGAGGAACCGCTCAAGTGGGAAAGATCTCAGGGGAGAAAGGCCCGGAAAGTGGGATAGGATTCTTGCCTAGAACCAGTCAATCTCTCTGCGGGCCTCCCACTGCCATCTGATTCAAAGCAGAGCTCTTGCCTTCCTCAGGGGG
This sequence comes from Sphenodon punctatus, assembly GCA_003113815.1. NCBI lineage: Eukaryota > Metazoa > Chordata > Lepidosauria > Sphenodontia > Sphenodontidae > Sphenodon > Sphenodon punctatus. The sequence continues at coordinate 203,804 of QEPC01007352.1, forward strand.
AGCTAGGCCTGAGAAAGCAGCAGAGGTGCATAGTGTGGTCTCTTCTGGCAAGGCTGAAATGACCCTCTTTATCCACCTTGAAGCATCGTGCGCATGATGCTTCAAACACTGAGCAAGCTATTTCAGTGTTTGAGAGTAAGGGGATGAGTTCATGGGCCAGATTCAGGAACTGGAATGGGGCAAAATAAAAATGAGCCATGAGCTGAATTTGGCCCATGGGTTCCCCACGCCAGCTTTAGTGCAAACCAATGTTCTTTAGTGCAGAACAGTTATTCCCAGGGGCCACAGAAAACAGGACAAGCGGATTAAACTGCAGCAAGGTAGACTTTGGGTGGACTCACACGTACCGCTGATAAAAATCAGTGTATGCAGGACCCCTGAACGTGTATAATGAGCCCTGAGGAGTTCAGATTAAATCTAAACACCAAATCTGCATTTAAAACGGGGCTAGAAATCCCATTGACTCCCTCACACATACTGGGGCTTGTTTATACATGCTCTGGGGACACCCCCCCCAGACATCCAATTTAGTCAGCGTTATGTGAGAAGCCCCCCTAAGGTTCAATATTAGGAGGGGATCTGTGGACCACAAAACCCACAAGAACAGTGTGAATCAGCTCAGATGTTGTTTTATACCTATGAAAACCACATGTTGCCATGCCTCAGCATTTTCGATACACATGCAACTCAAATATGACACACACATAGGCTGCATTCGCATGAGACATAAAATGTGACACAAATTGCTTCTCCTGCATTTTTATTGCTCATGTCAATGTTTTAGCTCACAAGATCCTGCACCAGCAAGTCCTAAATCACGCGCAACTGACGAGCTGCAAACCAAGGTTTAACAATCGAGCTAAGCCCCTCCCGTGTATTGCTGATAACGTGTGAAGAACACTTACTTTTATTGTCTTGTCTTAGTCCTCCACTGTCAGAGAGACGTGTTTTGGAGGACATTCTGCGTGGCCATCGCACACACTCCCACCTCAAGTAATTTCTTTTAGTCAGCGTTGCCAGTGCACAAAGATCAAAGTGTACAGGTGTTGCTGCTTTCAATGCTTAACTCTGGCTGCTTGCCCATATTGCCCAAACTAACATTGATTCCTAACTAGCGTTAGTTTGTATAACACGGGCAAGCAGCCTTTCTCATTCAGGAGGGAAAATTCACGTTAGTCCCATCACAGAAGACAGGGCTGAAAATCCAGCTCCATCACTCACATGAGTGGAAACTAACGTGACATTTGAGTTAATTAATTATTATTATTATTATAAGCATTTGTATAGCGCCGGCTGTGTACCTGCTGCTTTACAGAACAATAAGATAGGCACGGTCCCTGCCTATGGCTTACAATCTAATAGACATGGAGGGGGAGACAAGGAGAAGGGACATAGGGAGAGACAAGGGATAAATAACATTCAAGCGGATGCGAAGTCTCAGGTGCACGTACTTGGCTTGGTTGCAGTTAGGCAGGAGTCTGCGGGGATGGCAGACAGTAAATATTGAAAGAAAAGGTCTAACAGGCATCGGGAAAGGCAGTGAGGAAGAGGTGGGTTTTGAGGAGAGATTTGAAGGTGCAGAGGGAGGGGGCAAGGCAGATGTGGGCAGGGAGGGAGTTCCAGCATGGGGGGCAGCAAGGGAGAAGGGACAAAGGCAGTTAGGGGAGCAGGGGAGATGAGGGAGAGGGCAGAAGAGGAGTGGAGAGTACGTGCAGGAGTGTGTAAGGAGACTAGGGTGGAGAGGTAAGGGGGAGCCAGGTTGTAAAGGGATTTGTAAGTGAACACCAGGAGTTTGTGAAGGATGCGTTCGGGAAGGGGGAGCTAGTGAAGCGAGGAGAGGAGAGGCTGTACATGGTTGAAGCGACGGGCTGAACGGATGACCCTAGCAGCTGGAGTTTTGGGTGGAGATAAGGGGGGACAGGTGAGAGCAGGGGAGGCCAGTAAGGAGGAGGTTGCAGTAGTCATGGCGAGAGATGACCAGGACGTGAACATTTCATTTTAGATAATGTAACGTGAAATTCTGTGGGAGGGGGTGAGGCAACCCTAGGCACACACCCCTCACCCAGCCAGTCCGGGGGAGGACAGCCTGGGAGGAGGAGGGAAGATCGGGGGGACTCACCTGCCCAGCGGTGGAGTGGCTCCAGCAGCAGGCGGCGGGTGCATCGGGGCCTTCCTCTGCAGGCTTGGGCCTGTCAGGTCATCAAGCCCCGCCTGCAGAGCCTGCAGTTCCCAATGTGCCAGGCTGCACTGCCAGACCTGCTCCACCGACAGGCAGGTGAATTACTGGGCTGCAGGCTGGGGCACGGGGGCTGCAGGGGCCAAACGTGGGCACAGATCCATCGTATCTTACACCAGTTCCATCCCACTTTCAGCACAGCATGCGAAATCAACATGGGCATGCAGCCCATGTTGATCTCACACAACAGCAATTTTTTCGTGAGATTGTATCTCCTGAGAAAATACAGAACGTGTGCAAGCAACCTCTGTCTCCTCCATGTAACAAATGCTAGCCCAACTCAAGAGGAGATAACAGCCGCTGAGAATGACAGGATAGTTAGCAGCTCGTAAGGGATAATGCATGGCAAGTTTTATTGTGGGGGATGGAGAATTGGCAGCATGTGTGAAGGATGATAAAGCGCAACAGTTCTCTCTTGCAGGTAACTAAAAAGTCAGGAGAAAAGGCTTGTGTGAATGCAGCCATAGTGCGATAGCTATGTAGGGCAATATCCATGGCCAAAACTAAATACTTGGTATCTCCTGATATGATGCCAAAACTCAGCCTCCCCCGGGCCCCCATGATTGCTCACTGATGATATCCTATAATTTAGGGTCTCCTCGCCCTGTAAATAACATGTACACCTGCAACATCTCAACTTTATGAATGTATCCCTGTCTCTCCCTAGGTTCCCCTCTCCCTTGTCTTCCCCTCCCTTGTCCCTCTTAGGGAACACTCCATGAAACTAACAGGTAGCAGATTTAAAACAAAAGAAAGTATTTTTTCACTTAACACACAATTAAGTTGTGGAATTTGTTGCCAGAAGATGTGGTCAAGGCCAGTAGTATAACTGGGTTTAAAAAAGACTTGGATAAGTTTCTGGAGGAAAGATCGCCCCATTGTGACATGTTGGGTATTTGTTCCAAGCCACCGAGATTAGCCACTGTTGGACAGGTGCTGGGCTCAGTGGACCATTGATCTGACCCAGTATGGCACTTCTTATGTTCTTATCCTAAAATGTAATCCCTCTCAGGGCAAGGATGTGTCTCTAATTAATGATTGTACCGTGCCAAGTACATTGCTGGTGCTACCTAAATAATTAATGCATTTCCCATTGCTTCCGTATAAGCAGGAAACATAGGTTTAATACAGCAATAATAGCTTAAAATTGAGTGTCACAAGACTTCTGTATGCTCATTTCCTCCAGGACCCGAGCTGTGTTTCTGTGAGTCACACCAATCTGCAGCTTGAAAACTAAGGTGAGAACCCACTGTCAAGCTCGGCCAGCTGTCAGTGCACTGGTTCTTAAGAGTCTATCTTAGATAATTTCTCTCTCTCCTTAGAGTTTAAGTACTAGTTGCAATCATTTATTATAGATCTAAGTTAGCTTGACTCCAATTTTAAGGGGCTTTGTATTATTCCTATTACAGTATAACCAATGCATATGCATTTGTCTTGTTATCTACTTTTTATGTTAATCTGCTTCATAATTGTCATGGACTCTGTGGATCCTCGCCTGCCCAGACCTGGGATACTGGCAGAAGGATGAGCTCACAACCAGCCTGGAGTCTGCTTAAACAAACAAACTTTACTAAGGGAAGGGAATGGCAGTGGGACATTCAGGTACAGAGAAACACAAGGCAGGTCAATAACACAGGTTTACCACTTCCTCCAGGTCCTGAATTATGTTTCTGTAAGGCACACCAATCTGCAGCTTGAAAACTAATGATCGGTGATGTGCTGCCCTGATATCAATCCCCCAGGAGAGGGACCGATTAGAGTGTTGCACACAACTGGGATGAGGCTTCCCCCTGCTCCTTTTTCCACTCAAGATAATTTATGGTAAAGTTCCAGCTAAGCTCTGCAGTGTGTCTGGGGATGCACAGAGTAAGCTCAGCTCTCTGCAGAATGCAGAGGGAGGCAGAGAGCAGGCACCAGTCCAGACCGGAGGCCAGCAGCCCCACAGTAATCAGCCCTACTCCCGCTCTTTCGAGATTAGTGACACTAATCACAAGATTGGGAGTGAGGCGTAGAAATCGCATCTCACAATAAATTTGTAGTTGGCAATGCTGAAGTTTGGTCTCTGGGTGGGTGCCACCTCCTCCTCCTCCCCAGTGTGCTCAGCTCACCTGGTAATGAGTCTGCTCCAGAGTCGAGTCATCTCTCCCAAGCTGCACTCTTGTCCCCTTTCAGAGTAAGTCTGCCACTAGCTCATGTTAGCTAGCCCCACTTCAGTTGGATCAGCAGTTCCCTCTCCCAGGTATGCTTTGGTTTTTTTTAAAACTGGCCTTACCCCTCCTCTCCTGGGCACAAGTTCTCTCTTCCTGAGCATGCCCAGAGAGAGTGGGTCCGCCCCTTGTCCCTCAATTCAGGTCTAATTCCAACATGTATATCTGGTCAGACTGGTTTCAATGACACGGCCCAAAGGAAGACTGGAAGGGGTCCCTCTCTCCCTCTGGACAAGAGAGACCCTTCTTCTGGACAAAAGGAACCATTAATAAGTCACACTGACTGGCTCCTGGGTGGATTTTGCCCAGATGTGTAAGGAGCTACAAAAACATCACAATAATTATTTAGTAAAGCATTTAGAATCAACTTGTGTCTGTCTGGTTCTTTGGGAATAGGGGACTAAGGAATCGTATCCCCTAGAGGCCTCCTTATGCTACTCCCCACCACCCTAAGCACCTTTAGGGTTGCCACCTCCTCACGTTTTCCCCAGAAACAATAGGTTTTGGCAGAGTCTCTGGTCTCCAGAGAAAGCCCCAATTTCTCTGGACCAGCCAGGGGCACCCAGGTAACCTGGAGAAATTGTGGCTTCTGGGCTGGCCGCATCAGAAACAGAACGGGCCACAGGGACTCTGTCTCCTTTCAAACATGGTCCCATCACAATGGAGCATCATGACACTCCATAGGGGCAGAGTTATGTCAGAAAGGAGCATGGCATTTGCCCTGCCTCCTTTCTGACAGGGACCTGCCCCCTGTGGAGCATTGTGGAACATTACAAAGTCCTATAAAGCAGGGGTGGGGAACCTTTCCTTGTTCAGGGGTCACTTTGAATATTAGTACAAGCCGCAAGGGCTTCATGAAAGTTGGGGATAGTTAAGGAATGCACTCAGGAAGAAGAGGGACCAAATCATGGATGTGTGCCCTGGATCTGTCCCCTATCCTTGTGTGCATGCCCGCATTTATTCTTCCTCACTCCGAGTTCAGTTTTTCAGTGCTTGGTGGTGGGTAGGATCCATGGGCCAGATCCAGAAACTGAAAGGGGCCACATAAGAACTAGCCATGAGCCGCATTTAGCTCCTGGACCCGAGGTTCCCCACCCCGCTATAAAGGGTGCGGTCACATCAGAGTGGGGCATGACAGCCTCACTGACGTAGCCCACATCTCCTCTAAGTGAAAGTCCAGGGAGAGGCAGTGACCCTAAACATCTTACTATAGTCCCACTTAGGGGGTGTGCAATTCATTTTTGTTATTACAATAATGAAAATGACAATTTCCATTTTCATTTTTGTTCTTATAACAAAACCAAAAAATAATAAAAACCAAATTTTCATTTTCAAAATAATGAGAAAACACTGAAAGCCGTATTGCCAACTATATATTTTTTGTTTTTTATTAAATTCGAATGGAACTTGGGGAAATTGTACCCCGAATGGAGAGCACTATATGCACACAAGTTGGGAAAGATTAAATAAAGGAAACCGATTTTATAAGCACTTGAATGTTGTGATTTTAATAAAAGCTGCATACGCATTCCTGGCTACAACTTCTTTATCTTCCATCCAATTTGCATGAACTCTGGGATGATTGTATCTCTCCCCAAGATTACCAATCTTGTCAAATTTCAGAAAGATTGGATAAAGGGTCCTGATGTTGTAAACCATTAACTTGAAAATGCATTTCTGGCTGTAAAGTTTTTATATTCCATCCTGTTTACAAGTCATTTGACAGGAATGTATCCCACACCTTTCCTGTCATCACTGCCAAACTACAGGACAATTTATTAAAGGGGCCCAATTTTATAAGCAATTGAAATTGTTCCCTTGACCATTATTCAGATAAATAGCAGCACACGCAGTGCCAGTCAGAAGCAGGCACCTGGCATGGCAGGGGGAGGGAGGCTATAGGAGGGAGGATGGGGAGCAATTCAACAGACTGACAGACACATTCACTGGCCAATTATTGCATGCTTCCAGCTTTACAGGACACATCAGTGGTGGCTTCGAGGTGGGCATAGGGGGCGACCCTCAGGTGGGCATAGAAGAGACATAACTAGGACATTGGGGATAGTATTCCAGCAATTAGGAGACATGGTTTACACATCCAGGATGGCCAATTATCACAATCACATCCTGCAGCACTGTGACAGAGGACATAAGAGAATCTCTATTGACTCTTTCCTAAATAGATGCTTCCAACTTCCCAGTAACAAGTGGGGGAGATATGTTGCGATGGTCACATCACAGAATGACGATAGTTGGTTAACGTTTCTGCTGGCCAACTGGCATCACAGATCTTATACCACAGTGACACATAAGAGAATCCCTGGCATAGGCTCATTCTCTGCATATGGTGTGCAGGTTTATAAAATTGGGACCCTTTATCACATCTTTCTGATATTTGGCAGAGATTATCGTGAAGGGGTGAGATACAACCCTGCTAAATTACATGTAAACTGATTGGACTACAAAGATGTTACAGTCAGACATACATTTATATGTTAATTGCTTATACCACCAGGACTCTTTATCCAAGCCTTCTGAAAGTTGGCATAGATAGTAAAATTGGAGAGGGGTATAATCTTGCCAAGTTTCATCCATATTATATGGGAGACAAAGACGTTACAGCCAGGTATGTATATGCAGATTTTTGTAAAATAACATAATTAAACTGCTTATTAAATCAGATTCCTTTATCCAATCATTCTTTAATTTGGTATACATAATGCCTTCCATTTGAGGTACAATATATCCAAGTTTCATCCAAATATAATGAAAAACAAAACAGTTACAGCCCAAACTGTGTTTTCCATTTAAACCAATGGAAATCAAAAATGAGAGAAAAACAAAAACGAAATTTTGATATTTATGAAAACGAAAGATTTAAATAATGGGGAAAAAATGAAAAAGAATAATGACATGGGCCCCTGATGCACACCTCTAGTCCCACTTTTGTCAGAGTCAGGTCCTGAAAGGAACTGACAGGAGAGGGAGACTGACAAGCCAAGGAAAGAGAGGAGATGGTTTACCCTGTAATGACAGGCCCTTCTTAGCCAGAGGGAATGTGTGGCACTGAAGGAGTGCAAAGCAGTGCTCCAGCTGTGCTGACACTTAGCTCTCCCTCCCTGCTGCTCCAAGTCCTGAGAGAGTGGCTGTAATTCATTGCCCTTCATCTCCATTCATTCCAGACAAATAGAGCAGAAAAGTCAAGGCAGGAAAAGCGGAAACAGGGCATGAAATAGAGCTTTTGCTTTGCCACGGCCACTCGTTACCGTTATTAATAACAGAAGCTCTTCCGACCACTCTGTCCCAACCCTGCGGGTGGTGGGGGAAGCAGGGAGGAGGGAAAGTGACACATTCTGTATGCCATAGCTAATGACTGCTGGACAATGCTGCCTTTGAATCATCTCTGTGGCTGCCTGGGGCTCAGATTCACACAAGCATGCCCCCTTGTGCAGGAGGCTGGTGCGTCACTTGCATCTCAGTCTAATAAGAATTCTGCCTGTGTGTGTCTGTGAGTCACAACTGGGTGGCTGCTCCAGCATCTCAGCCTGAACGATTAGGGACGCTTGCTTGAATGCCATCCTATTCCCCTGGAGGTATAGGTGAGCACCGCTGAGAGGTCTGGATGCCCAGGCTGAGTTGGCAGGACTGTGGAGCCATCTTCTCATCCAACATCATCTGTAAATCCCAGGGAGTTAAATGGGGATTGGGCAAGTTAATCCAGCTTGGATTTAGATGATCAAAAGAATTTCTCCTAGTTGGCGGCACTTACAATTGAAAGTCAGCCAAAACCCTCAAATATAGCTCCTCAGCAGGATGGAGACTCAATTCTCTCTTCCAGGGTTTACACATCTTTATTTTATCATCTCCCTCTCCCGCCACTTCCCCAGGAAGAAAGAGAAAAAAGTTTAAGAGAGCAGATAAATCCAGCCTTGCTCAGCATCCACGCTAAGACATAGCTGGTTCTCTCCCCACGATGACACATCAGCCTTCAGAGAGATTGATCGATAGTTGGAGATGGATTGCAGCCAGCTCCATAACTATTAGGAGTGGTGTGGGGATATCTCTGCCACCGGAACTGGAGAATTAACTCAGTCACTAAATGATTCTAGTTCAAGGAAGATTTACATAACAGGCTATGCTGGCTCCAAAACCTGTAAGATATTCCTCTGCAGCTGGGATGGGGAACCTTTTCCCCCTAATGGGTCACTTTTGTGTTTAATAAAAGCCCATGAGCCATATAGAAGTTTACTATCTTGCTGAGGAGGGGGTGCTTCCTGTCAGGATGAGTGTAGAACCCTCAACCCACGTCTCCTGCAGCAATGGCTGGGCCTGCAGCAGCACTCCTTCACCATACATACTTCTCCCCTAAGGGGCCTCTCTGCATTGGCTAGCGAGGAGGAAGCATGCTCAGGGCAGGGTAATGGAGCAGAGGCAGGGCCCAGGGTGTTTCAGGCAGTGGAGGGTGTGAGCAGCACCAGCAGTCAGCGGACCCTGCGGAAAGTGCCTGCCCTGGGGAGCAGTGATAACAGGGCCCTGGTACTGACACTATCACTGCTGCTTGTGGACTCTAGAGCCCTCCCTGCCACCATTCCCAAAAGGTAGGGCTGAATCAAGAAGCATTCTGGTTCTCACGAAATCCTTGCATGAATTGAGAACCGTTACTCTCAAAAAGATCTCAGTAAAATTCCGAGACCCGAGAAAATGTAAAGAAGAGTCCTGGAGCAGCCGTGGAGTCAGAAAGAGGCAGCCATGTGAGGTCAACATTTTGGTTTTTTTTTTTAAAAAGTGTGTGGGAAGGCAAAATTCTCACTTTTCTCAGTAAGAACCAAGACAATTCTTGGCTCGTTCTCATTTGCAAGAATGAGCCAAGAACCTTGATTCTTGCTGAGAAAAATGAGAATCCAAGAAGTGAGTTTCAACCCTACAAGGCCCCAGAAGCAGCAGCAGTTGTCATGGCAGGGATTTCCAGGACGCCTCTGGAGTGGCAGTGGTGGCAGAAGCACTCCCAGGATCCTGCCACCAAGAGGCACGGTGCCTGTGAAAGCACAGGGGCATATGTTACCTCTGAGCAGAGGAGCTGAAGGAGCAAACTTGAGGGAAGGAAGTGGAGGGATGTGTGAGCTGAAAGGCGGAGGTGTTGAGATGTGCACCAAGAATAACGGCTGAGACAAAGGCCTGAATCATAAACCGGAAAGGGGTCATATAGCAAAAGGCAGTTGGCCATAACTGGCCCATTAGCCGGAGGTTTAATCTCAGCCCACACTCCTGAGCAGTGGATCCCTCTCTGGCATTTGCGGAGGATTCTTGAGACAAAGATTTTGTGGGAGATGTGTGTTTATTAGAGGCTTTACTCAAGACTCAGTCTTAAGAGTCTGGCTTTCTTGTTGTCTAATGGAGACTTCCCCTCCAAGGTATATGTAACAACTCATGTACCCCTGCAAGGTTAGAAAGATCTGATAAGCAAGCTCCTAAATGGATAGCATCCAACCTCACACCCTCCATGAAACCACAGAAAGTGGTCCACAGCTAGCCTCTCTAGCAGTTCTCCAACTCTGTCCCCACCCGCAGATTCCTGGTTGGCTGCCTTGTAGCAGCAGGAAGCTGGGTGGAACATGAATCTCTTCCTGCCTTGTTCTCGCTCCTTGCTTCTGCTTGTCCTGAATTCTGCTCTGCTCTTGTTCCCTCAACTTTTTCCCCGTCTACCAACAGTTCGCCTTCCTATGCTCATTTGCATTAACTCCCCAGTTTTGACGTCTGGCTTCCTGACCTTGTCTTTGGTTTACACTTTTATCTCTGACTCATAAGCCTACTGAGAGAAACATGGGGCTCCAGCACATCCTGCTAGCTCAGGCCTCCTCAGTACCTTCCACTCCCCCATCACTTAGTGGCTGGCCAAGCTAAATTCTGGAAAGATCGGTACTTTGTCCTTGTAGATGCTATCTGAGGGGAAGCTGCTGAATTTGGAGGCTGGTACAATTGCACTCTCATTTTCCTCTATCATCAGGCCTGCCCTCTGCCACCATCCACGCAGCAATGTTCATGGTACCGACATGGTCTGAGATCATCTGCATTGTGCCGCTGCAATTAGCTCTCAACATGGTTGGCCAGCTAGTATACCTGCCTCCACCCCTTCTATTTCACCTCCATACACTGTCCCATATTCCACACCTTCTGTCTCCCTAGCCCCCACATTTTGCACACCTGCCCTCATCCCTGCTTTTTGCCTGACCCCCCCATACACTGCACCCCAAATCCCATTCCTTCTCTGCCCCCTACATCTGACACACACACTTTGCACACCTGACCCCATCCCTTCTTTCTGGGTCTTGCAAATAAACAGAAGGCATCCTTTGCCACAGCAGTTACCAGTTAGGTCATGCTTACACATCATCAGACAGGGGTGATGGGCTAGGAAATAGATTAGGAGATGAGAGATTATAGCAATAGCAGGATGGGCAGAAGGGGCACTGGTTCTGCACAACTAAGCCTTCCAATCAGGTCCCAATAGAAATCTGCAGGGAAGAAGCACTGTAGCAGGGGACATCCTTGCTGTGGCTAACAGTTGTCAGGATCAGCCCATGTCACACAGTCAGTTAGGGAACTGGCAGTTATCAGTAGTTTATTCTCATATCACAATCTATCTGTAGCAGGCTTCACCATACACAATAGCAGAATGGGCAGAAGGATATGACATATAACAGTCTTTATACAAAGCCAAGCCTGGCCAAGTAGCAAACCTCTGGCTGGCTCCTCACATCCACACTCTTCAGGAAGTCATGCTCCACAGGTGTCAAGGTAACACTCAATAGCCTCCTTCAGCTTAGAGCAGAGATGTGTTCTCTTCTATATTCAAGCAGCTTCTGCCTCTTTCACTCATCTCTTCCTCTTATATATCCCAAGAGTGGGTGTGGCTTTGGCTCCACTCTGTTCCTCTTAAAGGGCCCGTAGCCCTACTGTGGCTCAACTCTACCACAAGCAAATACCAGCTTTCATGTGGGTGTGCACCCCAACACCTGCCCTCCAACTTGTGGTGTGGAGAGATTTCCCGCATCCCATTTCCCCAATTGCCCACTGGTTCCTCTGTGCCATTCAAAATGGTGGCTACAAAAATGGGAGGAATCACAAAGTGTCTCTATGCTACCCAACGGGGGAAATCAACTCCATGTTAGTACCTGCTGTAGCATTATTGCGAACCGTAGCAGTTAGAGCAAACATTTATGCTACTCTGTGTTTTTATGCTGCTACCTGATGGACTCCACCCAGCAGGCCCTGTCTGGAAACTGTCCCTTGGTGCCTTGTGCATGACTGCTGCAAAATAGGCAAGTGAAACATCCAGCAAGCTTCTGTTGCTTATGTCCCTCACAGTGGATGCATGGCAGGGCGGTGACACTGAACAGAGGTTAATGCTAAACCAGGTTATCGCCTAAACTGTGGTTCTCCTCTAGATTCCCCTGGGTGGCAAAACTATGATTAAAGCATGGCAAAAATTGTGTGAGCAGACATCAACGGGCCTCCCCACCCATGTTAGCTAGACTGAACAGGTAGCAAGTGTTATGTGCAGAGATACTCCCAGCTAACTGGGTGGGTGGAGAAGAGAGACTGGAAGAGAGAAGGTTGTTAGGAGGGGACAAGAACAGAGTAGGCGGAGAGGGAGCAGGAGGGGAAGTTGGCGTACCAGGATGCAGAAGATTTCTCTTCTGCCTCCGAGACAGAAAAACAGAGACAAAAGACTGCAGAGGTGGAGGGTTCTCTCTAGCAGTCTAGTTGCTCTAGATCAGTAATTGTCAAGGTCACCTGCTCTCTGAGGATTCCCTGCCAGCCAGTACACCTAGAGGGAATTGACATCCGCTTGGAAGGAATCCACGTGGTTACCGAGCATACGAGAGGAAGGATTGCAGCTAGCGCAGAGGGGAGAGTGCCAGCTTCTGCCAAACGGCCGTGGGGAGAACGTACAAGTATTAAGCAGAGCTGGGAGGCAGAGGCATACATATGTTTTATGAATCACTGATTATAATTGGAAAGAGACACTCAATCCAGCCTTGAAGCAGGAAATGGAGAAGAGAGGCAGGCGTTCCTAAGATCCCATGGCAAATCTGTCCCTGTTGTGGGTCTACAGTGATGACCCCCTTGCAATCCAACATCAGTGAGGTAAACCATGTACCTCCTAATTTTTCAATCTGTCAAGGAGGGTCATGAGCCCTGTCCTTCATGCATTTTCACTCACACAAACACACTTTAATTCACACATACATCCACTGCCTCACACACACATACTTTCAAACGGCACTGACTAACGCAGGTTTGTTGGGAGGTACATCATGAGCAACATTGCTTCTCTTCCACGGGTGACAGTGGGCTATGATCTGACCTCTGTTACATCACTGTAAAGCCAGAGAGATGCCACCAACATCAGAGTCAGATTCAAATCAGTCCCATGGAAGTTAAAAGGCAAAAATCCCATTGATTTCAATGTGAGGACAATTCAGCCTCGAACAGCATGTCACCAAGCTGGGAATGTGGCCCAACAGCTGTTGGATTCAGAAGAACAGTAAAAAAAGCAGCTCAGAACAGAACTGAAACTCTCCTCTCTGCATAAAGCAGGATTCCTCTCTCCATCAGCACAGCGACAATCCATCATGGTATCATCTGCATCGACAGCTGTCACCTCTCCAAGAAACAGAAGCATCTGAAGAGCTCACCATTTCCTGGACTGCTCTCTCCATGGTTCCTCTTGTGGCAGTGTCCCAGCTGCCACTTCTAAGCCTTCTTTCCAGCTGTGATCTGCATTCGCTAGTCAAGTCTCCTCTTCATCTAGGCCTCTCTCCTGTGTCTCTGAAAATGCCTATTGCTGCCCCTACTTGCCTATGATGGCTGTGTTGCTCAGACAGATTTGAGCAGAAGTGTAAGAGGAAGCTGGGGGAAGAGCTACAGTGGGCTAGCTTCCCCTTTGGTGTAAATCAGTAGAGCTCCACTTAAATCAAGTAGCTAGTGTTATGTCTGTTAACACCCACCATACTTTTGATCTGATGGGCCTAATTCTCAACTCGGAGGCTGCTTTTAGAGAGACGGTACCCACGGCTCTGTTCTGCCTTACAGCCCATCTGTCTAAATGCAGGCCAACAGATGTGCAGGCAGAACACATGCCACCTGCTCCGCTCTGGTCACACTTGCAGTGCTCCAGAACATCCTGGATCACCGCCAGTGGAGCGGGTTGCCCAAACATGGGGCACAGGCTGGAGGGGTTGCCCTGGGCAATGCCATAAAGCTGCGGGCGGCAGCCTTGAGGGTCAGGCAATCCACCCACAGCTCTATGGTGTGGAGGAAGGGAGACCCACACAGGCAGACCATGGGCCACAGCAGCAATTGCTGGGTCCAAGTAAACCCAGCACATCCTGGCTGCATGTGGGGCTGCCCACCCCTGGAGCAGGTGCAGAGGTAGCCAGCCCTGGGTCCATCTAAAGACACCTAGAGTACGGCAACATAGACAAACTATACAGGGCACAGGTTTATCAGGCTACTCAGGTTTGGAACCTACATCCTAAGGCACTCTTTTATGTCTGAAGAGTCCCCATACGTCAGGGGCAAAACTCTGTAAGGCTGTTCCTTGATGAGCTAGTGTAAATTAGAATAAATCAAGAGAATCTGGCCCATACAGTATCCGTGAAGGAACCAAAGCACTTCACAATCACTTAATCATTCTCAGTGTTAGGCTTGCTAAGGCAAAGAGACGTCCCCAAGGTCACACAGTAACACAGTGGCAGAGCTGGCAAGGAGACCCCCCCCTCCTCCCTGTCCCGCCTCACAAAGCACACTCTGAGCCAACCCTTCATTCCTTCTCATGGGACTCATTCATACCTGATATAATCTACTAAGTGCAAACAGCCACGGAATTAATTGGCATTTATGCAGCAAAGGCCTTGTAACTACAGGGTCGTTTACAAGTTCCGTTAGATCACTCGGTAATGATATCTGATGCTGTCAGGTTATTATGGCCATAATTGCTGCTGCCCCATTCACAGGTCCCAGCTCTCAGAATGACAAAGCACCTTAGGAGCAGAGTTGAAACTAACAGCTAAAATGCTACTCACAAGAAATTTTGCGATATCAAGAAATGGGATTGATTTCTTGACTGTTTCTCAACACTGATGTGATCTCTCTATACTCAAATACCACAAAACACCATCTTTGTTTACCTACTTACTGCGTACCATTTATGTACCACTTACTGCATTACCAAGGATACTATTTTACATCCCGGATTTAGTCTGTTAGTTTAGTTTAGTTTCCATTTTTACCTCGTCCCTCTCGCTGAAGCGACTTGGGGCGGCTTACAAATATTAAAGTCAGATAAAATACAATAAATACAGTAAAACTTACTAAAACTCTGGCTTACATATAAAAATAAAAATCCCAACCCATCTAACCCAACCCACCCTCCCCTTCTCCTCCCCCCCAAATGCTTGGCGGAAGAGCCAGGTCTTACAATTTCATCGGAAGGTGAGAAAGTCTAGGCTGAAGCGAACCTCCGCCAGGAGGGAATTCCAAAGTGATGGCACAGCTGCCGAGAATGCCCTCCTGTCCGTCTGGACTCGCCGATAACGCAGGAGGGTGCCCCCAGATGACTGCAGGGGCTGCCCAGGGACCCAGGGGGTGAGGTGATCACTCAGATAAACAGGAGTCAGGCTGTGAAGGGCTTTTAAGGTCAATACCAGCACCTTGAATCGGACCCGGAAGACAATAGTCAGTCAGTGCAGCGTCCAGAGCACAGGTGTTATGTGGTCCCAGCGGCCCACCCCCATAAGGAGATGGGCTGCCGCATTCTGCACCAGCTGCAGCTTCCGAACCATCACCACGGGCAACCCTACATAGAGCGCATTGCAATGCTCTAGTCTCGAGGTGACGAATGCATGGATGATAGTGGCGAGATCAGAGTTAGAGATATATGGGCAGAGCCTTTTTACCAGATGTAATTGGCGAAAGGTGCCCCATGCCACAGCCAACACCTCAGAACCCAGGCGCAGCTGTGAATCCAGGAGCATGCCTAGGCTCCGCACAGATGAAGCCAATGAAGGATAGATGCCCCCAAGTTGTTTACCGCATTCCCAAGAGATTACAGCAGGTAGCCTGGCCCCCTTGTGGCTCCAGCACGCGAGCGGTGGGAGTAAAGGAAAGTAAATCCCTGTGGGACAGAATAGTAAGACGGAGGTGGTGGGAAGATGTGGGGTGAGGGGCAGCCTTTGGACAGAAGGAGTGACTGTGGCCAGCCCCCCCCCCCTTGAGATCTTTTTTTTGGGGGGTGACTGGGTAATTGCCCCCGACCCTAATTGCCAGCGAGCCCCTGGAGGGATGTCTAACGGCTGGGAAGACAAGAAGCCATCGCAGCGTCTGACAAGGGGGCGGGGCCTGGGTCAGCTGGTTCCCCAGCTGCTTCTACAAGAACCAGGAATGGCCGACGGCCGTGCTGGTGGCACGTGCTGAAGGGGCATGGCCAAAGGGGCGTGCCCTTTGGTTGTGCCCTTCAGTTGGGACCGGTGGGTGGGACTGGAGAAGGGGGTTGTTATTATGTGGTGGCGGCGGAGGGAATTAAGTTATAGAGGTATGTATCCTCCTGGTGAGAGCAGGAGGAGAATGGGGGGGCTCCCCCCTGGTGTTGGTACAGGAGGGGATGAGAAGGAATGTATACAGGATAGGTAAAGTGGACGACTGGTTCTAAGATGCGGTGTGTAGGTGTGTCAGTTTCCTAGTTGGATATTGTATTCTGTTGTACTGCTGTATTCATGTGTGCCCAAGCTGAGATTTGTTAAGGGGGATTGGGGATGTTGGTTTTGTATTTATTGATATTATGGGATTGTTAGTTGAGAAGGTTTTCCCACTGTCCCCTGGTGAGAGCAGGGGTGGGTGGGTGGAATGGATGAGGCCCTCCTCTTGTCCCCTGGTGGCAGCGGGGGGGGGGCGGTAGAGGATGGATTATTTTGTAAGATGTATAATTCTTGATTGTTGGGTTTGTACTAATTAATATGGGAGGTAATATAGATTGCTGGTGGGGCACTAGTGTAATGAAGTAAATGGGTTTTTTATTATTAATGATGGATTGTTTTGGTCTGTTTGTAGACCTATTTGTTATGTTATGTATTATTTATGGTCTGATGTGGAACTTGTTGTGTTTCACTTATTTGTAAGCCGCCTCGAGCTTCTTGTGAAGGAAAGTGCGGGATATAAATTAAAGGTGAAATGAAATGAAATTACTACCTGAAGTGAGTATGCTTGCAACCCAGCCATCTGCCATCCCCAAACACAGGCTGCCCTGCCAAGAGAGAAATACAGTGAGAGATCTAGGGAAAAGGAGCAGAGAACCCCAAACTAGCTTGCAGTCAGGGTGTTGCATTGCTCGGAGGCCAGGATGGCTGAGGATTGCGAATCAGACAGCCCAATCCATGCCATGCCATCCAGGCATGTGCAATCCCCAAATGCTGGTTGCCCCAGCTAGAGAGAAATAGGAGAAAATGGATCTGTGGAGAAGAAAGATTGCGAATCAGATAGTCTAATCCATGCCAGAGCCACCCATCTGCAATTCCCAGACATGCCACCTAACAAAAACAAAAAGGCTATGCCCATGTGAAGTTTAGCAAAATGTGAGAATTTGAGAAACGTAGAAATACTATGTAGAAGTCCCATGTTATATAAAACAAAGAAAACTTGCACATGCCATGCACACGCTTACCCCTAGCAGCGGCTGCAAAGTCACCAGCAAGAGATGGGGGAAATGGCACTACAATGGCCATTGGTCCCTGGAAACCAATCATAATTGTCCCATGCCATGCAATTCTGAATTGGCCCCTGACAAACAGAATTGGGTGCCTTTTTATCAGAATTGTCCCCTCCAGATTATTGACCAAAAAAGGAAAAATGGAATGCAGTGACAACGGACACCAGCATTACGTCAGAATTAGAATTTTACAGCAAAGCGATAAACGGTACAGCAAAGTGGTAAATGGTACAACAGGAGCAAATTATCGGTAAAACAAGAATCGAAATCTTGATTGAGACATTCCTGAGTACTGGGAAGTTCTTGATCCATCCGAGTCGGTATTTCGAACCAGGATTTCGACAAGATTACTCACATTTGTGAGATCTCGTTTCATCCTTAGTCAGTGTCACCGGGATGGGGAGAAAGCACGCACACCACACTCATGCCCACTGGTCAACCTTGCCACAGGGCATGCGCCGTACCGGATAGATGCCCGTCAGGATAGTAGTTAGGCCTTACCTCTATTTACAGAGAATGGGCCTCTATCATCATTGGGCGTGGGATTTGCAAGGAGACCAGGGTCTGCCCCAACAATCCTAACACATACACACTGAAGGAACCTGGGGAAGGGGAGAAGGTACGTGGGGGGAACGGTGTCAGAGGGTAAGGGTCCTGGGCACAGTGGGAAGCAGGAGCAGGAGGAATTCACACGGAAGTGCAGTAACCCGTCTCACGAACACTTTCACACTCACAATCAATCTTGCCGGTACGGGGAGGGTAGGGGGGTCCACGCACACAAGTCTAATGTCTCTCGTCCTTCCAAATACACGTTGCCAAGCTCAAGCGGGGGGCCGGTTTCAATTGCAATCACCAGCGCCGCTGCCCAGGCGGCGCTGGCTTTTATCTTCCAAGCCCCACCCCTGTACGCGCCCGCAGGCGCTCCTAGTGCCGCGGCAGGGGCGGGGGAATCCCTCCATGCGTCCCCGACGTCGGGGGCGTGGCCACGGACTGTAATATGTTTCCAGCTGGGGATACCCCCGCTGGAGGTCCTGCGTGCTGCGTCTCGTCTGGGGGCGGGGTTAGGCTATGACAGGGCTCTATTCTCTGCCTGCGGGGCNGCCGCTGGGGAGTGGGGGGGAGGGAATTCTTTCCTCAAGGCCTAAAACTGTAGCGGAACCAGAGCAGGCAGCAGACCTCTTCCAAAGAACGAACAGATTCAAGTGAGCCTCCTCCCATTCAAATCGATGGGAGCTTGGGCAGAGGCAGGATTTCACCTTTCCAAGCTCATTTGGAAAACTCAAAGTGATGGAAGATTCATCACATTTATTTGCTCATGCATTTCTGAGGGATCAGTTGCTCAGTGCTTTCTCTCATTGGCAGTTTCACTGATGTTAATGGGCCCATTCAGACCAAAGATACTTACTCAGGTCAGGGTTTATAGCAGAGCCAGACCTTTCACTGAAGTTTCCTTGATAACCAGAAAGAGCTGGTGGCCTGCTCTCCCAGCCCCAGGGAAAACAAACGTGTCGATGCACCAGTTTGGGGTTCAATTCTTCTTCTCTCAGATGGTTTCTTTCCTTCTCTTGCCTCTAGCCTGGGCCAGCCCTCTTCCCAGAACTGGAGGCCTTACGTTCTCCTTTGACATTCCCACCAGCCCTGTCTCTGAAGAATCCTAAGCCTGTCTCTTATACACATCTAGATGGATCCAGGAGGTCAGATCCAGGAACTGGAAAGAGGCCACATGAAAAGCAGCCATGGGATGAATTTGGCCCATGGCCAAGGATTCCCCACCGCTGCTTACAGCTTGGGCTAAAGAGCCACGCTTTTAGTTTGGCTGTAACAGACTCACCTATCCTCTCTGTCGATTGGACAATGGGCATGGGAGAATGCCCTTTAATACACATGCTTCTTCTGAACAAAGAAAGCTCATTTTCTTGTTCCATATGTCTAAGGCCCACAGTGGTTCAAATCCCAGGTGGGCTCACAAGCAATGATTAGGGAAGACCCAGGGAGCACTTGTCCATCCTGATTTTTGGCAAACCCCTTTAGTGGAGACAACTATTTTCAAGGCACTGGTGCAGAGGCACAGGCAAGGGAGCTTGAGGGAGTTCTGTGATGTGGATGGACATCCCACCTGTTTCCTCACAGTGATGCCTCAGACTCACCCCTTACCTGTGCCTCCCTACTTTCATTGCTTAAATGCGGTCTATAAATAACCCTGTTTTTAATATAATGGCCACCATCTTGGCTCTCACACCAGTTATCAAACTAGAGACTTTTACCACTAAAAGCACAAGTTTCTACAGCTTGAGTTAACGACAGACAGACTCCCATATCCTCTGTGTAACAGATACAGAGAATATGGCATGTAACGCACTCTTCAGGTGGGCTACCTCCGCACCTCTCTCTTGCCTTGTTTCTGTTGGAGCATCTCAGGGTCAGGGAGTAGAATTTAGCAGATGGGTACTTCTCTGCTTTGATTAGGGTTTTTCTACACCTTCAGCTCCTTCCTCCTTACGCTCTTGAGGGCCAAGATGTTTTTCACAGGATTCTTTAATTACCTGTTGTCTGTGCCTTGGGAGCATCTTCCAAAGCTACCCTTTAAGGCAAGACTCTTATACACATCTAGATGTGTATAAGAGACAGGTGTTTGCGGGCTCCTCCCCTTTCCTTCCCACCTCCCACCGCGGTGCTGTCCGTGTAAATGTCTCCCTGCTTGGCGGCGCGGGGTGTGCTCACCCACCCATCCACACCCATCTCCACCCATTGGCGCTGCTGCGCCGTCCATGTAAAAAAGGCCTAATTCTCCCAACCCCACAAACACATAAGTTTGTCTCCTCTGTAAAGAATAAACAAGTAGCTGCCTATGCATTAAATCTCTCTGTGTCTGCAACTACTGCCATCACTTTAGTAATGATAAGAATCCCAGGACCCCGGGAAACCGGGAATTAAAACTTTGTTAGTACAAGGAAGCAGCTGGTTTGGTTTGTTGTCCCTGATTCCGGAACCGAGATGGTGTCTTTGGAGACTAATGTTTAGTCGTTTTTCAGTCCAGCAGTGAATTTATTGCAGTCACACTGGAGTTTCAAACATCCACATCATTAACCAGTGGTCAGGACATAATCCTTCCAAGAGCTCAATGCCTTGCACAGAGCCGCTCTGGCTGCTGGCCGTGGTGCTGGGGGGAAAAAAAGCTAAGCAATGTGCAAGCTACTGCAGTGCAAGGAAATCAACTTGCTATTGATCTGAGGCCCATCCTCTTCTTCTTTGCAATCTGTCCTGGTAATAGAATCAGAAGGGCCGATGAAATTCATCATCAGAGGTACTGTAAATATACTGATCCTTGGCTGGTGTAAATCAGAAACACTCCCTTGATAGGGAGCTATGCCGATTGACGTCAGCCAAAGATCTAGCCCTTTTTAATGACATTCAAGATCAACGCTGAGGCCAATACAGCCCAAGATCACTGAGCATTTGTTTGACTAATCAGTTTTATTGTGTAATTCAGGTCTATTTTACCGCTTCCAAATAGACACACAAAATACACACACAAACATGAATCCTCATCATTAAATGCTCATGTAGTGGATTTTAGCAAATCACAGACTTTCAAAGGAAACCAGCTAGCCTTGCTTTGCTGTTTATGGATTTTTTTTTCCAGCTAAATAACAAATCACCTTTGGCTAATTGAGTAAATATAAAATTCTCTAGAAACAGCAATGCAAGAAAGCAGCTCTTTCTGAAAGAGGAATTCCCCAGGAAATGGCTCTGAGATGTGAGCAGAAGGGGAAGGAGGGTAGAAATGATGAATTAAACATTTTTTTCCCTCTCAATTCCTCCGGATGTTAGACACAGCTACAGACACGCAAAAAAATCTTTAATTAATCAAGTGAAAGGAAGGGAAGAGCGCAGGGGGTGGGGGAGGTTACAGACACTTCACCCTGAGGTCCTGAGGATGAATAAACAAACCAGCACACCGTGGCCCAGTTCATCCCGTTACGTGTCACTGGTTCAGGTTAAAAAACTGATCATATTGTCAACCATGTTTTAACTCAAACTGGACCAAAGCATTACAGAATGACTCCGAGGAAACAACCTGTCATAGGTAGTGAGGATGGACAAAATGTTGCATTGCCTAATGTGTATTGGTTTTACTACATCCATCGCTGTGATATCCAAGAGCCTCCACAGGGAAAAAACCTCAAATATATGTACCTGAAACCGAGGTGATCTTGAACTTAAGAGGATGCTTCAAAGTTGGGAAACTTCAAAAAGGGGGAAATAAATGTTGGAAAGCCACAATCCTCAAGCTACCTATTCTAGAGTACTCCCTTTATCACAGAATTGTAGGGTTGGACAGTACATCAAGGGGCATCTTGTCCAACCCCCTGCTCCAAGGCAGATTATCTTCTGCCTGCAGCATCACTGACAGATGCTTGTCCAGATAGCCTTTGAAAACATCCAAGAAAGGAGATTCCGCAACCACTCTCAGCAACCTACTTCATTACCCAATACTTCTTAAAATCAATGGGATTCCTTCAGAATAGGGTTACAGATCTGACCCCACAGAAATCAACGGCAAAACGTTCATTGACTTGAATAGGTGAACACCCTAAGTGGTTGGAGAATTACAGCTGAGGTGTGGCGTATTTTTCAAGTGGCATA
This sequence comes from Sphenodon punctatus, assembly GCA_003113815.1. Lineage (NCBI taxonomy): Eukaryota > Metazoa > Chordata > Lepidosauria > Sphenodontia > Sphenodontidae > Sphenodon > Sphenodon punctatus. The sequence goes on from QEPC01007352.1 coordinate 225,660, forward strand.
CTGCTACCAACAGAGTGCATGATGGGGGCCCTTTAACACAACCTATTTATTAATTATTAATAAATAATAAATAATAAGCATTTATATAGCACCGGCAGTGTACCTGATGCTTTACAAATGTTACTATTAGGGACAAGTCCCAGCCCAGTGGACTTACAATCTAAGATGAACTAGGGAACACAGGGAGAGAAAAACACACATTCCCCACTATGCACAACAGTGGCATTTTGCATTGACTCAGTTTACCATAATTTCCTTAATACGTCAATTTATGACAACCCTTGATTTTTCAGCTTATGAAATGTTGGGAGAGGGGAAACTACAGTATCATTCCCCCCCTAATGGCTTGGTGACAAAAGTCAGGTGTCCTAGATCCCAGTCCAGTCACCCGATCCTTTTTGCCTGCTGTTTCCATGTCTGATCCCAGAACTTGGGCTGAGTCATCAAAATCAGGCTGGATGTTGAGCTTGGGAGGGAGCAGAGGGAGCTTCTTTACCCCGTTTCCCCTGGTAGGATGGTTTTTATTGGTTTAACATCTCTCCAAGGTCTTTATTAGCAAACAAAATGTGAAGTCTTTTTACATGCTCTGCTTGAATGCTTAAGAACGTGGGGAGCGGCAGTGCAAGACGGATGCGTCAGCTGGGAAGCCAGAGAGAGTGGCTGTAAGAATTTTAAGGAGCTAATTTTCAGGAAAACAGTAATCCGGGGGTAGCTCAAGGAGTGATGGAGGCTCATAAAGGAACCCAAGCTGCCTCTCTCAGCTAGAAGAGTTGGGCTGATTCGATCCTCCAAGGATCCCATATTGCCTGAGCTAGGCCTATAAAAGTCTGGTATTAAAGCAGGCCAGCTGCAAAGAAGCTGCGTTCCAGGGATTATGATCAGCTGCAGATTAAGTATCGGCGTAAATACTGTCAGCAAGGAAATTGTATGCTTTTAAAAATGAAATCCAGTTTCTCTCCCCCCCCAGGTCTTTGTGGCTGGCTCCGAATCTTAGCACCGTTTTGTGGTGAGGGAAATTGATTTGGGGGGGTGGGGGGGAGAAGTCCCAGCAATGCTAAAAGCCCAGGAGACAGATTATGAGCTCCAGGGAGAGACTCTCAGGAGAGTCTCCTCTAGCTGCCAGGTTCAAGGGCGCAACACTGAGGTTGTAGTCAGGCTCAGGCTGGGTCAGAAGCACATCAGAGATTGGGGTGTGTGTGTGTGTGTGTAATCTGGGGAGTCAGGGTTAAGCCAGGTGAAGAGCCAAAGAGCCACAACCAAATCAGAAATCGCCACAGGCCAAGAGCCAGGAAACCAGAGCCCCATCAAAGACTATCAAATGCAGGGGAGGCAGCAAAATTTAATTTGTAGGAAAGGTGGGGAGAGAACCCCATCCTCTTTCCAATGTGACCAAGA
>QEPC01007352.1:235588-249324 GCA_003113815.1 Sphenodon punctatus
CCCCCCCCCCAGCACCAGCGGCTGCGGCGTCCCAGCAGCAGCCGGTAAGTATTAGACCTGATCCCTGGGGGGGGGGTTAAACACCCCCCCAGGTATCACCCTCTACAAGTTCCCCCAGGATCCAGTACCTTCAGTTCAGCTCCGGGTGGCGGTGGCGGTGGTCCGGAGGCCTCAGCGCTGGCTGTGGCTGCCGGCTTCAGACGCTGTAGGCCTTCCGGGGAACCCAGGCCAAAAAATCCATTCAAAAAAATTCCATCTAATTGCACCATACCTGTCCCTATTTCAAGGCTATGCCTTAGTAGCACATTTTGAACCTTAATATTTTTAATAGTTACTGCTAGCTGGTGGTATAGTTATGAAATATCTTGAGGCATACATTTTAAATTACATGTTAGTGTCAGCCGCCGCAACCGCTGCCGGGCGCAGCGGCCCCCCCAGCAAAACGAGATCCCCGCTCCCCTTACCCGCAGTCACAGCCCGACGCTGCCTCCATTACCGACGCCCCCAGCCGGAGGCTCCAATGGCGGCGACGGTGACGGAAAAAGCCCCAGGCCCGTGCAGGACACAGAAGAGCCCCGCCCCCCGTGCGTGCCTGGAGTGACTGGCCCCCTGAGCTAAGTAGCGAGATTGCCTACCTGCTTGTATTTTGATTCCTGTGTGTTGTTCCCTTGCCCTGCTCCCCTCCCAGTGTGTATATACAGTGAGTGATTCTATCCTTCCTGGCATAGCTGAGTGTGCGTGAACCCTGTTACCCCCTGACCTAGAGTGCAAGGAGAGTGTCTGGGAGCCTGCGGGCTCGCCCGGTTGGGCCTTCCCCCCTCTGCCCTGGGACCATCCCTACCTTCCCCGAAAGAGAGAGTGAGCCCCGTGAACCCTACCTGCGAACCTGGGATCCCCTCCCCTGTGGCCCTGGCACTTCCCCCCACGTATCCTCCTTGTCCTTTCCCAGTCGAGTGCACGTAGAGAGTCTGAGAACCCCCTCCTTACCCCCCAGCTCTGCGCCCTATGATGATAGGGGTCAATGTTCAGAGTGCGTAAGCACACGAACAGACCCAAATACTATCCTGACGGGCCTCCTTCCTTCCGCACCTCGCAAGCAGAGCCCCCTCGTGTGTGAGTGGCGTGAGTGGGTGGCGCTTCTCCCCTTCAGACCCCCTCCCACTGACAGATTCACCGGCACCCGAGCACCACCCCCGTCGCCCAGCATGGATGTCGCCCAAGAAATAGGGAAGCTGGTGCATGCGGTACAAACCTTAGCCATGCAGATCAAGGATCTGCAGGAGCACCATACCGAATTGGCGGCAGCCATAGCCCAACAGCAGGTAGCAGCCCCCCTTGGGGCCGCTCTATTGGCACCCCCAGCCCCCCCACCTATGCCGGAAGGGGTAGAGGAGGCGGCAGCAGCAATTGCGCCACCTCCCCCGCTGGCCCCAGCTCCTCCAGTTACCCGTCGAGAACCCCGGGGACCCCAGATAGAGAAGTTTTTTGGGGAGCGGAGAGCCTGCTGGGAGTTTTGGGCTCTTTGTGAGCTCACCTTTACCACTCAGCCTACCACTTATGACACCCAGGCTCTTAGGGTTGCGTTTGTGATCGGGAACTTGGGGGGCATGGCCCTGGAGTGGGCTACAAATCTGCTGACTAGCAAAAGCCCCCTGTTGACTGACTACGAGGGCTTCATCCGAGAGTTTCGTTTTCTCTTCGACCACCCTCACCGTCGTCGGGATGCGGAAGCCGCAATATTGTCACTATGACAGGGCCGCATGCCCCTCCTCAAGTACATCACAGTATTTCAGCAATTGGCCCTGGAGCTGCGGTGGTCAGAGGATGCCCTTCGGGCCCACTTCCGGAAGGGGTTGGCGGATGAGCTGAAGGATCAATTGGCCTACGTCCCCCTCCCAGATACCTGGGCCACCGGGGTAGCTTCTCTAGCGCTCCAGATTGATGCACGGCTGGCCGAAAGGCGAAAAGAGAGACGGCAGGACAGCAGAGCCTTCCCGGTTCGGTCTGTACCCGTCTCATTCCCACCGCCTGCCGGGAGTGGCCCATCCCTGCCAGACCCGGAACCCATGCAGCTGGGGGCTTCGCGGGGCCCGCTTACCACCGAGGAGCGGGATCGACGCCGTCGGTCCCAAGCATGTTTCTATTGCGGCCAAACAGGCCACTTCATCCACGAGTGCCCCGCTCTACCACCCTTCCGATGGCAGCCGGGAAACGCCAAGGGCCGGGACGAACAGGGGACCGCCTGACCATAGAGATCGCCCCTTCCCTTACCTCGCAGACTCCTCAGCAGCTGTGGGTGCCCATCACCCTAACACTCGCCCCCCGACGATCCCTAGTGGTTTGGGCCTTAGTGGATTCCGGAGCCTCAGCGAATTTTATAGACGCCTCCCTCGTACATCAGCATGTAATACCAACATGCACGAAAGAGCACCCAGAAGCCGTCCATACGATCGATGGGTCACCCCTCATTTCGGGCCCAGTGGTACAACAGACCTCCCCCTTGGTCTGCAATATGGGGAGCCATCAGGAACGCCTCGCCTTTAATAAGGTTTGCACCCCCCTGTTCCTTGCGGTATTGGGACTCCCATGGCTGACACTGCACGAACCCTTGGTGCAATGGGCGCAACGACGGCTGTGCTTCTCTTCCCCCTATTGCGCTCAGAACTGCCTAACGCCAGCCCCTGCCATTTCGACCCCTAGGACCATTGGAGCGGCTGTGGAAAGACCCTCGCCCCCCCCTACCAAAAGAATATCAGGATTTTCAGGAAGTATTCAGCAAGGCCCGGGCGGCACAACTACCCCCTCATTGCCCATACGACTGCCCCATCGACTTACTCCCGGGCACGGAGCCCCCCTTTGGGCAGATTTACGCCCTTTCAAAACCAGAACTCACTGAACTCCAGGCCTATCTAGAAGAAGCCCTCCACAACGGCTTCATCCGGCCTTCCACCTCGCCCGCAGGGGCCCCCATCTTTTTTGTGCCAAAAAAGGATGGGGGGTTGAGGCCCTGCATAGATTATCAGGGCCTGAACCGCGTAATGGTTAAAAAACGCTACCCTTTACCCCTAATTCCCAAGCTACTCAATCGGCTCCAAGGGGCTCGGCTCTTCACGAAGTTGGATCTCCGCGGAGCCTATAACTTACTACGCGTGCGTCAAGGGGACGAGTGGAAGACGGCTTTCCGTACCCGGTATGGACACTTCGAATATTTAGTGATGCCATTTGGATTGACTAATGCCCCCGCTGCATTCCAGCATCTTATTAACGATATTTTGCGTGATCTGCTGGACACCTTTGTGATAGCCTACTTGGATGACATTTTGATCTATTCCACATCGTTCGAGCAACATGTAGCACATGTGCGACAAGTCCTACAACGACTACAACAACATCACTTGTACTGTAAGCAAGAAAAATGCGCGTTTCACCTGACCACCGTTGAATTCTTGGGGTTTGTGATTAACACCGCGGGAATCCAGATGGACCAAAAGAAGTTCCTAGCCATTCAGCAGTGGCCCCCCCCGAAGACCGTTAAGGCCCTACAGCGGTTTCTCGGTAGTATCAACTACTACCGGCAATACGTCCCCCACTACTCTGAAGTCACTACTCCCCTAACCCAACTCCTCAAGAAGGATCGTCCCTACGAGTGGGGATCAGCGCAGGAACATAGTTTTCAATTTTTGAAAGAAGCCTTCACAAAGGCACCGCTACTCCAACACCCCGATTTCTCCCGGCCATTCTTTGTGGAGGCCGATGCATCCAGCCTGGCCATCGGAGCAGTTCTGCTACAACAAGCAACCGAGGGAAAAACTCTTCCCTGCGCCTACTACGCTAGGCAGCTTTCCCCTGCTGAACAGAACTACACGATTCTCGACCGAGAACTGTTAGCCATTAAGGCCGCCTTTGAAAATTGGCGGCACTACTTAGAAGGGGCAGCACATCCCGTCACAGTTACCACAGATCATAAGAATTTAACCTTCCTCCAAACGGCCCAGATCACTAATCAGCGACACGCCCGGTGGGCCTTGTTTTTTGCCCGGTTCTCCTTCACCATTCAGTACCGCCCGGGAAAACTGAACTTGCTAGCTGACGCCCTTTCCCGATACAACGAAGGAAGAGAAACAGGAAACCACTTACACGGGCCCATTTTAGCACCGCAAGTATTTGCTGCCACCATCCCATCCCTGGCCCAGCTCCGGCAAGCCTCGACTCAAGAACTGGTGCCAGCCCCCGACCCGACCTGCAAACAGGCCGATGGGCTGCTAAAAAGGGGACACCAGGTGGTGGTGCCACCATCCTGTCAAACGCAGATGTTATGGGCCCACCACGATGCACCCCTGGCAGGACACCCTGGGGTGGCTCGAACCTTGGCTCTCCTCCAACGCCAGTACTGGTGGCCGTCCATGAACAAAGATGTTCAACAATATGTACAGGCATGCACAACGTGTGCACGTACAAAGGTTCCCAGGCAAGCCCCAACAGGCCTTTTGCAACTTTCTCCAACACCAGCGGGGCCCTGGAGGACCATCGGCCTAGACTTCATCGTAGAGCTACCCCCGTCGCGGGGATACAATGCAGTCCTCGTCATCGTGGATCATTTTTCAAAGTTAGCCCACTTCGTGGCCTGTAAAGGGTTGCCAACTGCATATCGCACTGCCCTCTTGTTCATAAGACATGTCGTTAAACTGCATGGGTGGCCAACAGAAATTATAAGTGACCGAGGAACACAGTTCGTATCACGCTTCTGGACAGCACTATTTAAAACATTACAAGTCCACTTGAAACCCACCACGGCATATCGCCCACAAGCAAATGGACAGGTGGAAAGAGTGAATCAAAATCTTGAGCAGTATCTCTGATGTTACATCGACTACCTCCAAGACGATTGGTATGCCTGGTTACCCCTAGCAGAGTTCGCGTACAATAACGCACCAAACGCCTCCTTGGGCAACTCCCCCTTTTTCATAACTTATGGGTATCACCCCCAGATGACCTTTCCCATCCTCCCCGCACCAATGGTGCCAGCAGCAGGGGCCTTCGCGCAACAATTGCAACAAGTACATTCCCTCGCCAAGACCACATTAGTCCAAGTCCGACAGCAGTATAAGCTCTATGTGGACCGCCATCGGCGACCAGCACCTCAGTTACAACAGGGAGACATGGTCTGGCTTAACCGTCAACACTACCCCTCCAAGCGTCCCTCCACAAAGCTTGACAACAAGTACATCGGACCCTTCCCCATTCTTCGACAAGTGAACCCCGTTACCTACACCCTCCAGCTACCTCTGCAAATGCACATACACCCCACCTTCCATGTGTCCCTCCTGAAATTAGCACACACTCGCAGCACCCTCAATCCACCAGAGGACGCTGGAGACCGGGACAGCAGCACGATAGATGCAGACTATGAAGTACGTGCAATTCTAGATGCCAAACTGTACCGAGGTCGAGTACACTATTTTATCGACTGGTCGGGGTTCGGCCCCGAGGAATGTTCCTGGGAGCCAGCGACGAACGTTAACGCCCCCCGCCTAGCCCGCCTCTTTTATCGTAGGCACCCCGACAAACCCCGTCCGGGTCTTCACCGGGGGGGGGGGGCCTTCCACTGACAGTTAGTGAATATCTTCATCCCTTCTGTATGAGAGCATAAAACTTTGACTGCAGTGCTGGAAGTGTGTATGTGTCAACATGTTCTAATTTGTTGGAACTTTGTTTCTCTGAGGGATACAAATAAGAAGCACTTCATGACATGAAATATGTTGGCAACGCAGTTTGTGTAGTTATCAAGCTTGTCATCGCTGGCACTTAACCAAGCAGTGAAGTGGTTTATTAATTGCTCAGTAACTCTGGCTGCCAGCTATACTTATATGCCTGATCTTGTCTATCCCTCTCCCATCTCATTCTAATGAATAAAGCTGGTAGGTGGGATTAGCATACATATTTAGGGTCCCTCAGCACCCAGTGTCACCTATGGGAGTTTAGTGCTGTGCAATTTTTTAATATATAAGATATAATACTGAAACAGGCCTCACTTAAATTTCTAGTTTCCCATGGACTGCAATGGAAGTTAGTTATATCCAGTGAAAATAAAATGGAGCTTCTAGTTAAGAGATCTGTGCACAGAAGCTTAGCACGCTTACTCCTGCATGCACTCTCCACTCCTCCTCTGTCCCCTCCCTCGCTCTCCCTCGTCTCCCCTGCTCCCCTAACCACCTTCGTCCCTTCTCCCTTGCTGCCCCCCATNTCGCTCTCCCTCGTCTCCCCTGCTCCCCTAACCACCTTCGTCCCTTCTCCCTTGCTGCCCCCCATGCCTGGAACTCCCTCCCTACCCACATCCACCTCGACCCCTCCCTCCACACCTTCAGATCCCTCCTCAAAACCCACCTCTTCCTCGTCGCCTTTCCTGATGCCTGTTAGAACTTTCTCCACAATATTTGCTGTCTGCCCTCCCCGCAGACTCCTGCCTAACTGCAACCAAGCCAAGCACATGCACCTGAGACTTCGCATCCGCTTGAATGTTATTTATCCCTTGTCTCTCCCTATGTCCCCTCTCCTTGTCTCCCGTCTCCATGTCTATTAGATTGTAAACCATAGGCAGGAACCGCGTCTATCTCATTGTTCTGTAAAGCGCCAGGTACACAGCTGGTGCTATACAAATAATAATAATAATAATAATAATAATAATGAATTAATACTTCTGTGAAGAAGGAAATTAATAACCTGCTTTATTAAACTGTGCACACTCACCGCATGCTGACACCGCTTGATTTATGCTTTAATATTTATGGTATCTGATGGGACCTATACAGATGCTTGGGGCTCATGGTAGTTGGTACTTTGATAGCTAATATTTGAATAGATCCTAATTTGCCATGCAGTTTATTCCATGGTTTTAAGTAAATTTTTTGGTATGCAGACTCCATCCCACCTAGTAACTAGAATAGGTGCAGCTGCTCTGGTGTCCACGTGAAAAGCCTGGGGGCCCCACACAGATGTAGAGTGCATATTCATGCTGGTGTGGAGTTTCCAAGCAGAGGGCTCATTTCCACCTAGCTACAGTGGGCCCAGGAGTCATACCCCAGTCTGGGAGGGGGTATAGTTCTGCACATGCAGAGTGCTGGAACGGCATCGATCTGTCTGGAGACCTATAGCAAGAATGTTTGACTATATCTGCAGTTGGCTTGGGGTTTGGGGTTAGGGAATGGGACTTCTGGGTGACAAGACATTCTCCTTCCCCCTTGGAGTCTTTTAGAACGTAAGAAGTGCCATTGACAGGGTCAGGCCAATGGTCCATCTAGCCTAGCATTCTCTCTCTGGGTGGTTTTTAACAAGATGCTACCACACATGGTCACCCATGAGCCACTCATCTGACCGCCCACGTGAAAGTGAAGCAGGGGGATGCATGCTCCCGTGAGCCACGCAGCACCCACTCATGGCCACTCACAGAGCACTGCTGAGAATAGAGGGCACCATGCAGAGCAAGCCAAAAAGGTGCATGGCGACTGGTGGTCACACAGCCCCATCCCATATGAACTGGGGTGACCAGCCACATCAGCAGACCAGTCCGCTGTTCATAGGCTACTTGTTAGAATCCCTCCCCACATGCTCCACCTGAGGGGCTGCTCTGCAGCTGTGTCACTCAGCGGCCACAAACCGCTCCCCACCATGCGAATTGAAAAACATCCTCCGACCGTAGCCAACTTCAGTTGCTGCAGGGGAGTATACAGCAGGTTACAGTGGGGTAATCCATTTCCTGTCCTCCTCCCCCAGCTTCTGACAGTCAAGAGTTTTGTACCCCTGGCCAACCAAATTAGTAGCCCTTATGGCTTTCAAAAATTCATCCAGTTCCTTTCTGAAGCCTGTTATGCTACTGGCCTGTGCAACATCACCTGGCAATGAGTTACACAATTATATTGTACATTGGGTGAAAATGTATTTCCTTTTATTTGTTTTAAGTCTGCTCCCTGTTAACTTCATAGAGTGATCCCCTGTTTTATTGTTTTAGAAAGGTTAAATATCTCCCTATTTACCTGATCCATACTTTTCATGAGCTTGTAAACGTCCATCATGTCCCCTCCAATCCTCCATTATTTATTTATTTTTATTGATTTTATTTTATAAAAGACATTTATCCCGCCCCTCCTGCCCACACGGCAGCTGGGGGTGGCGAACAACAAATTAAAAACAATAACACAATAAAAACAACTTAAAAGTAAAAAATCCCATATGAAGGGAGAAAAACAACCCCCCTCCCAACCCCCCCCCCCCCCCTCCCCCCCTCGCCAAAAGCCTGGCAGAACAGCCAGGTCTTACACAAATGTCAAAATGACAGGAGAGTGGGGGCCAACCAAGCCTCCTCTGGGAGCAAGTTCCACAGCACAGGGGCAGCCACCAAAAAAGATTTCACATCGGTGGCCACCCATGTCACCCAGAGAACCTCCAAAAAGGCTCCCACAGATGATCTCAAGGGTCGCACGGGCACATAGGGAGTGAGGCAGTCCTGCAGATAGGTAGGGCCCAAGCCAGGAAGGGCTTTAAAGGTCAAAACTAGCACCTTGAACCTGGCTTGGTGCTTTACAGGCAGCCAGTGCAGAGCCTGGAGCACTGGTGTCATGTGCTCCCTGTGGTCCGCCCCCGTAAGGAGACGGGTCGCGGCATTCTGCACCAGCTGCAGCCTCCGGACCAGCTTCTTGGGCAGCCCCACATAGAGCACGTTGCAGTAATCCAGCCTCGAGGTGATGAAGGCATGGATGACAGTGGCGAGGTCGGAGTCTGAGAGATACAACCGAAGCCGCTGGACAAAATGTAACTGCCAAAATGCACTCCCCACCACAGCCACAACCTGAGATTCCAGGCTGTGGAACCAAGGAGCACACCCAGACTCCACACCTGAGAGACCATGGGAGGGCGAACCCCCCACCCCAACAAGAGGAGATTCAACCACACCCAGGCCCCCCAAGTCCTCGCCCACCAACATCACCTCCGTCTTGTCAGGATTCAGCTGCAGATGGCTCAACCTCATCCAAGCCCCCACAGCCAACAGGCACTGGGAAAATAAAGAGACTGCATGGCCTGGGTCAATGGAAAAAGAGAGGTAGAGCTGAGTGTCATCAGCATACTGATGACACTGCATGCCCTGAAACCCACTCACGATCTCCCCTAATGGCTGAATATAGATGTTAAACAAGAGGAGGGACAGAATGGCACCCTGCGGGACTCCACATGTGAAGTCCCGGGGGGAAGATGTACACTCCCCCAAGACCACCCGGTGAGTTCTCCCAGACAGGAATGAACTAAACCAGTCGAAGACCGATCTGCCAGTCCCGGCACGGTCCCACAGGCGAGTCACCAGCACCTCATGATCGACTGTGTCGAATGCAGCCAAAAGGTCTAGCAGGACCTGTAAGGTCTGATGACCCTGGTCCAATGCCAGATGGAGATCGTCAACCAAGGCCACCAATGCAGTCTCCGTACCATACCCAGGCCGAAAACCAGACTGAAAGGGATCAAGGAAACCAGTGCGGTCCAGATGTTCCTGGAGCTGCTGTGCCAACCTTCCCTAAAAAGGGAAGGTTAGAGACCAGCCGATAACTGGCAGGAGCATCAGCATCAAGAGATGGTTTCTTGAGCAGGGGCCTAACCAATTATCTCTTCTCCAAGCTGAAGAGCTCTAATCTATTGAGCCTTTCCTCATATGGAAGCCGCTTTATGCCGTGATTAATTTTGTTGCCCTTCTCTGTACCTTTTCCAGATTTGCCATGTCTTCTTTGGAATGGGATGACCAGAGCTGGTATTATGATTGTGGCAGGGTATGTTCTCCTGACCTGGGAGTAGCCTTGTTTAGCTTTGTGGGGATTAGCCTTCCTGACCACACTCTAGTCTCACTCAGAGGGCATTTTTAGACAAGACACTCCCCACCCACCTCCCACCCACTATACATGTTACAGAGCACCCATAGGGCAACACTGTAGCCCTGCAATATGTAGAATAGGTGGGTGGTGGGTGGGTAGTGGGTGGAGAGTGTCTTGTCTGAAAATGCCCAGAGTTTTTGGCCATTTTTAGACAGATGCTGTGTGTGTGTGTGTGCATGTGTGCTCAGTGGAGTGCATGTGTGCTTCCCGTGGGTGGGGGAGGGTTTAGACAGTGGTGAATGGGTGTGCACCCTCATCCACCCACCATCCACCCATGCCCCCGCATGGAGAAACTGTTTTTTTTTCCATTTGCTCCACGGGGAGATGGGTGGAGGTGCGTGGGTCTTGTCCACTGGGTGGACTTGTGTGGTACCGTCTCGTCTAAAAATGGCCTTTGAGTCAGGCCCCTTAAAGCCTCTTCAGTCTGATAAAGATGGGGATTTCATTTAGAACAGGCCTCCTCAACACCCCTTTAAGCCCACCTCAATTTTTTTTTTTAGTAGTATTCTTTATTGTTTGACCAATGGTCTTCAACAAAATAAAATTGCATACATTCACAACTTACAAATGTTAACGGTAATCCCGTTTATTACATTTATTACATAATATTACTTTCCAAGCCCTGCCCACTGCTGGGAATTCTACTAAAATTAAACAAATTCCTTAAAGAAATTACTAATTCAACCCTGGTTTAACCTCGGGGAAAATTTGCCTCTTCCACGAGATAATTATACTTTCTTTCCTACAAAACCATTCTATACGTTGCCACGCCACAATAGTTAAATGGGGAACCCTTTTTAGATTCCCCCCCAACCATGGCCAAGGATTGCCTTTCCCGCACAGCCAAGGCTCCCAAACAGAATTTTGCAACTTGTTTAGCAACTGGGGAATTCCATGGACCCAACCACTTCCTCAAGATAACAAACAGTCCATGAGGACTTGGTTATTTCCTTTAATAATGGTGTCAGGAAGTTATTTCGCAATTTCGCATAAGCTGTACAATGAAGCAGAACATGAGAAAGGTTTTCAATTTCACCTAAATCACATAAGAGACATAATCTTAGACCTTTATCGATGCCCCTATACCTGCCCTGCGTCCAAGCTGAGGGAAATAAATTAAGCCGATATAGCGTATATACTCTCCTAAGCTGCGGATCATTCCATTCATTAAGATAATACCCCCTCCCATCCAACATTTGGATGATGTGATATTCCGGGGCAATTTTTTGTGATCTTATCTTCGACTGCAATTCTTGCAAATCCTGATCCAATACCCGCTTCCTGATCAGGGCTCGGGCCGTTGAATAATCATACAAATAGAAGAACTCCCTCGAGAAACCTAGCTTTTGAACTTCCCTCTCCATTGCCACTGACCATTTACTATTTTCTCCCTGGGTATAACTTATTAACCCGTTGCCCATTCCATTCAAGGCAATTTTGAGCCAAAAAGTTAACATTACTATTAGTGCTTTCGCTCTCAACAAGGGGACCCTGGCCTCAGCCCTTAATAAGGCAGCCGGTGTTCCACCTGGTAGCCCTAGGATTGTCCTGAGGAACTTGTTTTGGAATTTCTCCAAGCTATTCAAATAAACCGTTCCCCAGACTGGAATTTCATACAAAAGCTGCGCTATGGTTTTAGCTGAGAACAATCTCAGGGCAGGGGGAAACAACTGGCCCCCTTGTTTGTAAAAAAAGGAGAGTATGGCCGCTATAGATTTATTGGCCTGCTGTTCCATATAGTTCATATGGCAGGACCAAGAGCCATTCACTGGTAGATAGACACCCAGGTATTTAAACTGGTTTACCTGCTCTATTGCAACACCACCCATTCTCCAGGTATGAGTGTTTCTTCCGCATCTCCTGCCCGTAACCAGGACTTTGGTTTTGTCATAATTGACTGATAAATCCTGCTGTCTGAAGTATGCCTCAAACCTTGAAAGGGCTCTAATCATACCTATTCGTGTCTGTGAAATTAGGACCGCATCGTCGGCATATAGAAGAATTGAAATATGCCTAGGCCCCAATTTGGTGGGGTGCAAAGAATCATCCCTCATATGTTCCACTACATCATTCATGAATAGGTTGAATAAGGCAGGGGCCAACACACACCCCTGCCTAACCCCTTTACCCACTAGAATTCTTAACGTCAATGGCAAGGAAGATGATACCCTCACCTGCATGGAATTTTTGGAGTGCAATTTGATGATCAAATATAGGAGGCGCAAGTCCATTGAAGGTTTCCTTAACTTATTCCACAGCCTCTCCCTATTAATTGAATCAAATGCTGCCCGTAAATCCACGAAACATAGGTAGAGTCTCGATCTTTTGGATTGCCCTATGCATTTCCTGCCCATTTACTTTGATATTAGCGACATCAAAACATGTATTTGAGACACCGTAGACATCTCCTTCCTGAAACCGGCCTGCTCTGGTTTAAAAAAAGAAACCCGGTCCATCCACTCCTGGAGAATCCCCAGGAGATATTTGGCGTACAGTTTCCCAATCACACTCAGTATGCTAATAGGCCTATAATTCCCAGGAGATTTGGGGTCCCCTTTCTTATAGATTGGAATGACAATACTAGTCAACCAGTTTTTCGGGATACTTCCCGTGGTGTTTATAGCTGTAAAAACTTGGGCCAAAATCTCTGACCACCAGTCGACCTGCGACTTGAGAAGTTCTATCAGGACAAATTCCCCACCTGGGGCTTTGCCAGATTTTGTTGTCAGAATCAGCTTTCTCACCATCTCAGGTCATACTGGGGGCCAGCTGGGGATCAAGTCAAACGCCTGCATGTTTAAAGCTTGCGTATTTGATACTTGCATAGTTGGTATATACTGAAAAACAGTTTCAAAGTGCTCTTCCCAAACCTTGTGTGGGACCATTGCAGCTTTCCCTCCAGACATATTCCCTACAATATTACATACCAATGACCAAATTTTTTTCCCATCCCCATTTTTCACCGCCTCCTCTAAGGCTCTCCATTTAGATTTACAATAATCCACCTTCTTCTGTTTCAGCAACCTCCTGTACTGGGCCCTAGCTTCCCCAAAAGCCTTTTTATTAACTTCCACAGGGGAACTAAAAAAATTTCTAAGCTTTCTCCTCACCATTCGCCGGGCCCACCTACACTCTTTATCAAACCAACCTGGTTTGTATGGTGTCCGAGGGCCAACTGATGTTAGTGTGGAGAGAGCTGATTGGAAAGCAGTTAACATCTCTTCACGAACCCCAATTTCATTCCCCCCCTTCTTCATAATCCTTCTAGCCAGAGATTGAACCGATTCCTGTTGCCTAATTAACTCACAGTCTTGAGCTACTCGATCAGACCACTTTTTCCTTACTAAAAAAGGCGAATAAGAGCTAAAAACTCCCTCAGACAAAAGAAACTGAGGGCTATCATCTGGCACCATCGCTATTATTAGGGCCAGTGGAAAATCGGGGTCGTCCTGGGGTGTGGACGGTATGGCCCACGGGGTGGGAAGGCATGGGCCCTTCGGGGCCCTCCATGCCTGAGGAGAGTGGATGTCATCACCCCCCCACTGAGGGAGAGGGAGGTGCCGGGTCCAGGGTCCGCACGGGGGGGACTGGTGCTGATGAATGCGAGGTCCTTTGTCAACAAGGCCCCGGTTATCCATGATTTAATCTTGGATGGGGCCGTGGACCTCGCATGCATCACGGAAACCTGGCTGGATGATCTGCCGGTCCAACTTTGGCAGATCTTGTTCCAGCTGGGTATGCTGTGCAGCATCAGCCCCGCACGTGCGGCCGGGGAGGTGGTGTAGCTATTGTTTTTAGGGAGGACTGGCCTGTTAGGAGGTATCC
>QEPC01007352.1:249420-266183 GCA_003113815.1 Sphenodon punctatus
TTTTTTTGGTTGGGGGCCACTGAGCACTGAAACGGAGTGATTTGGGGAGCCAGAGCACTGAAATGAGGGCCAGTACCCACCCAGTGGCAGTCTCCCCCCTGCCATCCCCCCAAAACCTCCCGCTCACCCCTGCCAGGCTGCTGAGGATCTGAGTCTGGGGACTCAGCTCCGATAGGCCCCAAATCTGGTACATTCTGCCTGCCCCAAGCCACGCCCCCAAGCCACGCCCCCTTGGCCCGTTTCCGGCGCCCCGGCGGCTTTGCCGCCGGCACAGGGCCACTAACACTATATTCTCCTGGGCCACTTTGATTTCCCAATCCGCCCCTGACCCTGAGGGACATTATAGTCCCTCAGGGTAGTAGAAATCCCCTCCTGAGAGGTGGCTGCCCTGGTGGTCATCTTTCCTTGTCCTTCTCTCTATTTTCGTATCCTTCCCCCAACCCCCGTGACACCGACATTGACCCTGGGCCATGGTTTGGCGGTCCCCATGGCCAGGGGCAATGGGACGAACGTCTGTTGGCGCACCCCTTCACCCCCACCCATGGTCCGAACCACCCCACGGCCCGGGGTCAATGCTGCCGGCCGTAACGTCTGAAATCACCCATAGTCTTTCACAAAGGCTCATTCAGATGCCTATACGTTAGTTTTCTCCCACATGGATCTTTGCAGCTTGTCCTGCTGGTGCTGTGATCTCTCTGTGGGTTCTTGTTTGCTAAACTCAGTTTGTGCCTCACCACTTCAGAGACTTGGGCTGCTTCTAGCCCTTCCGGCCTTACTGCTCCCAGCAAGCCAGTTCTTGGAGCTCTTTGCCCTCTGTGCTCCACAGCAGCTCACTGTTTGCTGTCTGCCTCCTGTCTGAGGCTCCACTCTCCCTTCCCTCCCACGGCTTCTCAGCCTCTTTTTATGGGATGCCCAGCTTGCTCTCTTAAATGAGCCATGATGACTAAATTGCTAGTCACA
The DNA here is from genome assembly GCA_003113815.1 of Sphenodon punctatus. Lineage (NCBI taxonomy): Eukaryota > Metazoa > Chordata > Lepidosauria > Sphenodontia > Sphenodontidae > Sphenodon > Sphenodon punctatus. The sequence goes on from QEPC01007352.1 coordinate 250,381, forward strand.
GGGTCTAAACTAGCTGAACCCCTGTGACTCTGTCACACTCATTTTCATTTCATTTCATTTATTTATTTATTTAGGCACCAGCTTCCGCCAGGGCTGAGAAATAACAGACATTACAAAACAATACAATACAATGCAATAACAACGTGACCAAAAAAAAAAAAAAACATAGAGAAAAATTTAAAACCAAGTATGTAATCAGAATAAAATAAGAGGAACTTAACCTCAGTTAAATATAGCTATAAATATAAAACAGTTTAATCTACTCCCTCAAAAACTAAGTATAAAAGGAATCACAAATATCTTCCTCCAAAGGGAAGCACCCAGCTTAACTAAGCCGGGCATAAATAAATTCCCACCTCAGAGTAGCCAAAGATAGGGATGTTACAACGACCTTGGGACCATCAGGTGATATTGAATATTGAGCATGCATGGGGCCCTCCGGGTCAAATACCTTTAGTCCAGAGAGACCCCCGGCTTTCGTTTTGACCATGCATGAATAAATTCCCGCCTCTTAGCAGCCAAAGACAGAAAGATGGCAACAGCCTTCAAATCATCAGATGATGTTAAATTGCTCAGACTCTGTCACACATTTCCCCCATTTTCTGAGACTGCTCATTCCATTGTACGAGCTGTCTAGCCTGATGACTGATTAGAGAGAGCACCTTCCCTTAAGGGATGGGGTAGGGTCTGGTCTCACCCTGTGTGTGTGTGTTCCCATCTTGTTCCTAGTCTCTCGTGCTCTCCCCTATTTGGGCTTTATCTGTGTTCCCTAGTTCTGAACTCTTTAGTTCCAAGGTTCCCAGTCTTCTCCTTGTTTCAAGGCCCTTGTACCCTCCAGCCTCCTTGCTCCCCGTTGTTTTCCTGGCTCACTCTGAGTTCCTTGTGTCCTTAATCCCTCTTCCTTCTTGGACCTCAGTTATGAGGCATATGCTCTCTGAGGCTGAAAAGGCCAGGTCTCTGTGATGAGCTTCCCTCTCCCTCAGATTGGAGAATGGCTGAGAGATTTTCCCTTCCCTGCTATAGGTCCCTGGTTGCCCTCTCCCAGTTCTAGTCTTCCCCTTCAGCCTCCCTGGACCCAGACCCTCATCCCCATGCCAACAACTGGAAATGGGCTGAAACTAAAGCTACTCTGCCCCCAGGGTAGTCTATACCCCAGCATGTATCCTTGCATCCAGCAGTTTTAATGGCAGCTCAAGTTATTATTACTGTTGTCGTCATAATTCAAGCCACAGCTTAATTTTTGTTTTACATACTGATTGTAAGCTTTCAGCACCACCTTTGTATTTTAAATGGCCTTTTGTGTCCATTTAAATAACAAAAAATGGGGGAACATGGTAACAGACTCCCTCCATTTGTTCTGAGATTAGCTCAACAGAGAACAAAACTCATTATACCTCTGTTCTAACAGTGAGGCTGCTTCCCCACAAGCTGCTTTGGCTCTGCGGGAGCATGCGCTATTCAAATCTAGCACAACTCCTGTCTCGTGGGAAAGGAGGAAGCGTAGCTCTCTCGCTGGCAAGCTCGCGCATCAAACAGGGTAGTGAAATCTGGCGTCAAAGCAGCTCGTGGGAAAGCAGCATAAATTAACTCAGAAGGCAGTCAGTTTCTTACAAGCTAAACAATTAGTTATATTCGGGGTTTTTTTTAGATGCTTTTAAATTGTTGTGTTGATGTTTTAAATTGTTTTTATTGGTGCTGTAAGCCGCCTTGAGATGCCATGGGCATGAGGGGGTTGCAAATAAATAAATAAATAAAATGGTTAGTCAGGATAGACGGCAATATCCAAAAGTCCAACACAAGCTTTATTAAGTCAATTGTGACCAACATATAATCAATTACGCTATTGCCCCTTATTGAACTAAAAGTATATTGGCCTTGTAGGTCCCTACCCACCAGACCATTTAGCACAAACAAATCAAGAGTGTTTATCACTTCCAGTAACTCCTTCGCCCCGGGAGAGATTGTAAGATCCCTAGAGCAACGTTGCAAATTGTAAGGTAGATCAAGTGGGAGTTCGATATCTTGAATCATCGCAGTCCCAGATTTATTACCCAATCTTACATTAAAATCACCACCCATTACTATATATGCGCTACTATGGGAAACCCTTGCTTTCTGCACAGTATCGATGATCCTAACCCATATATTGTCCATAAATATGCCGAAGCAATGGGTGGAACATACAAATTTGCCAGTAGGAGTTCAAAATTCTTATTTAATCTGGTATACCATAAGCCAAAAAAAAAGGTGGCTCTCAGTCAACCAATTTCAGGGAGGCTTCAAAGGACTCAGGGACTAAAATAGCCACTCCCCCATGTGGCCTACCTCCTACCCGGGAAGCTGAAGCAAAAACATTATAGCCCCTGAACCCTTGTGGCATTAGATCATGGAGTGCCCAGGTCTCTTGCAACAAGACAAACTGAAATTTCCCTATAGTCTCCATGAAGTCTACATCCCTCAGCTTGGTTCCTAGGCCCACTATATTCCAGGACAGGAAACCTATTCCAGGGGAATCATTATATCTCAGTCATTGAGAGTCCTTGGGGGGAGACTTTGAGTCCATATTCCTCAAATCCCGCTCCCTCCTGAGGCGTAGGAGAGTCTGCGACCAAATCCTGCCCTAGTAGTGCAAAATTTAGCACCGGTGGTCTATTTCCGTCCCACTCATCTCCTGAATTCCTCCCTGGCCACGACTACAACTCCTTGATGTTAAATTGGGAGAGTGTCTCTCTGCACGCGGGGTAGAGGTGGCCGTGGGATGTTCAGCTTCAATCCGAGACTGGGAGGAAACTGAGATCCTCGTCTCATTTAGGCCTTGTACCCTATTATGTTGCCTAACCGACTTTACCCTCGTCCTTAACCTTGTTCTTTTTGCTTCCTCTAATCTTAAACAGAATTTTTCTAGCCCAATACAAATCTTATCAAGATTTGTATCTAAAGATCCTTTATCTGGGTTTAAAACACCCCCCAATTGCTCACTTTGCCTAGCGTTACTATATATCGTACTTTGAACTACCCCCCTCTGCCCAGCCTCTTGAACTTCCATGGGCAGTCCTCCCTGTTCTACTAGGACTGACCTCGTCTGGGTTTCCTTCATCATTCACTCCTCTCTGGGTTTTTCCCCCACTTTCCCCCTAGTCTGTTTTCCTTGGCTCTTGTACACTACTTCCTTTGTCTCTTTATCATCTACCAGCAATGGTCTAACCTGTATTTCCTTCAAACTCTGCCTCTCTCTTAGTTTAATCCCCAATTTCCTCCTAGTCCCTATTCTTAGACTCTCATGCACTGATTCCTCTATTTCTTTATCATTTACCGGTAACAATCCTGTCTGGGTTTCCTTCAGAGACTGACCTTCTTTAGATTTTTCCCTCATTTTCCCTCTAGTCCCTTTTTCTTGGCTTTCATTCACTAACTCCTCTATTACTTTATCATCTGCCAGCAGTCCTCTAGACACATACACCTCCCGGTTGTTTAATAACTCTTTACTTTCTAGAATCAACTCCACCAAACTCACCAAACAGAAGGAGATCTGTAAGATCCACCTTTTCTTAGTATTGGGAATGTGCTCACTTTCCAGAATATCGCTCCTGGAAACTGTGTCTCTTAATAAAATTCTCAAATGCTCTGCCACATCCCGGGGTGTATTCCAAAAAGGGAGGATTCCCGAAGGAAGTGGCAACACTATAAATAATAACGCTAGAGTGGCATACTTAAAACTTCTATGACTATCTAATAGAGCCAATTCTTTTGGGGCCGGATCTACTATCATCCCCTTTTTCTTAGGTCCTACACTATGGGGAATAATAGTCTGGACTTCCGTAGTCACCCCCAACGGTTGCTGTTTATCTGGTAAAGCAAGGACCTGGGTCGTGACCGAACATTTCTCTTCAATATCATTCAATTTTGTTATCAATACTCTCATTGTATGGGAGGTTATTATGGCTAAGTCGCCAAGTAGATCTAGAAACCCATCATCCCTCTGTTCTAAAAAGGTAACCTTTTCATATTCTTCTGCTGTCTTAGCCCCTTCCCCATGCGAATTGGATCTGATCTCATTATCATTTCCCCTCATAGTAAGACGGGATTCCGACTGCATTGAAATTCCACTTATCCTAGTCACAGATTTATCCCTTATAGGGTATAACTCGGCTTTCTCAGAAAAGTACATATCTATCCGTCTCTGCTTAGCCATATTTGAACCTGGGGGGGATAGTGAAGCTAAATCTTTCCTCAAGCACTTCTGAGTAGCCATTTTGCAACCAAACTTACTCCAACTTTCAGATTATAATACGTTCCAAAATTAATGCACAAAGATTGAACCCCCCCCCCCCCACTTTCTCAATGAGTGCTAAAATCAATCAATGCTTGGTTTTCCCTTTTTAGATTTATAGGGACACTCGTCCCCCGGTTAAAATAACTAAACTGGAATTGCTGTTCCCTACCAGTATAGGGCCCCGGCTGCTCTGCTCCTGGTTGCTCCAAAGGGTGCGCCTAAGGGTGCGCCTAAGGGTGTGCCTAAGGGTGCGCGCCCTTGTTCGCACAGCCCTTAGTCGCGCGGCCCAAGGCGCGCGCTGCCGGCGCCGCCGTGGGCTCCCAGGTCACAAAAGTAGCCCCGCAGGAAGCTCCGCCCCCCGGTCCCGATCACGGCAGGTGCAGTCAATTTCCTCAGCCCCGGCTTGGCTCCAGACTCCCCGCTGCTCAGCTCTGCCGCCGTGGGCTCCCAGGTCACAAAAGTAGCCCCACAGGAAGCTCCGCCCCCAGTCCTGATCATGGCAGGTGCAGTCAATTTCCTCAGCCCCGGCTTGGCTCCAGACTCCCCGCCGCTCAGCTCTGCCGCCGTGGGCTCCCAGGTCACAAAAGTAGCCCCGCAGGAAGCTCCGCCCCCAGTCCTGATCATGGCAGGTGCAGTCAATTTCCTCAGCCCCGGCTTGGCTCCAGACTCCCCGCCGCTCAGCCCTGCCGCCGTGGGCTCCCAGGTCACAAAAGTAGCCCCGCAACAAGCTCCGCCCCCCAGTCCCGATCACGGCAGGTGCAGTCAATTTCCTCAGCCCCGGCTTGGCTCCAGACTCCCCGCCGCTCAGCTCTGCCCACCTCAATATTCACCTTCTAGGGCGCTTCTCCTGTTTACTCTGTATAAATCAAAATAAGGTGATTTCAGACGCTACGTTTGTCTGAAATCACCACAGTCAACCTCAGTCAACCGCGAGGGTGTGTGTGTGTGTGAACGGAGGTGAACGTCTGTTTGCATGTATCCAGATGTTCACCTTAGTCAACCACCCCCCACGGTGAACCTAACCACGTTTTGTTCTCCCGCACCATGGCGGTGAACGAAGCGTGGTTAGGGGGAATCCGGAACGCGGTGAAGGAAAAGTAACGTCTGTTACCTTACCTTCACCACATTCTGGAGTCCTGGTGGTGGGTGGCGGCGGCCAGATAGGCCACTGCGGTTGCCTGTCTCAGGGAGGGCGGGCAGCTGGGGAGCGCAGGAGTTGGGGTCGTGCGGCCGCACGCTGTGTCGTGTGGCCCCGCTCCCTCTGGGGGGGGTTTTGGCACAACAGACGTTATGGCCGGCGACTGTCAGGGCGCATGCGGCGGGGGGGGGAGACTCGGCAGTGGCAAACCCGCTGCTTGTCAGCTGTTCCAGCCAGGGGACATCCCGGGAGCGTCAATAGCGCTGCTGTGGGGGGCGGAGCTACCCCGCGCTCCCTGGACGCTCTTAGCCCCACCCCAGGGCTCAGGGCGGATTGGGGCCCCACCCTGAGCTCACCTGTCACAATTAGGGTCAGACCTATAAAGGAGATTGGCGGAGGCAGTAACCCCGCCGGTAATCATTTATGAGAGACTGGCCCCATGCTCCTGAGATCCTTCCGTGTAGAACCTTGACCTTGTCTATCTGATTCCTGTTGAAAGAGTGAACGTGAGTGTTTGGTCCTTGTGTCCCCTTCCCCCCTGTACGTGTGAATTGGGTAAGTGAGTTGTCTTGTCCTTGTTATTGTCCTTCCTGTACCAGTGGCAGTGGGATTGTGTGGTGTGGGTTACTGGTTCCCTTTTCCCTTAGTCCTCAACTCCGTGCCTATATATTACCTGACAAGTCATCCGTGTAGTGAGTCACTTCCCTTCCCCCTTCCTTGGACCCTATTGACCCCTTTTCCCCTCTCCCCGGGTTCTTACCCTCCCTTTTCCCCTTCCTACACTATTCAGTTCATGGTGACCCGGGCACTGTATATACCCCCGAGAGTCTGTTCCCCCTTCCCTGCATGTTTACTTTCTCTCGCTTGGGGGCAATTGGCTACCTCTCTGTGAGTCCCGATGATGAAAAGGGTTGCCTTCTAAAGGAGGAAAGCCCACCTACTTAATATACAATAATGTAGATATTGAAGTCTGGTATCAATTCTCCCCTTAGTCTTCCCTTTGCTAAGCTAAACACAGGGCATGTGTAATACTAGTGCAGCTGATGTAGGAATGAAGAAGCCTTAAAGTAGGATGCATAGCAAGGGACAGAGTGATTTTTTTTGGTTGGGGGCCACTGAGCACTGAAACGGAGTGATTTGGGGAGCCAGAGCACTGAAATGAGGGCCAGTACCCACCCAGTGGCAGTCTCCCCCCTGCCATCCCCCCAAAACCTCCCGCTCACCCCTGCCAGGCTGCTGAGGATCTGAGTCTGGGGACTCAGCTCCGATAGGCCCCAAATCTGGTACATTCTGCCTGCCCCAAGCCACGCCCCCAAGCCACGCCCCCTTGGCCCGTTTCCGGCGCCCCGGCGGCTTTGCCGCCGGCACAGGGCCACTAACACTATATTCTCCTGGGCCACTTTGATTTCCCAATCCGCCCCTGACCCTGAGGGACATTATAGTCCCTCAGGGTAGTAGAAATCCCCTCCTGAGAGGTGGCTGCCCTGGTGGTCATCTTTCCTTGTCCTTCTCTCTATTTTCGTATCCTTCCCCCAACCCCCGTGACACCGACATTGACCCTGGGCCATGGTTTGGCGGTCCCCATGGCCAGGGGCAATGGGACGAACGTCTGTTGGCGCACCCCTTCACCCCCACCCATGGTCCGAACCACCCCACGGCCCGGGGTCAATGCTGCCGGCCGTAACGTCTGAAATCACCCATAGTCTTTCACAAAGGCTCATTCAGATGCCTATACGTTAGTTTTCTCCCACATGGATCTTTGCAGCTTGTCCTGCTGGTGCTGTGATCTCTCTGTGGGTTCTTGTTTGCTAAACTCAGTTTGTGCCTCACCACTTCAGAGACTTGGGCTGCTTCTAGCCCTTCCGGCCTTACTGCTCCCAGCAAGCAAGTTCTTGGAGCTCTTTGCCCTCTGTGCTCCACAGCAGCTCACTGTTTGCTGTCTGCCTCCTGTCTGAGGCTCCACTCTCCCTTCCCTCCCACGGCTTCTCAGCCTCTTTTTATGGGATGCCCAGCTTGCTCTCTTAAATGAGCCATGATGACTAAATTGCTAGTCACAGGGTCTAAACTAGCTGAACCCCTGTGACTCTGTCACACTCATTTTCATTTCATTTCATTTATTTATTTATTTAGGCACCAGCTTCCGCCAGGGCTGAGAAATAACAGACATTACAAAACAATACAATACAATGCAATAACAACGTGACCAAAAAAAAAAAAAAACATAGAGAAAAATTTAAAACCAAGTATGTAATCAGAATAAAATAAGAGGAACTTAACCTCAGTTAAATATAGCTATAAATATAAAACAGTTTAATCTACTCCCTCAAAAACTAAGTATAAAAGGAATCACAAATATCTTCCTCCAAAGGGAAGCACCCAGCTTAACTAAGCCGGGCATAAATAAATTCCCACCTCAGAGTAGCCAAAGATAGGGATGTTACAACGACCTTGGGACCATCAGGTGATATTGAATATTGAGCATGCATGGGGCCCTCCGGGTCAAATACCTTTAGTCCAGAGAGACCCCCGGCTTTCGTTTTGACCATGCATGAATAAATTCCCGCCTCTTAGCAGCCAAAGACAGAAAGATGGCAACAGCCTTCAAATCATCAGATGATGTTAAATTGCTCAGACTCTGTCACACATTTCCCCCATTTTCTGAGACTGCTCATTCCATTGTACGAGCTGTCTAGCCTGATGACTGATTAGAGAGAGCACCTTCCCTTAAGGGATGGGGTAGGGTCTGGTCTCACCCTGTGTGTGTGTGTTCCCATCTTGTTCCTAGTCTCTCGTGCTCTCCCCTATTTGGGCTTTATCTGTGTTCCCTAGTTCTGAACTCTTTAGTTCCAAGGTTCCCAGTCTTCTCCTTGTTTCAAGGCCCTTGTACCCTCCAGCCTCCTTGCTCCCCGTTGTTTTCCTGGCTCACTCTGAGTTCCTTGTGTCCTTAATCCCTCTTCCTTCTTGGACCTCAGTTATGAGGCATATGCTCTCTGAGGCTGAAAAGGCCAGGTCTCTGTGATGAGCTTCCCTCTCCCTCAGATTGGAGAATGGCTGAGAGATTTTCCCTTCCCTGCTATAGGTCCCTGGTTGCCCTCTCCCAGTTCTAGTCTTCCCCTTCAGCCTCCCTGGACCCAGACCCTCATCCCCATGCCAACAACTGGAAATGGGCTGAAACTAAAGCTACTCTGCCCCCAGGGTAGTCTATACCCCAGCATGTATCCTTGCATCCAGCAGTTTTAATGGCAGCTCAAGTTATTATTACTGTTGTCGTCATAATTCAAGCCACAGCTTAATTTTTGTTTTACATACTGATTGTAAGCTTTCAGCACCACCTTTGTATTTTAAATGGCCTTTTGTGTCCATTTAAATAACAAAAAATGGGGGAACATGGTAACAGACTCCCTCCATTTGTTCTGAGATTAGCTCAACAGAGAACAAAACTCATTATACCTCTGTTCTAACAGTGAGGCTGCTTCCCCACAAGCTGCTTTGGCTCTGCGGGAGCATGCGCTATTCAAATCTAGCACAACTCCTGTCTCGTGGGAAAGGAGGAAGCGTAGCTCTCTCGCTGGCAAGCTCGCGCATCAAACAGGGTAGTGAAATCTGGCGTCAAAGCAGCTCGTGGGAAAGCAGCATAAATTAACTCAGAAGGCAGTCAGTTTCTTACAAGCTAAACAATTAGTTATATTCGGGGTTTTTTTTAGATGCTTTTAAATTGTTGTGTTGATGTTTTAAATTGTTTTTATTGGTGCTGTAAGCCGCCTTGAGATGCCATGGGCATGAGGGGGTTGCAAATAAATAAATAAATAAATAAATAAATAAGGCAGTTCTGATAAGCAAATGTCTACCTAGTTCAGCTCTTCCTCCATGCCACAGCTGGCTTTAGTCTTCTGAAGAGACAGAGAGGTGGTGTAAACAAGGGATAGATTGCTGAATAAGCTTGTTTATGAAACTTATGTTCTGTAAACAATATGGCCCTTTTCACACTAACACTGACAAAATGGGTGTTACATTTTATTATACATGTTGCAGGGCTGCAGGTGTGCTTTATGGGTGCCCTACAACATGTATAATAAAATGTAACACCCATTTTATTGGTGTTAGTCTGTGTGAAAAGAACCTATGTTTTGTAACTGTCATTCAAATAACAAGTTCTATCAACAATATCTTTATATAATCTCCCTTCATTTTTATATTCATTAGCTTTGTAGTGATGTCATCTTAGATTTTGCTTGTAGACTATAAAAAACCAGCCTGGAATCCACCTCCTTTGTAACCCCTTTTCCTCTCTCGTGGTATCATGGGTTTCCAGGCACGGTTGGTAGCTGTGCATCTTTCAACCATGTTTTTAAATAAACTTATCTTTCTTCTACTGGCATAACCTAAGACTCATTCCTGTTCCTGGGTGAAAGGGAGAGCTAAGCCCTGGGCAGGGGGGAAGTCCCAGCAACATATTCATTTTAAAAACTGATAATTTACTCCTAATCTTTGTTTTCTATCTTTTAGCCAGTTTCCAATTCATAACAGAACTCTACTCCTTATCCCATGACTGCTCAGTTTAATCAGTAATCTCTGGTGGGGGACCTTGTCAAAGTCCTCCTGAAAATTCATGTACACTATATTGACTGGGCCACCTTTAACCACATGCTTATTGACACCCTCAAAGAATTCCAACAGATTAGTGAGGCATGACTTCCCCTTGCAAAAACCATGCTGGCTTTCCTCCATCATGTCATATTTGTCAATGTACTGAACAACCCTTTTTGTTTGTTTATTTACAATGGTGTCCACCATTTTGCCCAGTACACATGTCAGGCTCACTGGGCTGTAGTTTCCGAGGTCACCTCTGCAACTCTTTTAAAAAATTGGTGTTACATTAGCTGCCATCCAATCCTCAGGAACAGAGGCAGATTTTAGAGATAGGGTACAAATTACTAGTGGACCTGCATCTTGCCCCATCTATGCCAATGTGATGGTGAGTCTCTGGCCCAGGCAGGTCATAGCAAGCCCTCATCACGTTTATTGTCACCCTAAGACTCCAGCAAAATGTAGGGCTTATAGGAAGTAGGCTGAATTTCATGGATTTTGATGGCCTGCGTATTTTGTCTGTTTATATTCTGCAAATTGACTGGGCTCATTTGCATATCATGAGAAGCAATTTCTTAATCGATTTGTTTGCTTTGCATATTAATATTATGCCTGTAATTCTCAATGGGATGACTCCAAAGCAGGCCTGAGGACTGCATCCTCAAGGTTCTGATTATAAAACTAAGCTGAGCATCGATGCAGGTCCACCCTCTTTGAAAAGGTAGTGGTTCTTTCACTAAAATCAGGCCTAAAGAGCTGAGTCTCATGCCCTGGTATGAATTCTATATTGCAGCCCTTTAGATGCTGTGTACTGTCTGTCAGTTTGGAGATTTGAGTTATTGCACAGAATTTCTCTGGGAAAGAGTCTCACTGCCTTCTCTATTTGACTCTCTGATCTCTCCTTATTTTTACTCATAGTCTCCTTTATGCTGCTCCTATGTCTACTTCTACTTACTTTCTCTGCTTCTTTTCCCTGTTTTTCTCTTAGTTTCTAGGCAGGCAAGGATGCCCCCTATTTTAGAAGTGATGGTAATAGCCACGCAACATCTGTTACCTTTGCTTCCTGCGACAAGCAGGGAGGTCATCTTCTGCTGTGGTGTGGAGTTGGGGAGCAACAGGAGGACAGGGCATGGTGGTGGCATCAAGTTTGAATTGAGAAGGACCCAGCCTGGCAGGTGGGGCTTTTGCTGGTGTCAAGCCATAGGATTATAATGAGAGGGTTGGGAGGCAGTAGCCTCCCTCAAAGAGAATGAAGCGACACCTCCTTATGTGCTATTGTGTCATACAAGGATGCAGAGGAGGATGCTATGGGAACTGTCATTACTGTCTCCAGAGCAAGAGGCATGTGCTCCAGTACATATGCAATAAAGGAAGGAGAGAGAGAGAGACAGACAGACAGGTATTAAAACCTAGGCACCTCTTTCCTGGTTGCTTCCCCAGAAAGCAACCAGGAAAGAGGATGATGATAAGTACAAGTAGGAGAGCTTCTATCCCTTTGCCTTTATACCCTTGGAATGATGTGAGGTGTGTGGGCGTGTGTAAGTGTGTGCAGGGTGGAGCTTATTGGCCAAGGCAGTGGGGCTTGTCTCTCTTTGACCATTGAAAATGTTGGGAAGTATGTAAAAGGGGCAGAGGCCCACTAAAAATTGTTCTATTGTTTGCATGTTGTGTTTGCTTTTAAAACACTTCCTGGTGCAGGTAATGACTTCATGTCATTACCTGCAATGAAAAACCACCCGAGTTTGCTTGTATTATGAAAAGGAGTGACAACATTTTTTATTTTTTTGTACATACAATCAAGCATTTCTATTTTTTTACAAGAAGCTAATGACACTGTATTATGTTCACTGTAAAATATGACAGTTGCTTCTTCAACAAGTCCCTGATAGAGGTCCTTGAGACAAAGTGTTTCTGTCTAAAATATAATCAGGGAGCACAATAGCACATTCAGTGTGCAAGGGCTCTCTGCCTGCGGAGAGGGAGATGAGAATTAGTTGGAAAGTCATCTCCTATATATTTACACCAGCATTGCTAAGGCCTTTCCAGCAGTACCCTGAAGGATGGTTGGTTTCTCATCTGCTGTGAAGCAATAGCCACCAGTAAAAGCCCACTCCACTACAGTACCGTTTTAGAGCACATTAGGTGGTATCTGCATCAGCTAGGTCTGCCTGGCTCCATTCTGCTTTAGGGTTGGGGCCAGAAATCATCACCATGGTCTCTTTGCTGCTAGCCCATGGTAAGGGGGTAAGATTCTGCAAGGGTCTTTACAAATAAGCCATCAATCAATCTTAATTTCTCCCTTTTTCTACCCTCACCTCCCACACTGCCACCCAATGCATGATAATGCAAGAGCTTTGAAGCAGGGATGATGGGTACTTCCATCACAGATATCATAGGTGGTTACCATGGGGTGGAAGGAACCATGACAAGGACCTGCAGAGTCCATAATGTAGACAGGTGGCAAAGGTACAGTAATGCTGTATGTCACGGGTTTGGGGTCCACTATCCCACCTTTCTGGGTTGGGTGACTCAATTTCCCTCACTTGCAGCCCACCTGAACGAGTTCTCTCTCTGACTGATTCAGTTCTGCAAAGGGGACAATACTGTTGTCTCCCAAACTCCCAGAACTTCCCGTTTACCCACACTCTCTCTCTGGGTTCGCATGTGCTTGAGGGCACAAGTACCCAGATTGTGTCCCCAATGCTAGATAACAGACACTTCTTAGTAAAGAAGAAAGATTATTGATTACATAAGCAAAGATAGTTTGACACAGAGTAGCGAATAAAAACAAAAGTGAATCACGCATTCCTAATCTGTACTGGGTGAGTCCCTAGATAAATCTTACCCTACAGAAAAACCATGCACTTGAGTTCATTCTCAGCCAGCGGTGGAAGGCTAGCTGGGTTCCAATCTTAAAGAGTTTCCAAAAGGTCTTTACTTCATAATTTGCTTAGCACAGCCTTCCCTGGCTGCACGATGTAGATGAAGCTCTTGGCTTCCAGAGATAGCAGGAACTCTCTCTTTGTCTTGTCTCTCAGTTTAAATAGTTTTCCAGAGTCCTTTGTTCAAGTTTCCCACTCGGTGAGTGTATGTGTCACGTCCGCAGGCAAACTTCATTTGCAACTCAAATGTGTATGTCTGGTTTCGGTGGAGGCGCCAGCCTTCCTGAATACACATTGGCATATCTTTGTCTCTCTCCATTGCATGATGTCAGTTTCCAGTTCTCAGTTTTACATTACATGATTACATGAAGTGAGTTTACAGTTCTCAGTGTTAACATTACATATGTTTAACCTTTAGGTTTGCATATTGGTTAGACCTATAGTCCAGTATCTCTTTGTGTACACATAGGCCATTTTTAAACAGGCGGTGGGGTGGGCCCAGTAGGGGCGATGACTGTGTGCACTCGGTGGAGCGCACACACACTTCTGGTGAGTGGTGGAGGGTTTATGGCCTTAGCTGGGTATATGTTTTGTAGAATTAATAGTATTTACTCATATAGCCAAAAGTCAGTATTGCAATGCACAAAAGACAAGGGACAAACCTCCCTTGTCACTGGTATTTTCTGACTTTTGTGTTTCTCATTCTGCAACCTCATTGTTCTTTTGTCATGGAATTTTTTGTTCAACATTGGCAATATCCTGGGTACTGCACAAGTCATGCTGAAACACATGATATTTGTTTCTAGCAGCTTACCATTTGCACTGCTAAAACTGTCTCTTGCAAACAGGCTAAATTTTTGGAGTATGCATCAGTTTGGATTTTAAAATGTATAGGGTGTGACACTCACCCATTAAAATCTATGGGAGATGAATCACTGGGTTCATTAAGGACAGGATTGCACCCAATGAAATTACATAATTGATGTGATTTTGGATGATATGAAAATATAGGACTTTTTTTACATGAGAAGCACCCACTCATGAACACCCAGAATGAGTGTGCATGAGTGGGTGAGCCCCGTGTAAAGGATGCGGCAGGTGCGTATGTGCTCTCGCCAAACACACATTCCCATGCACCCCCCACTCATCAACACGCATGGAGTAAACGGCGAAAATGGAGGTTGCTCCATGCATGTTGATGAGTGGGGGGTGCATGAGGATGCGTTGTGTGCCCGTATGTACCCTCCCACCACCCACTGTGTATACACAGGCATGACCACAGATCCCCCACCCTGCTGGTGTGTGTGTGTAAAACCAGCCATACCAGTTCAATGCAACAAATTAATTTTATTATTATACTTAGTTACTGTAATAGTGTCTAAAGGTCTCCACATGCTGTAAACTTAACTGTACATGTTGTAAGAGGCAACACATGCCACAGAAAATGACAATCTAACTAGACAGTAGTTGGGAGGGAAACCAGAGGCGCAGAGAAGTTGTGATTTGCCCAAGCTTACCCAGCAGGTCAATGTCAGGACTAGGAATAGTCAGACGGTTTCCAATTCTCAGAGCCAGTTAGAAGTAGCAGCCCAATAATGGGTTGCTGAACAGTTATCACCCTATTTCAGAGACATCACTTGTACAGCTGCCACCTCCAGTTCTTTGTACAAGCACAGTATATAGAACAGCTATAGAAAAAAAAAAGAGATGAATTGGTGAGGATCTATAGGGATGAAACACTGATCAATATTCATGGTGTACCATCAGAAATAGGTAACATTGGGCATTTGTAGACAGGATGCACCCATCTCCCACAGACCTGGGCTCCTGTCTGAAGGCAGCATGGGTAGAGGTGAGCTCCTGCAACCCACACGCCACCCAACCATGCCCCTGCCTTGCACAGAGCAACTGGGTTTTACCCCATTGCTCCATGCAAGGGCATGAATGGGCAGAGCGTGGGTCCGGGTGTACACCGACCACACCCCCATCCTCTGCTGTCTCACCCCCACCTCCCACCCCACTGGACGTGCATGGCAGTGCATATAGACCCGTCCCCCCAGGCAAGTCCAACTAAAATGGCCATTGATGTCTTCACATGGACACTTGCCCAACCTTTAAAGGCAGCCTGCCAGATGTGGAGGTGGAGCAGAGGTGGGGAGGGCTGTTCCTTTGGGGTGGGACTTGGTGGGAAATACCAGATACCGGTTTTACTGAATACTGGATCTCTGTAAAAACCAGTATACCGGTGCTGGATTTTTTCCCATTGAAATCAATGGGAGACAAAAGTAAAACTGAAATGACCTGTAATTCAATGACAGATTCACTTGTTGTTTTGTGTTTTCTTAACTGCTAACCACCAACCAGTATCACCAGACCACACTTTGTGCCCAGTAGCCCCCACAGCCCCCAGTAGAGTAGATGGGGTAGGGCAAGGGGGGTGGGTAGAGCTAGGGGGGTGGGGTAGAAGTGGGGTAGAGCTAGGGCGTGGGTAGAGTAGAGTGTACAGTAGAGTAGAGAGAGTGGGCTGGGGTAGAGGTGGGGTAGAGCTAGGGGGTGGGGTAGAGGTGGGGTAGGGCAAGGGAGGTGGGTAGGGTGAGTAAGGTGGGATAGAGGTGGGGTAGAGCTGCTAGGGTTAGGTGTGGTGTGGTGTAAGTGAGCGAGAGTGATTTGCTCGACGCTTGCTTGCCCGCAGCCGGCTACTCGCACGTGACGTCCAATGTTGCCAACTGTACAGTCCAACACAGTCCAGTGTCTGGTGGATGAAAAAGAAAAAAAATATTTTAATGCACTGTGGTGTGCACAAGTGCACACAGCTCTGCACTTGACTCCATTACAATGAAGCAGGCACAGGCAGCCAGGCAGCTTTCCCCCCTCCCCCACTGGCTGAGCTTCAACAAAGCCACAGCAAAAAAACCTCACACAG
>QEPC01007352.1:273904-345574 GCA_003113815.1 Sphenodon punctatus
GCGGCGGCGGTGGGCGATCCGGCAGCCTCAGCGCCGGCTGTGGCTGCCGGAGTCAGAGACGCTCTAGGCCTTCCGGGGAAACCCGGAAGTTCCCTGGAAGGCCTAGAGCGTCTCTGACGCCGGCAGCCACAGCCGGCGCTGAGGTCGCCGGACCGCCCGCCGCCGCCGCACCCGGAGCTCCGCAAAGGTAAAGCAACACACCACCAGGGAGACAGCCAAGGAGGGTTTCCGTGACAGCCAGGTAAGGCGCCCATGCCCCCCAGGGGGAGCAGGGAGGGATCCCCCCCACAAGGGAGCACAGGGGGGCGGTGGGGCAGATGCTAAACTCTGCAATACCCCCAACAGGAGACGACCAGCTCCACTGTCACCACAGCTACCGAGTGGGACCCACGCTGCCAAGCTGCCCCACAAGGGGTACCCAAAAGGGGGAGCCCTGGTCGAGGCAGGAGACCAGGGACTTCATACGCATGTGGGGGGTTGAAAAGGTCCAGCACAACCTGGTGTGCATCTACAAGACCAAACAGGTCTATGAAGCCATCGCCCAGGGATGCTACGGCAGGGGTACAATACGAATGTCACCCAGAGCATGCATCAGGCAAAAGACTTGAGGTCCAGATATAAACATATCAAGGACAACAATCTCAAGTCTGGCCATGCCATGCGGACAATGGAGTTCCATGGTGAGCTGAACCGGTTCCTCTGCATGGACAGGGACATAGTCACCTCTCGCTTACATGGCACCGCTTTTGCCAGGGGCAGGCGGAGGGTGCTCACAACCCCCCCTGGCCCCCCAGAGCAGGGGGGGCTGCTGCCTCTGGCGAGGCAAGACAGAATGTGGGAGGGGATGGCCCTGTCACACAGGGGGAGGAGGAATCCCGGGAACCCACTCACTCAAACATTACCCTCCGCGTGTGCCCACAAAACCCACAGGGCGCCAGGTCGCGGGGAAGGGGGGTGCACACGGAGTGGACACAGACCCGGGACGCATCCCAGGAAGTGGAGGAAGATGATCCAGGTAGGAACACAACCAGGGCCAGGGGGGGGGAGGGCTCCGGCCGCAGTGACCGGAGCCTAGGCCGGGCAGCAGGGATTGACTGATGGATCCAATTACAGCTCAAGGTACCCTGGAGGTTCATGAGGAGGAGGTCACGGAGGAGGTCGAGGAGGAACCGGAGGCACCCCCGAGAGCCGGGTGCCAGGACAACGATGGTAGGCCACAACACACAAGGGATGGGTCCTGGCTGGTACCGGGGTAATGGACTAACAGGATGGACACAGGGACAGCCCCTGGAACCAACCACCCCCCATGCAGGACAGGGAAGGGCTGGTGACTGGAACCGAAGGGTCACCGAGCCACATGGGTTAACAGCCCCTGAGGGGCCCGCAAAGGAGGGGGGATGAAGGGGTGGGAACACGTGAAAGGCCCCTGGGAGGAGCTGTAATAGCACAGACCCAGGTGAATGTGGCCCCTGATGGGGTGAACTCTGTGGCCCGACAGAGGGGACACATTGCACGGGACCCCGTCCGACCAGCAACATACACCATAGGGACAGACAGGAAGGGGGGGGCGGGCATCCCCCTGGGCAACAGGGAGGCACAGCTATGGGCCTAGAGTACAGACTTGTGAAGTCTCACCCCCCAACCTGTTAACCTCACTCTCACAGATGAGCACCCTGGTCCGGTGAGGGGAGCTGCTGCCAGCAGTGCTGAGAGGAACTGGGAGCTGTGGGCCCAGAACAGGCAGAGGAGAGAGGACCTTGGCAGGGAGCTGCTAGAGGAAACCAGAAGGTCAGGCGAGGTGCACGCAGAGGAGCTGGCCCTCACAAGGGAGGTGGAAAGAGGGGAGGGGGAGAGGGACCGGCAGGCAGTGGCAGTCATGCTAAACTGGTCCCGCACCTAACACCTGTGGGACAGGTGTCAGACTGCCTCCCTCCACCGTGAAATGCAGCTCGACAGAGCTGAGAGGGTGAGGGGACATGTTGCGCTGGACCTCTGTATGGGCCCCTGACCTCATAGGGGAGGTGGTGGGGCTCCTGTGGAGGGAACCCCGGTGGGACGCGCCCCCTCCAGGCCCAGGTGGAGGAATGGCAGGCGATTACCTCTGGGGCACCCCCCCACAGGTGCAGGTGGCACCCCCCTGCACTTTGGCCAACAATAGTTTTCCCAGCAGCACCCCTTCCCTGGTCTTGTTGGCAGGGTCCCTCTCCCCCACATAGCCCCACAACATGAACCTGTGGGGCTGCCCTTCTGGCCCACCCCTCTCCCAGTTCCTCCACAGCTCCATCTGAGACCCCTCCTCCAGGAACCACAGTCTCCCCCAGTGAACCCGGAATCTCCAGGTGACCAACCACCCATGCCAGCTGCCCCAACAGCTCCGGTAAGTCAGACCACATAACTGTCAGGAAAGCGGGGGGTGGGGGGAGTGGGGAGGGCATAGCGAAGAGCAGAGGGATAGGGGGAGGGGCTGCTGTGTGGGGAACAATGGGAACAGCAGAGGGCCACGGAAAGGGCTGTGGTACTGGGGTAATGGTGCAAGGTGGGGTGTAACACAGACCTTATGTTCCATTATTTCAGGGTCCAGCACCCCAGCCCGGCATGGAGTGGCCTGTGGACAACAGAAAGCCTGGGCCATCCAGCTGCCACTCCCAAAGGACGGCCGCTGCAAGGGCCTGCAGGGCATCGAGCCCCGGTGGTGCACCGAAGCAGCCACGGGGAAGGCCCTGCAAATAGTAAACCTCCCTGCCCCTTGTACAGAACCCCTAATAAACTGTGTTTTACACTACCACTCTGTTGTTTGGTGTGTCAATGGGGGCACCATGGTGGCAAGGGGTTTATTTGGCAATTTATTTATTTGGCAAATTTATACCCCGCCCCCTCCTGCAACGCAGCTCGGGGCGGCTTCCAACAATCACAATAAAACATTTAAAATTCATTTAAAAATATTAAATATAAAATATACCATATAAAACAGGGCTAGAAAAATAATAAATAAATGGGTGGGGGACTAAAATCATCCCTCCCCACCCTCCCTCCCAAAGGCCTGGGCAAACAGCCAGGTCTTACAGTTCCGCCGAAATGTTAAAAGGCTTGGGGCCAGGCGAGCTTCCTCCGGAAGGGAGTTCCACAGCCGCGGCCCTACCACCGAGAATGCCCGCTCCATCGTGGCCCCCCGCTTAACACGGGGGACCTCCAGGAGGGCACCCCCGGCAGACCGCAGGAGTCGTTCCGGGGCGCGAAGGGCGAGGCGGTCCCTAAGGTAAGAGGGGCCAAGGCCGTATAGGGCTTTATAGATCATTACTAGGACCTTGAACTTGGCCCGGCACACTATCGGCAGCCAGTGCAGCGCTCGGAGCACCGGTGTAATGTGCTCCCGGCGACCCGTCCCCGTAAGAAGACGGGCCGCCGCATTCTGCACCAGCTGCAGCCTCCGGGCCAAGAACAAGGGAAGCCCCACGTAGAGCGCGTTACAGTAGTCGAGCCGCGAGGTGACGAAGGCATGGATGAGGGAGGCCAGGTCCGGGCCAGAGACATACGGACGCAGCCTACGTACCAGATAAAGCTGGCGGAAGGCAGCCTTAGCGACTGCCTCCACCTGCCGCTCCAGCCGCAGGTCTGCGTCCAATATGACCCCCAGACTCCGGACCTGCTGAGCTACAGGGGGGCAAACCCCCCCAATCAGGGGGGCCACCACCCCCTTCGCCCTCCCCACCACCATCACCTCCGTCTTATCTGGGTTGAGCTTCAGTCTGCTCCGCCGCATCCAATCCGCCACGGCCTCCAAACATTGGGATAGCACCGAGACAGCAGGGTCTGGGTCGGTAGAAAACGAGAGGTACAGCTGAGTATCATCAGCATACTGGTGACATCGCACCCCGAACCCTCTCACGACCTCCCCCAAGGGCTGCATATAGATGTTAAATAATAATGGAGACAAGATCGATCCCTGCGGAACGCCACACGGTAAGGCGCGGGGGCTCGATGTTTCCTCCCCCAACACCACCCGCTGGCTCCTCCCCGAGAGGAATGAACGGAACCATTCAAGAACAGTCCCGTCCAGACCCCCCCGGTCACGCAGTCGTCTCAACAGCAGCCCATGGTCCACGGTGTCAAAAGCGGCCGAGAGATCGAGCAGGATGAGAAATGTCGAACATCCCGCATCCATCTCCCGGCGGAGGTCGTCCACCAAGGCCACCAACGCCGTCTCGGTGCCATAGCCGGGGCGGAACCCAGATTGAAACGGGTCAAGGAGCCCGATATTATCTAGATGACCCTGGAGCTGGAGCGCCACTGCCCGCTCAATAACCTTCCCTAAAAAGGGAAGGTTAGAGACAGGTCGGTAGCTGGCGAGCGCGTCTACGTCCAACGATGGTTTTTTCAGCAGGGGGCGCACCACAGCCTCTTTTAAGCAAGGCGACAACCTCCCCTGCCGAAGGGACGCATTCACCACCCTCGCCAGCACCGTCCCCAACGTCTCCCCGGAAGCTTTTATTAACCAGGACGGGCATGGATCTAGTTGACAACACGTGGCCCTCACAGACCCCAGGACATCCACCACATCGGCTGGCGTCACTTCCTGAAACTCACCCCATAAAGATGGACCAGACGGACCCTCCGCCCCCCCGCGCTCTTCCCCTACTGCTATCAACCCAGCGTCGAAATCGGCCTGAATCCGAGCGATCTTGTCTGCGAAGTAGATGACAAACTCCTCACAGCGGGCCCGGGACAAGTCCCCATCCAGGCGGAGGGAGGCCGGACTCACCAGCCCCCGCACCACCCGAAACAGCTCCGCTGGACGCGACTTCGCAGACGCTATGAGGACGGCGAGGAATTCCTTCCTCGCCGTCCTCACAGCCTCCACATAGGACCGCAAATGGGCCCTATGGAGAAGACGATCGGAGACAGACCGAGTCCGACGCCAGCGTCGCTCTAGCCTCCTGCCCACACGCTTCATACACCGCAGCCCCTCAGTAAACCAAGGGGTCCTGCGGTGACGAGACCGAGGCAGAAGGCGCCTCGGAGCCACCCTGTCAATGGCCTCCTCCAGCAAGATGTTCCAATGCCGGACCAGCTCATCCACAGAGTGACCGTCCACATCCAGGGTAAGCTCCCTCAGGACCTCCTGGAACCGCTGGGGTTCCATCAGCCTCCGAGGGCGGACCATCCTAACTGGTCCCTTCCCCTTCTGGAGGGGGCGCGCTAAAAGACCGGCCTGAAGGAGGTAATGGTCCGTCCACGACAAGGGCACCGCTGTCACCTCCCCCACAACCGGACCCCCCGCCTCAAGGCCAGAGCCGAAGATCAGGTCGAGGATATGTCCCCCCACGTGGGTCGGGCAGATCACCTCCTGGGACAAGTTCATAGTTGCCATGGCGGCCATGAACTCCCGCTCCGCCCCAACAAGGCCGGCATCGGCGTGGACGTTGAAGTCCCCCAGAACCAAAGTCCTGGGGGAGCCCAACACCACCTCCGAGGCCAGCTCCGCTAGAGCGGCAAGGGATGCCGCCGGGCAGGAAGGGGCCCGGTACACCAGCAGCACCCCTAGCTTGCCCCCAGCCAAATCGAACACCACGTGCAGGGCCTCTACACCCCTAATCTCCCGCACTGGATACCTCCATATGCAGCCAGGGGCAGGGCATTCATAAGACAGGTGCCGAAAGCATAAGGCAGCTGGGTGGGCAACAGCATTGCTCCCATGGCCGGGTACAGGTCTGCACAGTTACATCAGTGGAGCACCGGGCATGCCACTGGACAGCCGATGAGGTGCCGAGCCCTGGTGCTGTTTGCTTGCCATGGCTAGAAGGCAGTAGATTACCCAGTGGCGTGGGACACAGACCTCGGGAACCCTTACAATCCAAACAAGAGGCCACAAGCAGATTGTGGGAACAGACATAACAGAATTTCTTGTTACCCGTTACACGGTATCGTGAAGGCTGGGGGGCTGTCAACAGGCCTACTCAGTTGCCTGCCATCTGGGTGACAATGCGCTGACACAGAGCGTCCTGGTTCTCCTCAGATATGCGCCGGAACGTGCCGCCCTGGACATGTTGATAGAGGGGCACGGGACCGTCTCTCTGCACTGGTGGGGGGTAGTCAAGGGCAGCTCCCCCCGGTCTCGCAGACATTGTGCAGGATGCAGGCCGCCAGTACAAGGATGGGTGTATGCTGCAGATCGAACTGGCTCCTGTTCATAAGCAGGCACCAACACCCCTTGAGCAGCCTGAATGCCCGCTCCACCATGCTCTGAGTTGACGAGAGCCATTCATTGAAGAGCGGGTGCTCTGCTGTGCGTGCAACGAGATAGGCCCCCATGAGCCATAGGCTCAGCGGGTAGGCAGGGTCCCCTAACAACACTGGGGCCATGGAGACCCCTCAATTACACGGTACAGGTTGGGGGCACTCTCCCCATCAAACATGCGTGCATAGAAGGGGGAGGCCTGCAGTATGCGAGCATCATGGCTCCTCCCAGAGTGGCCGGTATAGACATTGGTAAACAAATCCCAGTGATCCACCATGGCCTGGAGATTGATCAAGAACACCCACTTCTGATTTAGATAGTCCATCTTGGCATGTGGGGGCCAGATTATAGGGATGTGGGTGCTGTCTATTGCCCTTATGCAATGGGGGAAGCCCACGTCCTCGAAGCTGCAGATCACAACCTCTGGATCCCGGAGCACCCTGTTAATGGTTGTGTTCCCCACCCCGAACTGCTCCCCAACGCTCCAACAGGAATCGGGGGTGTCCAATCTCCACATGGCCATGGCCACACACATCCCTGGCAGCAGCGGATCCCGCATGTTGATCTCGCGCCTCCAGAGATGTGGATTCAGGAGCTCTCTGAGCTGGACCAACAGCGAGCGGTTCATGCAGAAGTGGTCCATCCATTCCTCGTCTGTCCAGCTGGACAGCATGTTCTCCCACCATTAATTGGTGTGAGAGCGCATCCAATTCAGCCTCCGCATTGGGACAGTGACACAGCACCCGTACATGTGTGTGCTGGTAGCTGCCGCACTGAACACCTGTGAGACAGGTGCCAGACTGCCTCCCTCCTGTTCCACAGCTGCGGCAGCTATCAGCACACATATGTACTGTGGCAGCCTGTGCTGTCTGCCATGCGATTGGCGTGTTACCGTGGGTGTGTTCTGCGCACCTGATGGGACTCCCCCCTTGGCGGCCCGCTGG
This sequence comes from Sphenodon punctatus, assembly GCA_003113815.1. Lineage (NCBI taxonomy): Eukaryota > Metazoa > Chordata > Lepidosauria > Sphenodontia > Sphenodontidae > Sphenodon > Sphenodon punctatus. Next base: position 281,084 of record QEPC01007352.1, read on the forward strand.
CATGTCCCCCCCTCTTGGACCACCTGGCAGCCATGGGCCTTGGGGTGTTCTGGGGCTCCTCTGTGGGCCAGGGGCCCCCACCCCTGCAATGACCCTGTGCAATCCCTGGCCAGTGCACATCCGGCCCCGCCTTCCTTCGGTCACATCTCTTCAAGGCCATGGCAATATGCAGCTGTGTCCCATCAAGATACGGTGCATGGAGTGTCTCATTAGCTACCTGCTAGAGGCAGCCGTGGCCTTGCTGATCTGTCATCGCTACCACTGGAATGTACCCACCAGGTGTGTGGGGCAGGGATTCACAGGGCCTTGCAGCCGTCCACTATTAGCTGTGAACGGCCACAGCCCGGCTAGCGGTGCACAGCTTCTCGCACCTCGCTCAAGCACAGCTGCTCTCCATAGGATCCCTGTGCAAGCCACGGAGCAGCCCTTTATACACATCTAGATGTGTATAAGAGACAGGCTGTGAACGGCCACAGCCCGGCTAGCGGTGCACAGCTTCTCGCACCTCGCTCAAGCACAGCTGCTCTCCATAGGATCCCTGTGCAAGCCGCATATCAGCCCTTGGAACGGTCATGTCTGGGTGTTGAACAGGCCCCGAGGCCAGCGGTGGTGCAGGGGAGGAGTGGTCACCCTCTGCTGGGGTGTGTGGGTGTGTGTGCATGTGTGTTGGGTTCCCCTGCTGCATCGGGTTTCTGCTCTCCTCCCCTGTGCCCCTTCCCACCCCACCCCCGGCTGGGGGGCCCCCGCCTCTGTGTACACGGTTGTGTGGGGGAGGTGTCTGGTGGTGGGGGCCGTGGCGCCCAGCTGTCTGGGCCGGGGCTGTCTGGGGTCTGCTACTGTGTGTCTCCTGTCATCCCAGCTCCCTCCTACCCTGCCCGCATGGGCTCTGGCGGTTTATTGGTGGAGCTGCATGTCGCGGCTTTGTTTGCCCTCAGTTGGCCATGTTGTGCTGTCGCTGTGCTGATTGGAGCTTCCCTGTCGTTCGGTGTCTCATGTGTCTGTGTAACTGTCATGTGTGTTTGCTCGGTGTTTCCCGGGGTGGGTGTTTGGTTGCTGGGTGTGTGCCAGCCCCTCCCCTTCCGTCCCACAACCCCCTGCAGCGCCGTCTGTGTAAACATCACCCGGCTCAGCGCTGCCGGGTGTTCGCCGGGTGTGCTCACCCACCTATTTCCACTCATCTCCACCCACCGGGCCTGCCGCAGCATCTGTGTAAAAAAGGCCTATATGAGGAGATGAAAATCAAGAGCCTTTAGCTATCATCATCTGACTGAAAACAGACTGAAATAAGAAACTGTAATTTATTATACCATACCTGCCTGCTGGGTTATCTGAACAGTAAGTGAAACCCTCAAGATTGGCCCAGGACATGTCCTCATTGGGATCCCCACCCCAGTTCCACAGTAAATTCTTGGTAGTTTTTTTTATATTCGCTGTTTAAAAAAAACAAACTTGGAATAAACTTACCTTCTGATTAAAATAAGAAAGGCTGCAGTGGGTCTCTGGCACTTTAAACCATGTCATGAATTGGTAACAGTAACATTCAACAAGAGGGAAAGAACTGAACTGAAATGGAAACAAGCTAACTGGGGTGAAAGGATCCCGGGCACGCAGTTACTGAACTGATACATTGAACTGATACAGAATAAATGTAATTATTCTGGATAGTGGCGGCAAATACAGGGGACAGTGAGCTCAACACACAGGGTGTTTTTAAATGAGACGCTGCCAAGCTTGACCACCCATTAGCCACTCACCTGAATGCCCATTTGACAGTGGTGAGGGGGAGATTCCTGCTCCCATGACCCACGCAGCACCCACTCATGGCCACGCCCAGAACAATGCCAAAAAATCCAGAAAGGGCAAGCCAAAAAGTGTGTGGGAACAGGCACCCACACATCTCCTTCCCATATGAACTGGGGCACCCACCCACACCAGCAGACAGGGCCGCAGTCCCACTACCTCCCCTGTCCTGCCCACAGCCCTACTGGGAGCTCTTAAAGGACAGGCATGCAAAATACAGCACCACATTGGCTCAAAGCACAACAAACTCATCTTGTGATGCATGAAAGAGCCAATGACGTGGAGAACAGCAACTCAGACAGCAGCATCCTGTGTGGTCCTCTCAGTATGTGACTCTGTTGTTGGCCAGGACCGCCAGAAGCTGCACTGGTTCCTGCGATCCTGGGCAGGAAGGGGTTACTGGCTGCTGCAGCTATTTCTCTGGTGTCCAGGGCTGTGTGTCATGACAGAGGGCAGGCAGTTGAGTAGGGCTTGGAGTGGGGGTTGTTGCCAGGTGGGGGGAGGGGAATGTTTGCCTGTATGAATAGTTTGCATGAAGTGGTGGGAGTGTGTTGAGGCTGCCCGCGTGGGCACGGTGGCCACCCTGAAAGCCGCCCATTAGAATCACTTCCCACTCCATATGCATGAGTGCTCGGCGGCCATGGGTCCCTCCTCAAGCCTTGCTCATTTAAAAACACCCACTAATGCTCCTTATTCTGATACTAAAGCACAACAGTAAAAACAATGAAAGACATAGAAAATAGAAAGGTAAAAGAAACTAGTTTCCAAATCTACTTTGCTGCAGTTTCCCCCTCCATAAACCTTACTGAATTCACCAGTAGTTCTTTGGTACATCTTGGGATCTTGGAGAGAGGAAATTGTTTTAACTTTTTCCTGGATGTCCTCCATTTTAGCTGCCTTAAAACATTTAGGGCTGGGTGTTCTGGGAATGGAGCCGACAAACAAAAGGAACTGGCAAGTTTTAGCAAGATGTAGACATTAAAAGATACTGTAGTCCTAGAACTTAAATGTCTGAACCTGTTATCACTTCAGGGGACAAGCTTTGCCGAGGTACCCCCCTGCAGAAGAGTAAGGCAAATTTTTCTGGCTCTCCACTGGCTCTTTTGTGTTATAGTTTTGTGGTGATAAATTATGTTTATATTTGGTATATTATGATGGTTGTATTTTGTGATGTTATTATTTGATTATTTTATTTGATTTATTATTTATCATTCTTGCATATTGATATATTATTATAGTGTGTATATATATGTTTGTAGTTATGGCTATGGCGAAAGCTAGCCGAATAAAGTTATATATATATATAAAATATACTGCAGAGCAGTGGAGGCTTCGGAAACATACATTGCCTTGATACTCCTGCATTAAGGAGCACTATGAGCTGAAGTATTATTTGGGCACAGTAATTCATTTTAAAAAAATCTCCAAAACAGATTTACAAATTCTGAAGGCAGACAAAACAAAAAAGCTTTAATGCAACAGAACCTTACTAATGTAATGTATGCTAGCTACTGGGAGATTCAATTAATGCAAATCTGGATAAAATTATCCATGTGCAATGATTCTGTACCACTTACCACCCACTCAAGTCCTTATTTGAGAACTGCATTGCGTGGACAACGTATTGGCCCTCTGTCCATTAGTTAATTTCACCTTAAGTTTCTTTGACAAGTGATACATTGCACAACCTCAAAGTTTTGTTTTCTCAAATAGTGATCATATAATAGGGGTGTGCATTTCATCTTTTTTTTTTAGAACAACAAAAATGAAAGAGGCATCTTTCATTTTCATATTCAATAATGAAATCAAAAGAAAATAATAATGAAAAAAGTGGAGGACATTATTTCTACCAAACATCAGAATGATCGGATAAAGGGAACTGATTTTATAAGCAACTGAATTCTGTGATTTCAAGAAAAGTTATGTACCCATTTCTGGCTGTACTTTCTTTGTTTATCATCCAATTTGGATGTAAAATTGACTGTTTGTACTCCTTTACAAGGTTATTGTTTCTGCCAAATTTTAGAAAGTTTGGGTACAGCGTACAGAGGTTATAAGCAATTGACTTGTACATGCAATTCTGGCTGTAACATCTTTGTATTCCATCTAGTTTGGATGAAATGTGGAAGGCTTGTACCTCACACATTCAGGATTATCTCTGACAAATGTCAGAAGGATTTGATAAAGGTCTCCATTTTATAAGCAACTGACATTTTTCTCTTGAATACTTTTGTTATTCAGGCAAACATGCAGTGCAGGGAGGCAGGCATGGCAGAGGGAGGGGCTGCAAGAGGGAAGGGGAGCATTCCAGCAGAGATGACAGGCATCTTTTCTGGACAATTGGCTTGGCATTTCAAAGACATTCACACCCCTGGGATAGAGATGTTCTTACTTCATGCTTCCAGAAGCAATCCTGGGCAGCTCTGAGGCTGACATAGGAGGGACATAACTGGGACTTCAGGCAGCAAGGCAGAGGGGAGGGTGAAGTATCCCAGCAATCAGGAGACATGATTGACACATCCAAGCTGGCCAGTTGTCATCACAATCACATCCTGCAGCACTGTGACAGAGGACATAAGAGAATCCCTTTTTGGCTCTTTCCTAAGCAGATGTTTCCAATTTCCCAGTAACAAGTGGGGGAGAGAGGTTGGGGTGGTCACAGCACCGAATAAGGATATTTGGTTGACATTTCTGCTGGCCAATTGGCGTCACAAACAGATCTTGTACCGTGACAAACATAAGGGAATCCCTGGCATAGGCTCATTCTCTGCAGATGCTGTTCAGGCTTATAAAATTGGGACCCTTTATTAAATCTTTCTTAAGTGTGGCAGAGATGTGTGAGGAATTGAGGGAAATGGGACAGAGGGACCAGGAAAATTAGGTGGGTCAACACACACACACACAGATACATGTTAGGTGGCAGAACTCCACCTGGAAACAAACCCTCAGGATCATTAGTGGCTTCTGGGGCATATACCCCCAGCTTGGATCATCACAGGGTGGCAGAGAGTAGCATAATGTCTTCTTTAGATTGTAAGCTCTCGGTCAGGGACTGTGTCTATCTTATTTTCTGTAAAGCGCCAGGTACATTGCTGGCGCTATATAAAACTACTACTACTACTAATAATAATAATAATAATAGCACAATCTGCACACACACCAGGACCAGGAAGGGGCAATGGGGAAGTGCGGAGGGTGATATGTAAGGGGTGCAGATCCCTAGGGCCCGGGCCCAGGCAATCACACTGGGAAGGGGTCAGGCCATGTGGAAGATAGGGTTCTCGATAAGGACTCCCACACACTCAACCCACGTCATACTCACAGCCTGTCTCCAGACAGTTCTTCTCTCAGTCAGAGTTTCCAGGTACAAACCAAACAACAAGGAGGGGAGCCAGTCTCACAGGCACAAGGCGCTGATCACTGGCAGAGGCTGGGAAGCAGTGAGCTGCTTTTATTCCCTGTTGAGTGCAGGACACACAGGTGCTCTGAGTGCCGAGGCTGGGACGTGGGGGGCGTGGCTATGGCAGACGGCAGTAGGGCATCCCTGGCCAAACCACCTGCCTCTGCTGTTTGAGCTGGAGAGGCTCCCGTACTTGCAGAGCTCCTCCCCACCAATTCCTCTGTCCCTCCTGGCTGCAGCTGGGGCGCAGCAGATCCTGGAGGTGGTGCGGCTGCAATCAGCTTCTTCCCAGTGCAGCTCTCTGATCCCTCCCAGGTGCGTACTTGCTGGTGGGCCCTTATGCTCCCCCTCCCGCTACGCCTTAGACCATGATACAGGGGTCTGACAAGATGATCCTAAAGGTGTGAGTTTCATGTGAACTGGATGGAATACAAAGATGTTATAGCCAGAAATGCATTTGCAAGTAAATTGCTTATAACATCAGAACCCTTTATCCAATCTTTCTCAAATTTGGCGGTGATAGTAACCTTGGGGATGGGTAAAACATGTCCAAGTTTCATCCAAAGTGGGTGGAAGGCAAAGATGTTACAGCCAGAAATGTGCATGCAGCTTTTCCTAAAATCACATAACCTAAAATCACATACTTCAATTGATTATAAGACTGAATACCTTTATCCAAGCTTTCTGAAATTTGGCAGGCATAGTGCCTTCCATTAGAGGTATAATCTCTCCAAATAACAACCAAATACAATGAAAAACAACAAAGGTACAGCTGTAAATGTGTTTCCTATTTAAACCAATGAAAAACAAAAACTAAAGCAATAACAAAAATTTAAAGTCTCAATTAAAAAACCCAGGAAAACAAAAAATACAGTAATGAAAATAAAAAAGGTTCCTGGTGCACACCCCTATCATATAACTGCATATACAGTGTCCTGTAAAAACAAACAAACCAACCCTTTCTCCTGCAGTAGAGTAAAAATGTTTTGGAAATTTCATTAAGCTCCTTTAAAGTAACTGTATTGGTGGCATCAAAGTATTACAAGAAGCTGCCTGTTCATCTGCAGATTTACCAATAAAATGTTTTAATGTACTTCTTTGTATTTAAAAACTGGAGTAGTGTAGAGAAAGTAGGGTTTACCGTGTTGGTCCCAAATATAGACCACAGAGACAGAGCAGCACAGCGATATCTTTTATTGAACCAACTCCAGTTGGTGGAGGTATGCAAGCTCTTGGACCTCACACGGGCCTTCGTCAGGCAAGTCTGGGTTTATAAAAAGTCTGGGTAACCCCAGACTTGCCTGATGAAGGCCCCTGTGAGGGTCCGAGAGCTTGTATACCTCCACCAACTGGAGTTGGTCCAATAAAAGATATCACCTTACTACTTCGTCTCTAAAAACTGGAGTAGTCACAATAATAGTCTCTGTTAACACAAGACTACAATACATAATTTTAAAGTAATGCCTGGAAAATAGGTTTTGGACTTTAAAAGTGTTTATTATATTTTGCTATAAAATATTAAAAACCATTTAGTTGGATTTTTTTCAATTAGAGTTAAGGGGATAAAGATAAGAGGTAGCTACATTACAGTAAGCAAAATAGTGAAAACTGTAAGTCACAAATCTACATTTTTCAGCATTTACAAACATATGGCACGTAATTTAATTTACACTGTATGTGTTGGGAGTGAAAGTCAGCTCCAAAACTTGATCTGGATTAGGAGAAGAGTTGCTCAGACAAAATATATACTAACATTTTTCTGGAGGAAAAAAGTTCCTAACACTCGCAATTCTTTATGTTCATTAATTTTTTGTTTTACCTTAACTAGCAATTTGTTTGATTTATATGCAAAGAGTAAGAATTAGCATCACTAATGTACAGTACTTGCTGTAGTTACTTGACCAAAAAAGATAACATGCATTCAATCATATTGTTTCTGAGCTGGAAAAGCACAATGAAATAATCTACGGTGAAATTCATTAGTGTGTTCTTTCCACACGGTTAAAAAAATAAAAATAAAATGAAAGCCAGTTTGTCTAATACAATATAATACATTGGTATTACATATTTGCTTTGACAAATACAATCTGTTCCGCTGCCATGGGACAGGCAGGATCTGAATTTAGTTTTGCACAAGTGTTCGTCTTGCTCTTTGTGATAAAAACCAGTGATTCAGCAATTGGCTAGCACAGTCCTATGATTCTCAGGCCTCAGAGAAACTCACTACAGACTAACTGATGCTGTAACATATTTGAAGGAAAAGCTGGTCCTGCATTTGAGACACCTGAACATATTCCATACTTATGGCAAAATCCTTCATAGTGCTTAGTGTATGTACTATGTACCCCAATAGTGCTGAGCATCCCCCATAAGGGCTAGAGTTTACTCCCAACTCAGGGCAGTGGAAAATTCAGCACTGATTTCCATAGATCAAAGTACAGGTTCATAGCAGCCACTAGTCAATACACTTTGCAATTGTTCAATAATTGACTGCATTAAAAAGAAACAGTGAAATCAGTGGGAGTGTTTGAACATACATTGTTTATAGTATCAGGTCCAAAATGCCAAATGCTAATAGGACTGCATTTGGCATTTTGGAAATCGATAGAAGATTAAGGCCACTGCCCTCAAGAAATTTACTCTGGAATAAGTGGGTGTTTTTACACATTATGCTAGGTGCACATTTCATGCTGGAAATGCACACCTAGTGTAGTGTGTATTTTAAATTCCAAATCACCAGCTATGTCCTACTCACTTGCTTTGCATGCTGGGCTCAAATGGACATTCAGGCCAACCATGCGGTGCACGTACCAGCACATAGCTGGTATGACATGAAGACAAGAACAAGCAGAGAGAGCATGCCACCTGTTGCCACAGAACTATTTGGTTTGCCCTGCACAGAGCACTTAGCAGCGCTCTGTGCGTGTTCATGAGTGGGTGCTCCGTGGCTCACAGAAGCGCAAATCCCCCTGCTCCACCTTCAGACAGGTGTTCAGATGTGTGGTTTCTGGGTGGCCATGCAGGTAGGATCTCATTTAAAAACAGACTGGGGGGCTGCCCATAAACGCATGAAATACAGGCAGGGGTCTGGACACGCTAAACATGTGCGTGTGGGCTGCACAGGCCGAACCCAGAAGGCTATCATCTTATTTAACACCTTCTGTGCTTAGATAATTCTGTAGCTTTAAGATGGACAGTATAAGGTTAATGCTGAAGAGTTTTCACTTTTTAGATCATTAAAAAATCTGCAACTAAGGCTGTGACTCACCAATCACGTACACTAAATAGTTCCATTGAAGCCAGCAAGTTTTCAACATTAACAAAACTGTTATTTTGAAGCTTGCATTCCCAGTGAGACCAGCAGGAGCTTTCTCTGGGTAAACGTGGTCCTTTAGCAGCAAACAGTATGTGATTTTTTTTTATTTTAAACAGCCTTTGACAAATATTTTCAATTCAATGATACAGGTGATATTTATCATTTTAATAGAGGCTGTGTTGTGCTTATTTAATCAACTGGATTCCTTAGAAAGCAACTAATGCAAATTAAAAACCTTCAAAAGCACAGTTTTCCCCATGTATTCTTTTCTCCCACTCATTTTCAAATATAAACATGTCTAAATGAAGATAGTAGGGGTGTTTTCAAACAAGATGCTACCATGTATGGCCACCGAGAAGCCACACATCTGTCCGCCCAGCTGAAGGTGGAGCGGGAGTGGGGAGTTGCACGCTTTCGTGAGCCACACAGCACCCACTCATGGAGCACTACTGAAAAATCCGGAGTGCTCTGCGCAGGGCAAGCCAAAAAAGTGTGTGGCAACAGGCGCCCACACATCCCTGCAGCCACATGTGTCAACAGACAAGTCCCTGCTCCTAGGAACTGTGGGTGGGGGACACGGCCTTTTCAAGTCACAAGAACTGGCCACGAGCGCTAGGGAGCCCAGTTCCCCAGCACTGATGGCTGGGACATGTCAATTTCAGAGGCCAGCCTGGCACGCTTCTTCCTCCCCCACGAGGCAGCTGCTGCGATAGCCATACTGGGTGCCACCATTTAGGATCCTGCTCCACTCACTCCACCTGAGTGGCTGCTCCACAGCTGTGCTACTCAACAGCCATGGGCAGATCCCCTCCCAACCTTGCTCGTTTAAAAACACGCTAAAGTTGTCTTCTGTGAAATTCTGGCTATTCAAATCAATGACAGTACCAACACTGATGTCGGTCCTGCCAAAATTTCACCTTAAAAGTTCATACGTTCCATTGTCTTATTATGTATTTAAATCTGATTACATAAAAACTTTATTAAGGTGAGGTTATTGTTGTTGACACACAACAGTGTGATATCCTCCCTGTACCTTTCTGAAACAAGAATATTCAAAACCCTAAGTTCAGTTGTTGGAAAACTAGAAAATTCTCAGACAAGTTTTCCCTGCACACCCCAGAAAAGTGTATTAGCACTATAAGAAAAAAAAGAAACTTATGGGAACCAGCAGATATGTTATTGCTTCACATGTAGCAAGCCATAATGCCTTTACTCTTTTCCCTTTGGGATATACGCATATTGTCATATATATTTCTTTGGGGGGCTGAATATATTTGTCTATAGTAAAATTATTTTAAAAGATAATTTTATGAAATTATCTAAGGTTGCTTCTTTAAACATCATATTTCTGCTGAAGGAGAGTCAGTACGATGTATCCAGTGTAACCTCTGTTAACCAACTGCAAATCACTTACATAGCAATAATGCTTTAAAGTTGACACCATGGAACTCATCTGACTGTATGAGCAAGAAACCAGATTTGAAGTCACAATGGACACATGGGAATTAAACATTTTGTTACTCAGCAACAAGGGAAAATTACTTTCTCAATCCCTACTGCCAGCAGGGTGGCCAGATATGCATATTTTAGAGGACACTTATGAGAAATACAGCTTGCAGGGCTGCACTGGCGCCAATGCCTCTAAAATTTGCATACCTGGCCACCCTAATCCATGCATATGGGGGAAGAGTTACAACTGCAGAGCTGGATGTGAAGCAGCACCTAAACAGCACATTTCCTGGTTTTTTAACATTTGAATTAGAGGCATGATGTCTCATGCTCTGGCTTCTTATTCTTTATGTGAACACCTTGTTTGAATCTGTGATGGACTTTCACTAATTGTGATGTCACAAACCAATACCAGATAGCTTCACATAAAAAAAATATCACAGGAGTACGGAAGTGAATTATGTGGGAAAGCATTAGTTCAGCAATATGTGAATGAGATTCCAGTTTCAATTTGATCTGCCCATTTTTGTTTTCTTTTTCTTGGCTTTTTGAAGATTGTGCAGCCAGTTTTCCTTGGGCATGCCTTTGATTTGTGCCTGAGGTGTTCCTATCTGAAAACAGAAACCATAATGATAGGACTTAGCCAACCAGCCACACAGCTTAAATAACAAATGTAGACTAACTAACATACTCATTCAAAACCATAACACTTCCTTGGCCCCAGAACATTGGGTATTTTCAGACGTTATGAGATCACGGTCAACCACGGGGAATCCCACGGCGTGATCGTGATCCTGGAACGTCTGTTGGGGGGAACAGAAGTTCCCCCCCAGATGTTCACCCTTATGAATCACGGGGGGGAATCACATTCACCACACAAACGGCAGTCCCGGTGGGACCGGCCCCGTTTGCGTGGTGAATGAGATTCCCCCCCCCGTGATGAAGGGGACCGTATCATCTGTCCCCAGACCATGACCCGGAATCCACAGTGGTATTCCGGGCCATGGTCAATGCGGGGTGGGGGGGCGGCCGGGTGTTGTGGCTGCATTGGCCACGGCTCCCGCCCATCTCCTGGAGGGCGGTCGGTCGGGGCAGCGTGGGGGGCGGGGCTGTGCGGCCGCACGTTGCACCGCGCAGCCCTCCCCCCCGGATTCCCTGCTGGGATCGGCTACCGCGTCTGTTCGCCGTTACGCGGTGGCCCCGGCGGGGAATCAGAGGGGTGATTCCGTGCCGGGGCGAACTGGCCCCGGCACATCTGAAATCACCCATTGTTAGCAGGTATCTCTGATGAATAATCAGAAAATATAAAGAAACAACCCAACATTTAGCAAATAAATCATTTTCAAAAAATAGTCCAAAGATTTAACAAAGATCCTGTTTTTAAGCAAATGCCATCAGAGGGGGAAAGAAACATACACAATAATTATGTATAGGGCATGTTTTCTAGAAGCCAAATGTCTTCCTAAGCTTTCTGCATGTCCTAAAACACCTTATTCTTAACCCATTTCTAGTACCATTTTCATTGCTACAAAAGGCTTAAGGTAAACTTGTTGACTGTGCTTTATTGCACTCCTCCAGATACTGATTCATACTTTTTCTCCTTCTCCATTCTTTATAATGAAACCTCTCTCATGTATCATAGATTTGCCATTGTCATTAACTGACCTGTAGTAGCAGTTCAATTAAGTAGTCTGCTAAATTATCCTAAATAGTAAATACCACTGAACTATTGATGCATCATTCTATTTTATAATCTGAGGCATGTCGCTCCAAGCTTGAGATTTCTTTTTGGCGAGTTCCATCCAGGGTGGTTGATCTGGAGAATGGCTGGCTCTCTTAGTTTGGTTTGCTTCGTCTTTCTCCACCAGCAGTGAAGACTGGTCTGTTAGGAAAAAAGCATAAATCACTTATGTTTCATATGCACCTGGGTCTGGAATTTACAAAAAGAACACATTGGCCTAACTCTGCTGCTAGAGGGGTCAAAAGTGAGTGGAAATAGTGTCAGGCTAAAGCTGTGCTTTCCCCTACAAACGTGAATGGTTTCTATGTTTCATATGAAAGCTTATTCTATAATGTCCTAGTACTGAACTAACACTGCGCACGGTATCCAGTGTATCCAATGCAATATTTATATAACTTTACTTTCTCAAACAGGGTGTCCTTAATTCAGATTGATTTAAATGACAAATGAGAGGTTGCTGCATAATTAACCTCTTAAGAAACAGCATTCCTCAGAAAAAAATGGCAGAAACTAGTGCTATAAAAACCCCTCTAACATTACTAAATGCATGCTGTCATTAAAGTGACAAGTGAAACAATGGCTACGTTTCATGGCCCTGATCCTGCAAACATGTACATACATGGATATGTTGCTCACATGCTACAGAGAGTGCAGGACTGGAACCTATGGGTGCCTCCACACAAGTTGCAGAGGGCTCAATCCCTGTGTGCCCCATGGCAGGCAATCGTTGCCAGTGTGGGGAGCAGTTCAGATGGTTAGTCCCCCTGTGGGGCAGCCAGGAAGGCAGGCTTCTGTCAGTCATCTTGTCATGCCCTGTGGCTAGTGGAGGTCGCCCACATGAATTTTATTTATTTATTTAAAATGTATATCCAGCCTGCCCTGCCCACAGGGCAGCCCGGGGCGGCGAACAACATTCATTAAAACAATATAAAATTTTAAAACAATTGAAAAATACAATATGTGGGGAAAGCTCCCATCCCCGCCCCAGAATGTGTGTCTGGACCTGCCCCACCCCCTTCCCTTGGCCGGCCCACTATCTCACCCCTGGCCATGACTTGGCCGTGCGGGACTGGAGCAAACACCTGCCGCTCAAAGCCCCACAGTGGACCTTGCCACGCAGGAGGGCAGATAGGGACTGGGCACACGAGTGGTGGTACGCTACTGTGCCTTGGGCAGCCTTACCTCATTTTGGGTAATGCTGCTACATGCTGTGTCCGACTCCTCAGCCTTTTTCTTACACAGCGCATAGCTGCCCACTGCCTGGCCTGCCCCGCGGTGGGGTGAACACCTGGCAGCCACCGGGCACACGATGCATTGCATCCTCTGGTAAGGCTGCCCAGAGTGGGGTAAGGCTGACCAAGGCATGGTGAGTGCATTGTGTGGCTGCACCCTATGTCGGTATTTTGAGTGTTTATTTTCATACCAGGGATATGATGCGATGTTGAGCTGGCTCTCAGCAGTGGCTCCTTCACTTCAGACTTTCTCTCTTTTCTCTGCTCTTCAGATGTAGTTTTAGGTGGGAAAGGTGAGGATTTGCTCCAGTTGAAGTCTGTCTGTTGCTTCACAGACCCCTAAATAAAAAGAAAAAGCAGGCAGATCCATCATAAATAATTTGGAAGGAAATAGGACAGTCATAAGAATTTAATAGAACATGAGCAACACAGCAGTGACTATGATGCTTCTACACAATGGAATAATCCTGTCACACTCTTGTCCTATTTAAGCCACTCAGGTTGTAAACTTTTCATAAAGTCCTCACGTTCTGCAGTCTATTAGATTATAAACCTGTTTTCAGGGCTCTGCATTATGAAATTAAAGCTCCTCTGACTAACAGTGTTAGGGAAAAGGTTGTAATCTTTGCTGTAAATTATTCCAGGTCTTCCTCGCTGTTTTTCTAACAACGATAGACATGGGCCAAGCCTGACAGAAAATATTTTGGGGTTCACAACAGGCGATCTGTGATTTTGCAACCGATTCCTCCTCCTCCCATAATCTATTGAATTGGGACCCCATTGCTGTGAATGGGGTGGATCCGAGGAAGTTTTTAGATGGATGCTGTGGGGGGATGGGGGGGTCTGTGTGCGCTCGGTGGAGTGCACATGCACTTCCAGTGGGTGGAAGAGGGGTTTAGATGGTGTCACGGGAGGGGGGCGATTCCTGTGAGGGGAAAGGGGGGCGAGCACTCGAGGGGTATGGATGGGACCCATGCCCTGTTCGCACGCACTGGTCACGACCCCTACCCACGCTCTCTATCTGGTGCCAATGGCCCATCAGGATAGTGGGTGGACCAATGGGATCTAGTGTGGCAGACACACTGCCCGGGTCCCTATCATCATAGGGAGCTGAGGAAGGGAAGGAGCCGTGAGCCCAATCACACTCCTCACTCTCACTCATGTACCACGGGGACACAAAGGGGAGAGGGAGTAGTGCAGGGGCAGTGAGAGGGGCAAGGGCAGATGAGGGGATCGGGGCCCAGGGCGCAGCGGGATAGGGAGTAAGGTGCACGCATGCCGGGAGAGGAGAAGGGAGGAGGAGAGGGGCACCCACTCACACAGGCAACCGACAGGCACACTATAGGGGTCACGGGGGGAGGGGAGACAGAACATGCACACACTACGTCTAATAGCACCAAGGTAATCCCAAACACACAATCTTAGAACCACGAAGCAATCACTTAGCTCAGGGGGCCGGTCTCGACTTCTCAATCACCAGCGCCGAGTGCCTCTTGGCACTGGTTCTTATCTTCCAAGCCCTGCTCCTCAGCGCGCGCCCGCAAACATGCAGAGCAACGCACTGGGGGCGGGTCTGTTGATGTCGGGCCAGGCGGCTTGTCCGCTACTTCCGGTCCTGACTGCTGCGACTGTCTTAGGGCTGGGGGTGTGTCTGGCTGTCCTGCTGGGATTGGTGCAGCTGGCAGAGTCCCAGGAGGGTCTGGGAGCATGGCGGCCGGATGGGGTACATGCCGAGGGCGCCGTCCCCTATATCGGCGGAGGGGCTTGACAGATGGCAGCTGATGGGTGTACACCTCCAATCCATCTGCCGACCACCCATGTCCCAGCACAGAGCAACCCAATTTTTCCCGGTTGCTCTGTGTGGGGAGATGGGAGGAGGTACATGGGTCGTGGGAGCGCATGCCCACCCACTACCACTTTTAAATGGGTGGTACCACACATGTCCAATGGGTGGACTTGCATGGTACCGTCTCATCTAAAAATGGCCTGAGTTGGAACTAGCTGTTTTTTCTTCAGTTTTTCAGGAGTTCCCTTGAAGAAGACAATGCAGACCAAGTAAATGTGTACTCCTGAGGATTCCCTTCTGCAATGTGAAATAGGGGAGAATGAGAACAGAAAATATTCTCATGGGAATTGCACAAACCCGACGAGATCTCACTACGGTTTACAAGAACCTCACTAGATGCTTGAAAATGCTCTGCGCATGCGCAAATGGCCTCTGCAGCCATTCTGCGCATGCGCGGCCCCCGATGCCCATTTTGTGCATAGGCAGAGCGTGTTTTGAGGTTTTTGAGAATCTCGCTAGATTCTTGAAGCCCCCAAAGTGCTCCGTGCATGCGCAGAATGGTCACGGAGATCATTTTGTACATACATCTAGCCGGTTTTCAGCTGCATGAGAATCTTGTGGGAACAGGTTGGGAGTCAGCCGATTCTTGACCTGTTCTCATTCTCGCAAATCTCAGCAAGAACCGAGTTCTTGCTGAGATTTGTGAGAAACACGAGGGCAAGTTTCAGTCCTAATGTGAAACCTTCCTGAGGGGCAATCCCAAAGCTGTAGATCTCTTGAAAGAATCCTGCAGCCCATGTGGAAGATAAATAAAAGCAGCAGCATGGTGGCACATGTCCTCTTCGCTCCCCTCTAAATCATTCTGAGGTCAGCAGGAATTTGCAATCAGTCTTGGGATACTTGCATGTTTCATGACTTTCCTTCTTTGACTGTTGTATAGGAACAAATCTGCATGGGACAGGAAACCCTTCAAGTTGAAATGAAACTTCCTAGCCCTTATCTGAGAATTTCTTTAAATAATGGGATGTATTGACCTTCTGTGTTTCTAACAAGTTCAAACTGTATCATGGTTTATAATTTCATCTGGGGGAGGGGGCTGATCTAAAGCCCACTTGAGTTAACACAAAAAGTCTCATTAAAAGACTATGGATCAGGTTCCTGGACACCTCTGTGGAAAATATTTCTCATTAATCATCCATCTCTATCACTGTTTTTCAATTTATTAGAATACAGTCCAATAAACTTAATTTTAATAGAGGAGCTGAATGCAAGGAATTATTTAGCGTAATTTTTTTAAAAGAAGCAATGCTAACCAATATCCAGTGTCACTATTGCATGTAAGTCTGATTTTCCACTGTACAAAGAGCCAAAATCTAGATCTTGGTATTGTCAGTTAATGTCAAACAGAGAAGCTATTTTTACCTTATTTAATTTCTCCAGATACTGAGAATTGTCCCTCAGGAGGTTTTGAATCTAAGCTGCTCATTCAGCCTCAAGCCATTTAAAAGATTTAGAATCACAGTGAAAGGTAGAAGCTTTTTTAGTCCTAAACAGGACAGATGCTCTCAGTACAGACTGCACAGTTTTGCAGAGGAGTTAACTTATGTATAAAC
Organism: Sphenodon punctatus; assembly: GCA_003113815.1. NCBI lineage: Eukaryota > Metazoa > Chordata > Lepidosauria > Sphenodontia > Sphenodontidae > Sphenodon > Sphenodon punctatus. Next base: position 297,421 of record QEPC01007352.1, read on the forward strand.
AAAAGAATAGCGCTTGCATCCTGAAAGTACTTTTATACAAGTAACTTACAGTGCACATGAGTTGCAATGGGACTACTTATATGTATAATTAGTGTTTGTGTGCGGGCCACCATTATGACCAACATACAAGGGACTGGACCAGGAATCTCTAGACCTAAGAGCACAAGTGTCTATTGTTTGAGATGAAGTAGCAAGGCTCAGCTGCATATCTATACAATCCTCTGTGGATTGTACAGATATGTAGCGGGGATAACCAAAATCATAGATTACACTTGCAACATCTGAGCCATCATAATTAACTGTAATTATTACAGATATTACAGAATTACTTGCAATTTTCCTAAGCAAAAATGCCACAGTAATATTAGATAAGCAAAGTAGTTATGATACTATAGGTGAAAGTAGGCAAGCTTTCAAGATGTGCAGAACTCTTCCTCAGGCAAGAATAAAGAAGGTCAGAACTTCAACTGAACTGAAACTAAATGCAGACTAGATCTGATCTGCATCATATGCATTTAGCTCAGTTTCAATTTACCTCTTATTTGTTCTTGCCTAAGGAAAACCACTGAAGCAAAAAAAAAGCTTCCATACTCTCATCAAGAGAAATTGGTTTAATAAAAGTATCCTCTTAACTACTTTGTCTCTTGGGTCTCTTATAATTTGCTGCCATGCTGTGGTAGTTAGTTACCTCCATTCTTTCCTTTTCCTTATTTTGTTTTTCCGTTTCTAACTTAACATCTAGAGCCACAAGTTTGTCTTCTCTGTTAAGTTCCTGATCCTGTTGAACAATCTTCTGCTTTTTTCTGGCTATAGTAATCCAGGCTGGTTCTGACTGATTGTCAGTTACTCTCGTAATGTCTGCTGCAATCACTGGGGAAGGTGCACTTTTCTCTGCTGGGAGATTAATTTGGGGGGAAAAAGTTATTTAACAGAAAGCCAGAAATTTGACATTTCAATTTTTTCATTTTACTATCACATTTGAAGTAGTACAGAAATTTGAAATTTAGCACTTGTAGGAATCTTTTAAATGTTTTTCTTCATGATTCCGTTCAATAAATTAGCATTTTACTCATATTATGCTTCTGCATCTTTGACCTAAGAATTTCATACTAAGTCACTGAGTGACTCCTATCACAAGTGACTGGTATAATCAAATTATGTCGAGTGTGCAAAGTTTTGGGCTGAGGATTCTTTATCCTGCCATAGCTTTCTCAAACACGCCCCAGGCTAACACGTCCACAACACTCTGAAAGATAGTATCACCCACTTGAGAGGAAGAGGTCTTATGCTCAAGGATTAAGCATTTGTACCCCAGACCATTAGCAGCAGCAGTGTAAACAAGTCAAGAACCATCTTCCCTTGGGAGAGTGGACACGTAGTGAAGAGGCCACTGTCTTTCTGTGTGTGGCTGAACTAGAACCACATATTCTTGGGACAGGCAGGTGGAAGAATTATAACACTGAATTTGTTCACCTGAATCTTGTAAAAGAACGTTTGATGGAGTGGCACCTGAGGAAGAGATAATGAAGGCTGCAGCTACACAAGATCACAAAAAGCCACCGCATGTGTGTTGCCTGTCATCAGGGGCATTATGATGGCAGGGAGATCTTCCCTCCTGGATTTTCTTGGAGAGGGGGAGGAGGGGAAGGATTCTCCTTCAAATTTGGGGAAGCTACTGCGTCCAGCACTCCCTCCCCACAGTTCTACTCCATTGGCTCAGGAGGAACAGCATACAGGCAAAGCAGAAGGCTATGTCAGAGGCAGCAAGAAGATGCAGGATGGGGCATATAACGTTATGAGGAGAGCCAACTGGCAGCACCTGGTGATAGAAGAGGGAGGAAGAGAGTGGGGCAGAGAGAAGGGAGAGCATGTAAGCTGGCCACATGGGGTCAGGACTCCATGGGACTTTCAGTGGGCAGGGCATCCCCCCCGCCCCGTCAGACAGAACCCTTTTTATGCCATTGCCTGACAGTGTCGTCATAGCAGTGAATGCATGCAGTCCCAGGTCATACTGGTATCTGGAGGACCCCAAGAGGAATGTCATTTCCATCTGAAGATTCAGAGACATGGGGGGGAACATGGAGGGAAGTAATTTCTGCCACCAGTCCCATTTTCCTCTCCAACACCTTTGTGCTTTATTCCACAAAACCCCTTCTGTACAGGAGCAGCTCTGTATTAATATTAAGCAGAAGAGTAAAACTGACTGGTGAGAGGGGGCAAGGACATTCTGCTCCCCCACGCCCCCTGCTGCCTAAGTCTGGGGCACAAGAAACAATCTCTTTCTTAATTTTGGCCCCTTCCCTTCATTTCTGCCTCTTAATTTTAGGAGGGAGCCAATGTGGTGGAGAGGACCCCTTCACTTTTGCCTGTTCTTATCCATTGAGATCCACAATACCAACACAGTGGTGTCTTTGGACAGATGCAGGACTGGCCACCTCCAGAGCTGCTCCATGGGTGCACGCCAGCATCTGCCCACATCCAGCCCCACCAGGATCCATTTTAAACTGACCCAGCAGCTACTGCAGCTCATGGTCTGTTCATGTGGCACTCCCCTCCCACACACCATAGAGTTGCAGGCAGATTGCCTGACATTCTAGGCTGCTGCCCACAACTCTGTGGTGTTGCCCGGGGCAACCCCTAGCTGAGTGTGGAGTTGCAGCGGCTGTCCAATGAGCAGATGGACTGCAGCTCCACTTCAGACCAGTGCTCTGGGTTTGTCTGGCCTGCTTCGCTGGCGGTGCTCCAGGGTATTCTGGAGCACCTCCAGTGGCGCTGCCCCGAAGCATGACAGACTGCCCTGCCTCTGCTGCACCTGCACATCTGATGGGCCACCTTTAGATGGACGGGCCACCTGGGAGTGCAGTGGAGCAGAGGTGGGACTGCTGTCCATCTGAAGACACCCACTGATTTCCTGCAATCCTCCTTTAAGCTCACTTTTGCCATGATCCACAAAGGGCACTCAACAGTGACTGGGGGTGATTTCAGACGTGAAATCACCACTGTCTGGGATCCGTTTCGGATTCTGGACAGGAATCAGTCTCCCCACTGAGGTGGGGAGAGTGGGATAAAAATCTGTTAAATAAAATAAATAAATAAATAAATAAATAAATAAACAAATTCGTACAGGGGAACATGGAGGGGGCAGGGCTGTGCAGTGCGACGTGTGGCCGCACAGCCCCGCCCCCGCGCGCTCCCCCGGCTGCCTGCTCTCTGGGAGATGGGCGGGCACAGCAGCCAATCCGTCCGCTGCGTCTGATCTCGCATCGTGGTCTGGACCACGATGTGGAATCGGCCAACGTAACAGATGTTACTTTTGGCCGATTCCGCATCATGGTCTAGCTAACCACGGTTCTGGACCTCTGGGTGGCCAGAGGTCGAGAACCGTGGTCAATGAGATTCCCGCCAGAGGTTCACTGTGGTGAACTTCTGGCGGGAATCTCTTTGGGTAATTTCAGACATTACGATAATGCGGCCACCACAGGGGGTTCGTTGTGGTTGACCGTGCTATCGTAACATCTAAAAATACCCTGGGTGTGTTGTTACCACTGCTTATTACAGAAAACTATGATTTCCTATAACCTTGTGCTTCCTTGGTTGGCTGGATTGTACATATCAACCTATTGTCTCTCATAATATAATTAAGACTGTTACACCATGGTGTGTGTGTGTGTGTATGTGCCTACCACAATGGGACCATCATCATCATCATACTACTATTTTCAGCCTTAGCCTCTGCCTTGGAGGAACGCTTGAATGACACAGCCAGTTGGACGCATCAGTTACCTTGTGCTCAATCTGGGAAAAACTGAGGTCATGCTGGCAGGGAGGGTCAGCCCCTGTGAGGATGCCCTCTCCCCCCTCAAGTCCCTGCATGTTGAGTGGATACGGGTGGAGGTAGTCAGCCAGATAAAATACTTGGGTGTCATTACTGACCATGTTCTTTCCATGAAAACTCATGCACTGGACATGGTTCAAAGATTTTTTTTAGCTATGCAATTTGCATAAACTATGCCTTTATTTCTCCCAGGCTGATCTTGCCACAGTGACCCAAGCCCTGGTGACCACAAGGCTTGATTTTTGTAATTCCCTCTTCTGTGGGCTTGCAGTGGTGCTTTTCAGTCATGTGCAGCTTGTTCAGAATGCAGTAGAATGACTGCTTACTGGTTTGGGCAGCTGTGTTCATATTATGCCTGCCCTGCATTCTCTGCATTGGCTGCCTATAGAATGAGGAACTGAATTTAAGACCGAGCTGCCAGTTTTCAAGCCCACAGTGGTACAGGCCCTGGCTGTATTCAAGACCTGCTCATGCAACCTTGCCCTGATGGTTATCTGCGCTCAGTAACCACACACCATTTAGGAATCCCACCATTGTACTCATCCTGCATCCAAGCGGGAAGTTGGACTCGCTGACCCTCAAGGTTCCTACCAACTCTATAATTCTAAGTCAGTGGGTGATCAAGCCTTTGCTTTGGTGGACCCTTCAGTGTGGAACTCACTCCCTTAAGATGTTCCTCTCGGTTCCTCCTGCCTCACCTTTAAAAAGCACCTGAAGACTTATTTATTCTCCAGCTGGTTCCCCTTAATGTATTTTATCCTTTTTCTTTACCTTCTCCTTTTAAATTGTTTTAAAATGGATTTTACACTATTGTATTGTGTGTGTTTTTGTAAAGCATTCCAAGCACCATTTAGGAGGGGCAGCATTATAAAAATAGTATTATTATTAATAAAGAAAGTTCTCTGAGGCCCCTTTTAAACAGGCCGCAGCTGCGTGTGTGTGCGCGCGCGTGTGTGAATTGGTGTGTGTGCCGGTGCATGGGCAGCACGTGGGTGTGTGCGTACATGGATGCACACCCATCTCCACCCACGGAGCAACTACCATTTTGGCCAGTTCCTCTGTGTGTGGGTGATGGGAGCGTGCACGCATGCTCACCCATCTGCTGCGGTATTCACACGGGAAGCACTCATGCATGTCCATTAGAGGTGTGCACCAGGGACCTATGTCATTTTTTGTTATTGGTTTTCATTTGCATTATTTAAATCTGTCATTTTCATTCTCATAAATATTTCGTTTTTGCTTTCCATTGGTTTCAATGGAAAACACATTTTCAGTTGTAACGTTTTTGTTTTTCATTATATTTGGATGAAACATAAGAGAATTATACTTCAAATGGAAGGCATTAAGTGTACCAAATTCCAGAAATATTGGATGAAGGAATCAGATTTTATAAGCAGTTGAATTATATTTTGCAAAACTCTGCATATACATTCCTGGTTATAATGTCTTTGTCCCCTATCTATTGTGGATGAAACATGTCAGGTTTATGCCCCTCCCCATGTTTAATATCTATGCCAACTTTCAGAAGGATTAGATAAAGGGTCCTGGTGATATATGCAATTAACTTATACATGTATGTCTTACTGTAACATCTTTGTAGTCCAACCAGTGTACATGAAATTTGGCAGGGCTGTATCTCACACTTTCAGAACTATCTCTGCCAAGATATGATAAAGGGTTCCAATTTTATATGCCTGCACAGCATATGCAGAGAATGCGCCTATACCAGGGATTCTCTGACATGTCACTGTGGTATAAGATCGGTTTGTGATGCCAATTGGCCAACAGAAATGTCAACCAAATATCCTCATTCTGTGCACTGATAGATCCTGTAGAGCTGGAAGTATGCAGTAACTGGCCAGTGAATGTGTCTGTCAGTCTGTTGGGTTGCTCCGCATCCTCCCTCCTACAGTCTCCCTCCCCCTGCCATGCCAGGCGCCTGCTTCTGACTGTCACTGCATTTGCTGCTATTTATCTGAATAATGGTCTTCAATGGGACAACTTCAATTGCTTATAAAATTGGGTCACTTTATTAAATTGTCTTGTAGCTTGGCAGAGATGGCAGGGAAGGTATATGATACATTTCTGCCAAATGTCTTGTAAACAGGATGGAATATAAAAACGTTACAGCTGGGAATGCAGTTTCAAGTTAATAGCTTATAACATCAGGACACTTTATCCAATCTTTATGAAAATTGGCAGGAGTGTTAAACTTGTGGAGGGACATAGTATTCTCAGGTTTCGGGCAAATTGGATGAAAGATTAAAAAGAAGGTGTAGTCAGGAATGTGTACGGAACTTTTCATAAAATCACAACATATAATTGCTTTTAAAATCGGTCTCCTTTATCAAATCTTTTTGAAAATTGGTACACATAGTGCGCTCTTTTGAGAGTATAATCGCATGAAGTTTCATCATAATTGAATAAGAAACAAAAATGTTATAGTTGGAAATACGTTTTTCAGTGTTTTCCCATTATTTTAAAAACAAAAATTTATTTTTGTTTTTATTATTTGTCGTTTTTGTTATTAAAACAACAAAAAAGAAAATAAAAAATTTCATTTTCATTATAACAAAAATGAAATGCACACCCCTAATGCCCATGCAGCTGACCACGTGTAAAATGGGCCTAAGAGGAGACATGAGGAAATCGCTTCTTACAGCAATCCTTCATCCTTGAAAACACTGGGAACCAGAGACTTAGGTTTTATTCCTTCTCTGGCATGGGTTCACTGCATAACCTAGGGCAAGCCACCTAACCTCTTTGAGCATCAGTTTCCTTCTCTGTAAAATGGGATAAGGATAGCTAAATTTATATAGTGCTTTGTGGTCTATTGTCAGTAGGAGGCAGCAACGGGGGGTTTCCCCACCCCGGGGGATGCTACGGCGCTGCCCTGCAGGGGCGCCAGCTCTGAGACAACAGCTGCAGGAAGCCCCGACACAGGCTCCACCCCCGCTGGCGCTCCCGAGCCCCGCAGCACACTCACAGCCTGTAGACACGCCCCCAAGCACTAGAACGGACGTAGGGCTTCCCCCGCCTCTGCGGCGACGCTCAGAGCGGCTGCAGGCACGTACGGGGGCGGGGCTTGGGAAATAAGAGCCAGCGCCGGCAGGAAGCCGGCTCTGGTGAATTGAGAAACCGGCCCCCTGCTTGACTTGAGCTGAGCGTGAGTGGAGTGAGAGCGACGCTTGGAGACTGTATCTACTGCCTTGTGAGTTTGTACCTTCCCTATCCTACGTACCTAGTGAGAGAATACGAGTGAAGACCGAGTCCCTGTGTGGCGTGTGTGTGTGTGCCCCACCCCCGACCCCCTCTCCCTTCTTTCCGTGCCTGTGGAGCCCTTCTAGTGGCGTTGCGTGTCCCGCTTCCCCTCTCCCGTGGGGTTTGGTTCACTCCCTCCCCTACCTGGTGTGATCCGTCCCGTATCCCTACTCCCCCTCCTTCCCCTGCGTGCCAGAGCAAGTGTACCCTGGGGCAGACCTTGGTGAACCTCAACTCAGTGGCGCCCTATGATGATAGAGGCCTGTTCTCCTTAATTTGAGGTAAAGGTCACATCTCTATCCTGACGGGCATTCTTCCCCGAGCTTCCTTAGCCCTGAGTGGGGTGCCCTTGGGTGGGGCGCGAGTGGAGTACGCCTGGTATACCCTTCCCCCCCGTGACATCTATAGAGAAAAGGCACAGTTTATGAGGAGGCATTTTGCTTTTGATTTCAAGATGACAAATAATTTAAGAGTTTTTAAAAATGTAGTTATTGAATAACTCCACACAGAAACAAAGGGCACTGTGGTTGATGTATTTTTCAGTAATTTATTACATTTTCAAGCTCAAAGCTGGGTCTTTCACTATCCTCTTCAAAAAAATATTTTGAAATGAAGTGCTTTGTAAGTAAAATAGGATTTCTTCCCTCTCCCCATATGGTAAGTGGCATTACATAGGAAGGTACACCAAAGGATTTCCAAACTGTGGGGCCAGACAGTCTGTCAATGTGGTTATTATCCTAAATGATATTTGATACAAATATTTTGCATTTCAGTGTTGCTGCTTGGGGTCATGGGACTATATTTAAGCCTCAAAATATGATGTTACACACTAAACTTTGGGAATCTCTGCCACATTTATACAGAAGTGAGAACCCTTAGTGTCTGAGCAATGTTTTACAATAGGTATCTAAACAGTAAGCTAAACAGGAACATGTTTTCTACAGACATGGTAAATCAATACTGTTATTTAGGGGTGTGAAATTTATTTCTGTTGTTATGATAACAAAAATGAAATTTTTCATTTTGTTATTGTAATAATGAAAACAAAAATGAAAATGAATTTTAATATTTGAAATAATGGGAAAACAGTGAAAAACATATTTCTGGCTATAGCCTTTTTGTTTCTTATTCAATTCTGATTAAACTTGGAGTGATTATACCCCCAATAGAGGGCACTATGTGTATCAAACCTTGGAAAGATTGGATAAAGTAAACCAATTTTATAAGCACTTGATTGTTGTGATTTTAAGATAAGCTGCATACACATTCCTGATTACAAATTCTATATCTTCCATCCAATTTACATGGAAACTGGGAAGATTATGTCCCTCCACAAGATTACCAATCTTGTCAATTTCAGAAAGATTGAATAAACGGTCCTGATGTTATAAGCCATTAACTTGAAAATGTATTCCTGGCTGTAACATTTATATATTCCATCCTGTTTACAAGACATTTAGGAGGAATGTATCCCACACTGTCCCTGTCATCTCTGCCAAACTACAGGACAATTTGATAAAGGACCCCAATTTTATAAGCAATTGAATGTGTCTCCTTGAAGACCATTATTCAGATAAAGAGCAGCACATGTAGTGACAGTCAGAGAGCGCATTCCCACATACAGGAAAAGCTGCCTTAAATGCAGCTTTTTGAAAATGCAGGCAATTTAAAATGTGCTAAAATAAACCCATGCACTTTTGCACTGGGTTTATTTTAGAACATTTTAAAAGTGACAGTACCACCGGCAGCCAATCAGGTGAGGGGGGGCGGGACAATCCAGGGAAATGCCACCATGGGAGATGCCCTGGATGGTAAGACCCTTCGATTTCATACAGGCCCAAAGGAATGATCCCTTGTTGCACAACGTCTATGAGCAGGTGGCGGTGGTTAATGGGCAACCTCAGAACTCCGGGGGTCCTGTGACGTACCCACATTTCGAGCTTATTGATGACTGACTGTACTAGGTGGACAAGGATCCCACGCAGGGGGAGGAGATATGCCAGCTATTAGCCCCAGGGAGTGTGCAGAGAGACCTACTGTGGCTAGTGCATGAGGTCCCATGTGCGGGGCACCTGGGGCAGAGAAAGCCCTGGGCAGGTTGACGACCCGCTTTTATTGGCCGGGCATCCGAGCAGTGGTATGTTGTTATTGTGCCTCCTGCTCAGAGTGCCAGCTGACAACCAGAAAAAGGTTGCCCCTGGTCGGAATCCCCTTTGAAAGACTAGGGATGGGCATAATAGGGCCAGTGAAGAGGCCCACCGAGGGGCACAGGTATATATTGGTGACAGTTGATTATGCCACCCGTTATCCTGACTCTGTAGCCCTGCAGTCAATCAAAGTCCCCGTGACTGCCAGGGAATTGCTAAAGATGTTCTCAAGGACAGGGTTCTCCCACACCATCCTGACAGACCAGGGGACCAACTTCATGGGGAGACTCATGAGGCAGCTGTGCCGTTCGTTGAAAATTCACCAGATTAGGACTTCCGTATACCATCCTCAGACCGACGAGTTAGTGGAGCAGTTTAATCAAACCTTGAAGGCCATGCTCAGGAAATTTGTCCGAGAGGAACCCTGTGCCTGGCCCTCCTTACTCCCCGCCCTGTTGTTCACCTACCGAGAGGTCCCTCAGGCCTCTCTTGGGTTCTCCCCGTTTGAACTCCTCTATGGGAGATGACTGAGGGGCTTACTAGATTTGGTCAAGGAAGGGTGGGAAGAAACCCCCACCCCACAGGGGAACCAGATTCTGTACATCACCTGGCTGCGAGAAAGACTGCGCAAGATGTGGGACTGGGCGGCGATAAATGGTCTAGAGGCCCAGCACAGACAGAAAGCCTGGTGCGATCAGTGGGCAAAGCCCCAGCAATTGCACTCGGGCCAAAGAGTCCTAGTTCTGTTACCCTCCGCTGACTCCAAACTACTAGCCACCTGGCAGGGTCCCTATGAAATAGTCAAACAAGCAGGGGATGTTGACTATGTGGTATGGCAGCCCGAGAAATGCCCCGAGCTCCAAACCTACCACATTAACCTCTTAAAGGAGTGGAAGGAATGGGACCCCGACCCTGCAGAGGCACTGGGGGGAGACATTCCCGTAGCCGTAGCTCCGGGTCGAGTGGGACCGGAGGTACCAATGGGGTCCGAGTTGAGCAAACCCCCAAAAGCCCAACTAACTGAGTTGGTCATGAACTTTCCACATGTATTCACCGCGGTCCCTGGCCACACCTCCTTAGCACAGCATTATATCATGACGGAACTGGGAAAAATCATATGGGATCCGCCCCGACGAAACCCCCGCACCTCGAGCAAGTGATGATTGATGAAGTATGTAACATGCTGCAACTAGGAGTCATCACTGAATCCTACAGCCCCTGGTGCAGCCAACTGGTGTTGGTGGGAAAGCCAGATGGATGAACCCGCTTTTGTATTGACTTTTGAAAAGTTAACACTGTATCCCACTTTGATGCCTACCCTATGCCACGTGTCGACGTCTTGCTGGAACAATTGGGGGAGGCGCGGTACCTGTCAACTCTAGACTTGACCAAAGGCTACTGGCAGATCCCGCTGGTACTGGCGGCCCAAGAAAAAATAGCTTTTTCCACCCTTCTGGGACTCTTCCAATTTGTCAGGATGCCATTCAGCCTCCAAGGGGCCGCTGCCACCTTTCAACGGCTAATGGACAAGGTCCTGGTCTGCCATGTAGTCCTATGCAGCAGCCTATATTGACGACATTGTCATATTTAGCGCCACGTGGGAAGACCACCTGGAGCATCTGTGACATGTAGCACAGGCCCTGGGTGATGCTGGGCTCACTGCCAATCCACAAATGTGCCCCTCGGGCTGCAGGAAGTCACCTACCTAGGGTACCGCGTGGGAAGGGGCCAAATCTGACCGCTGTGGGATAAGGTACAGGCCGTGCGGGATTGGCCCCCGCCTACGACAAAACAACAAGTTCAGCAGTTACTCGGACTCGCTGGGTACTACTAGCAAAACGTCCCCCAATTTGCAACACTCGCAGCCCTCTTCTCTGACTTGATGGGAAAGAAACAGCCAACCACCATCCACTGGACTCCTGATCTAGCATGGGCCTTTGACACTTTGAAGGACTGACTGTGCAAGGCCCTGCTGCTATACACACCGGACTTCACCCAGCCGTTCATTCTGCAGACAGATGCCTCTGACGTGGGCCTGGGGGCTGTCTTATCCCAAACAAGATGGGGGAGGAACACCCCATAGCTTTTCTAAGTCACAAGTTTGACCCCCGAGAGGGCACCTATGCCACTATCGAAAAGGAGGCACTGGCAGGCCTCTGGGCAGTCGTGGCCTTGCATTACGTTCACCCGTATCATTGACTATGCCCCCCTGCAGTGGTTAATGTCTATGAAAGACAATAATGCCCGGTTAATGTGGTGGTATTTAGCCCTCCAGCCGTACCGCTTTGAGATCTGTCACAGGGCGGGCCGGTTCCACCGTAACACTGATTTCTTTTCTCAACAGGGTGACTCAGCCCCACTGCCTGGCCCCCCAGAGGGGGGGCCTCTTGACAGGTGTGTGTGTGTGTAGTGGATGCTGGGGCTCGGCACCCCCAACTGCCTCCGCTGCCTCAGGGATCAGCGCCCGGATAAGGCCCCGCCCATGGTTCCACTTGCACTGACCCCAGGGGGCAGGGCCACACCCAGCGGGAGCGCGGTGACAAGAGGGGGCTGCGACAGGCTAATGAGAGGATAAGCGTGCCGGGGGAGGGGCCGGAAGTTGAGCCCTGAAGAACCAGCGGCCGGAGGGCTGAAGGAGGAGAATGGAGGCGGAGAGCGGCTAGGGAAGGAGGACACAGGCTCCCTGGCAGGGAAGTACTTCTGCGCACCAGACTGGAGGTGGGAAATGTGAGCTGCAGCTGCCTGTGATGTAATGCGACAGCTGCTCAAGGAAGAGAACTCTAGGGACATTGGACACCGCAGGCGGGGACGGGGTGGGTAGGTTCAGGCCTTGGCCTGCGGAGAGCCCTTCACCCCAAGTACTGTCCCTGGCCCTCAGAGGGGGCTCCTGGAGAGAAAGGGGGCGTCCCCAGTCCGCCGGCTCCGGACGTGGAAGCCGACAGGGCACATATTTAGGGGGCGGGTCACAGTGGGTAAGGTGGTGGATGTGACAGCCCCCATCATTGACAGGGTTTACCCTTTGCTGGTTCCCCAGGTTCACAGTCTGGGCGTGCTCCTCGACCCACAGCTCTGCATGGATCTCCAGGTGGGGTCAGTGGCAAGGAGTGCATCTCACCAATTACATCTGGTGCGTCAGCTTCAGCTGTATGTTTCAGATAACAACCTGGCCACCATCATCCATGCTTTCATTACTTCTAGTTTGGACTATTGTAACGCGCTCTACATGGGGCTACCCATGGTGATGGTCCGGAGACTGCAACATTCTGCCAGTGCAGAATGAGGTGGCCTGTCTCCTTATGGAGTCAGACTGCTGTGAGCACACTACACTGGTGCTCTGGACTCTGCACTGGCAGCCTATAGTCTTCCGGGCCTGATTCAAGGTGTTGATGTTAACCTATAAAGCCCTATATGGCCTTGGCCTGACTTACCTACAGGTTTGCCTCACTCGCCATGCTCTGGAGCGACCCCTGTGGTCAGCTGGGAGCACCCTCCTTGAGGTCCAGTGTGGCCCGGGGGCCACTATGGAGAGGGCATTCTTGGTGGCCACACCTTGGCTGTGAAATTCCCTCCTGGCAGAGGCCCAGATTTCCCTGGACCTCCTGTTTTTATGTGTGTAAGCCGCCCTGAACTGCCTGGAGCAGGAGGGGTGAGGTAACAAAATTTGTTAAATAAATAATGAATCTGTATTCTTGTGGCATTCTGTTGTTTTCCTCACAACAGTTTGACATTTGTGGAATGACCCTGCTCTTACCAAAATGTCATTGAGGTAGGAGAACGCATTAACTCCTCTTTGCCTGAGAGTCACCACTAGAACTACTAGCACCTTGGTAAACACCATGGGTGAGGAGGCCAACCCAAAGGGCAACTTTTTACTGCTAATGATGATGTTTGTATGTGAAACAGAGGTATTTTTTCCAGGTGTGTTGGCCTGATTGGTATATGGAGATATGTTTCTCTTAGATCTATGGAAGCAATAAAATTCCCTGGCTTTAATGCAAGAAAGATTTAATCTTTCCTGAATATTTTGTTTCCTGAATCTTTTGGATTTTTTGACCCCGTTTCTTAAGACTCAGAGAACTTGGAGGGCCCCAAGGCGAAACCCTCCGGGTTGGTTTGACCAAGATTGTCATAATCTAAGGGCAAAACTGAGAGGTGTAACAAAGCATTTGAAATCAAGGCTCTCAGTTTATTCCCGATGGTCTTACTTTGAATACAGAAGAAAATATCGGAAGCTGTTGGATTTTAAAAAGTGGGCATACCAGGAAGACGGTTGGGCGAAATTATTGGAGGCTGTGAATGCTAATGGCTCATTCTCCTTTTGGAAATTGATGCAAACATACTTCAAGAGTGGTTCTGCAAATACGAGGCAAAGGCCTCTTCTACAGGCAGTTTGGCAGGAGCATTTTGGTGCTCTGTTTTCCTTACCTGCCCATTCAGTTCCAGAAATATCTACTGCTTCTATTGATCATTTCCCACACTGGCCGGATGTTACAGAAGAGGAGACTCTTCAGCTGATTGCTGATCTTAAAATAGGGAAAGCTCCCAGGGCAAATTTTGTCTCGACAGAGATAACTAAGGCAGCCCTGCAGTGGTGGGCAAGCCTATTGGCCTCTATTTTTACGCAAATTAATTCTTTTGGCTGTATTCCAAAAGAATGGCTGGAAAGTATTGTTTTACCGGTTTTTAAGAAAGGGGATCCAGCATGTCCATCTAATTATTGGCCTATAAGTTTATTAAGTATTCTTGGTAAGTTATACGCTAAATACTTATTAACTCGATTGCAAGTTTGGATAGATGAGAAGAAGATTTTAGTCCCTGAGCAGGCAGGTTTCACCTGGGGTCGCTCTACCACAGATCAAGTTTGTATCCTGCTTTCAATATTGAAAAAGTATACCCAATACCGTAGGAAAATGTATCTGTTTTATTGATCTTCGCTCTGCTTTTGACTTGGTTAATAGGGAACGCTTTTGGGTTAAACTGAGTAAGTTGTCTACTGACCCTCGTCTTCTTTTTTTAATAATTGCCCTGCATTCTAATAACACCTTGCAAGTACGCTTCTCCCCCCACCCCTAATCAATTGACGAACAGTGTTAGAGTACAGAGAGGTGTTCGCCAGGGATGTATTCTCGCCCCACTCTTTTTAATTTGTATTTAAATGGAATAATTAACCACCTTAATTTACGAGATCAACATGCTCCTAGAATTGGTGACCGTAGGATACCCGCGCTTATGTACGTGGATGACACAGTAATCTTGTCTCAATCCTGTGTAGGCCTAATAAGAGCGATGGAGCATTTTAACACCTTTTACCAGCTTGAATCCCTTGAGATAAATTTTCAGAAAACCAAGACAATGGTTGTTGGGGGAGGGGAATAGATTACGCACTCAGCGATGGTACGTTGACTCTAACTTAATAGAGCAGGTCAGCTCATTTAAGTATTTAGGTGTAACGATTTCTTCAAACCTTAAGTGGACCACCCACTCTAACACAGTTATCCATGTTTCTTATAAGACAGTTGCAGTAATATTAAAATTTTAATTTACTAAAGGGGGGAAATTGATCATGCCAGCTATTCGCCTGTTTAAGGCCAAAGTTCTCAGCTTCATCTTGTATGCTTTCCCTCCTTGAGGTTTAGGGTACTTTACAGAGTTAGAGGTTATTCAAAATAAATTTTTACGATCCATATTGGCAGTACCTAGGGGCACCCCTCAGGCGCTTCTACGTGCTGAAACAGGTTGTCGACCCTTAAGAGCTGTCCTATTATATCAGATAATCAAATACTGGCTAAAGACTGCAGTTTTCGAGACCTCTGATAATCCCCTTATGTTGTTGGCTATTCAGATTGGCCTGTTGGATGCCTGGAATAAGGCACTGAACTTAGAAGTCTCAAAGTTGGGTTTCTCTATGGACTACTTAAGGGCAAAGGGCGACAAAGGTGCCGCTGCATTAATTAAAGAAAGAATATATGACCAGGTAATACAAACAGAAAATTCTCTACTAGAGACACAGCAAGTCGCCACTCAGTACCTTAGTTATCCAATGCAGTCCTGTGTTTTCAGTTATCTAGCTACCTGGAACTCTTATCAAAATAGGACAGCATATACTAAATTTAGGCTCAATGTATTCGTCTCAGCTGTATTGATGGGCTGATACCAGGGGCTGGCTAGGGAGGCCCGATTCTGCCTAGTTTGTGATCTTGGGGAACTAGAATCAATCAAACACGTTTTACTCAGATGCACAGCCTATGAGATTCCCAGGCTAAGATACCTGTCCCAATATTTGTCGTATTTTGATTACTCAGCTCCCCAGCAGTTTAAAAAAATTTTACTCAGCCCTTACGATTCCCCAATTTCCAGGACTGTTGCTAGTTTCTGTGCTAGAGCTATTCAGATACGTCAAAATAGCATTGAGAGTTTAAGTAATAATGATTGCAATAAAGCTCATTAGCTAGTGTATTTTAATAATTTTAATAACTTAATATTTAATATCTAATATTTTAATATTTAGTACTAATTCAATATTTATTCCTATATGATGGCTTAATATTTTGGTATGTATATTTATTGATGTCACTGTATACTGTACCTTTATTATTTGTTCTTTGTTGATAACCAGTCGGTTAAACAATAAATATTTACTACTACTACTATGTTTCTCTTAGGTCTATGGAAGCAATAAAGTTCCCTGGCTTTAATGCAAGAAAGATTTAATATTTCCTGAATCTTTTGTATTTCAGGAAAGAATTTAGATGCTTCAGATCCAGGATGACTCAAGTGTCTCAATTTTTCGGGGAGGGGGGGACTGTAAAGAATATGGGGTACAGTCCTGAGTACCTCTGTTGCACAAGGACTGGCTCTATAGTTCCTGTGTGGAGATGTTTGATGACATTGACCATGGTTTGGTGTTTGGTTGGTCATGCAGTTGGACTTTGGGACCTTGATTAAGAAAGGTTCTGGCTGCAATAAGAAGTCTATGGTGTAGTCATTGGACACGGTTTCTCTCACCCACCAGTCAGATGTGGTATTTTGTGGCCCAGATGTGGCCCAACACACGAGGGTGGGCATACTCTGGATTTGGTGTTCTGCACTGGCCTTGAGGTGGGGGATCCATTGGTGGGGGATGTATCATTGCTGCCTTTGGCATGGATGGATCATTACCTCCTGCAGGCCTGTCTCCTGGTGAACATATGCCCCTGGGAAGGTGTAGAACCCATTCAGTTGGTTCAGCCCCAGAGACTTATGGAACCAGAAAGGTTCCGGAATGCTCTTAGGGTGTTTCACTCAGACCTCGATGGCTTTTCGTTTCATGACCTCGTAGCTGTGTGGAAAACTTTGTTGACTGAGGCCATTGACCTGATACCTCCTAGACGTCAGCTTCCCAGGCATCAGCATGCAGGTCTACATGGTTCACCGAGGACTTGCGGTGGCTGAAACAGGATGGAAGACGGCTAGAGCAGTGGTGGCACCGTACTCATGCTGAAGACAACAGACTGGCAGCACAGAGCTAGTTTGTGAGCCTATGCTATGGCTGTGCAGGCAGCAAAGAAGAGTTCTTTTGCTGCCATCATAGCATCTGCGAAATCGTGTCCAGCTGAGCTTTTCTGGGTGGTGAAAGGTCTGGTCAGTCCAGCCTGTCTCTGCCTGGAACTGGAGTCATCCAGTGCTTGCTGTGACATGTTTGTTGACTATTTCGCAGATAAGATCGCTCGCATTCACCATGACTTGGATGCTGCACTTGATGGGGTAGGAGAACCAGAGGTTATGGATGCTCCATCTTGTCTGATTTTATGGGATCACTTTCCATTGGTTTCGCCCGCTGATCCGGAGTACGTCCTTGGGGTGGTCTGGGCGACAACTTGTGAACTAGATCAATGCCCGTACTGGCTGGTTAAGGCCAGTCAGGAGACCTTAGGGCCATTGCTAGCTGGGATGGTCAGCGCCTCCCTTTGGGAGGGCAGAGTGCCAGGGCACCTTAAGGAGGCTGTGGTGCTACCTCTGCTCAAGAAGCCATCTCTGATTCCCCTGCTTCCTATCAGATGGTCTGTAATCTTCCCTTTTAAGGGAAGATTATTGAATGGGTGGTGGCCTGACAGCTTTATGATCATCTGGACCGCATTGGTTTTCTGGATACCTCACAGTCCAGCTTTCGTCCTGGATATGGCACTGAGACTGTGTTTGTGGCCTTGGTCGATGATCTTCGCCGGGAGTTGGACCAGGGGCATTCGACCCTATTGGTCTTGTTAGATCTGTTGGCTGCTTTTGATACTGTTGATCACGAGATGTTGGTGACTCACTTGCGGGACCAAGCAGGGGTGGGCAGTACTGATCTTGAATGGTTCCACTCGTTTCTTGCCAGTAGAACTCAGTGTGTGATTCTGGGGAATTTTTCTTCATCTCCTCAGAATGTCATGTGTGGTGTCCCACAAGGTTCCATTCTGTCCCCCTCTCCAGTTCAATGTGTACATGCAGCCTTTGGGTGAGATCGTGAGAGGATTTGGTGTTCGGTGTCATCAATATGCTGATGACACAACTTTACCTCTCATTTTCAGCTGACCCAGACCTGGAAGTCTCTTTGCTTACATGGTGTTTGGCGGCTGTGGGGGACTCGATGAGGGTGAGCCGTCTGAAGCTGAATCCTGACAAGACGGAAGTGATGCTGGTAAGCAGGGCTGGAGGATTGGGACAGTGGAGACCCCCATCATTGATGGGGTTTGTCCTTCCTTGGCCCCCCAGGTTTGTAGTCTGGGGGTGCTCCTTGATCCGCAGCTCTGCCTGGATGCTCAGTGGCGGCTGTGGCGAGGACGAGCACATTGTGTCACTTACATCTGATACAGTGGTTGCGGCTGTATATCTCAGACTCCAACCTTGCCTCCATCATCCATGCCTTCATCACCTCAAGACTGGACTACTGCAACGTACTTTATGTGGGGCTACCCATGGTGACGGTTCAGAGACTGCAGCTGGTGCAGAGTGCAGTGGCCTGTCTCCTGATGGGGACGGGCCACCATGAGCACATAAGATCAGTGCTCCATGTACTGCACTGGCTGCCTATAGTCTTCTGCCTATAGTTGACTGCACCAAAAAATCTTAAATTTTGCAACCAGTGAAGCCAAATTCTGCAAATTCACTGAGAGCATTAATATTTGCATAATTAACTTGATTTGCATAACTATGCATGCTGGGAAGCAAATTTGCAATAGGTTTGACATAGAATCACAACTTTGCTAATCAAACACAACTCAAATCCTCTGGAATTTCAGCACCTCCCTCACGCAAACATAGGGCCTTCAGACCCCCCCCACCCACAATTAATCTCCCAGGGGCCTATTTATCCTCGGGTCATGGTCAGGATTGGCTGATTCTGCGAGGATTGGCTGATTCTGCGAAAATCATTGCAAATTGCAGCAACGCAGTCAACTTGGGTCCCTGCATATAATGGCCTATATGCTCTAGGTCCCACTTACCTGCAGAACCAACTATCCCCTGGGTTCTGGATAGGTTCCTGCAGTTGACTGGGAACACCCTCCTCAAAGTCCCCTGCATACATTGGCTGGTGACGATGGGGAGGGCATTCTCAGTGGCTGTACTGAGGCTATTGAACTCTCTCCCGGTGGCCTGGTCTGTCAGTCCAACTCCAGGTACTCACTGGGGTAGGAGGGCAGGATGCCAGTTGTCCAGGAATCTCCCTGGAGGGAGGCCAGGCTGGGACAGAATGAGCCTCTTATTTGGAGGCTCTAACTCTTATGAGGGAGAGGGGTTCTCCCCCTGTGCACTCGCCCTGACAGAGGCCATATTCCCAAGAGGGGTCCTGGCACTATTGGGCTTGGTCTCTGAGGAGACCACAACCCCAGCAACCTGTGCAACCCTCCCACAGGGAGAGAAGGGGGCGGGGAGAATAAGGGCAACCCTAGCTACCTAAACCTTTGGCTCTAGAGCAGCAGTGGGGAACCTTTTCTGTCCCAGGGGCCACAATGAAAATTAGTACGAGTTCCGAGGGCCGCATAGAGGTTGGGTGTGTGTGTGTGTGCTTAACGGGTGTATTCAAGAAAAGGAGGGCCCAGATCATGGATCTGTGCTGTGGATCTGTCCCCTACCCTTGTGTGCATGCCCTCCTCTCTGCCCCATTATCCTGAGCTCAGTTCTTCAGTGCTTGGGGGTAGAGACTGGATCCAGGGACCAAATTCAGACATTTGAAAGGGGCTACATAAAAACTTGCCATGGGCCGCATTTGGCCTCCGGGACTGAGGTTCCCCACCCCTGCTCTAGAGGGATAAAAAAAGAAGGAAAAAGAACGAAGAGGTGATAAAAAGCTTAAGGTCTGCTCCTCTCTCTCAGGGGAGGGGAGAATGGATCCTGATCTTTCTTGTTAGAGGCAGAGGCAGGAACAGTTCTGGGTGGCAAAGCTGGAGTGGCTCAGGCTCCTCCCCCAGGCTCAGACTGCCAATCAAAGCCTTTAGATCCTGTCTTCTATCTCTGGAGAGAGAAGCAACACCCTAGCATAGGACTGCCTGCCTGTGGCATAGACAGAGAACAAATTATTTCCCTCTGCAAAGAAAGTAATCTCTGGATTTAGTCCCCCGTAAAAACAACCGAATAAGAATTAGTTTAGTCTGATTTGGTACATGCATGAGAGCTAAAAATTAAACTCATTAAAGCATAATAAATAGCTGAATGGATAAGAATCCCTAATGATGATAAAAATAGCCAAAGATCCTAACTCAAATTTAGTCCAAGATAAGGGAAAATTATGTGCAAATTCAAAAAATTATAAATCAAGGGGTTTTAGAATTGCAATATTTCAAAACACCATCCAGCTTCATTCACCTGCCAAGGTCAATTCAAGATTCTGTGTTTCCCTTGAACAAACTCTACATGCTAGGACCCACATTTTCAAGCCTGATTGAATTCTCTAACATAGAGCTATCAAACCTTCACTTTGGGCGAGGTCAGGTGACGGTTGGTGAAGGTCAGGGAAGGCAGGTGGATGTTCAGTTATTTTGCTTCAAAATCTACTGGTAATTTTAAAGTCACATAATTTTAACACAAATACTACAAAAAACCTAAGGAGACAGGGAGGGATCTATCTTTCGAATGGTGCAGCCCCTGCTCAAAATTTCTGCATCTAGTATGTTCTGTTGGCCAGTGCAGAGGAAAACTGAATTGCCCTCCCATTTCCCTCAGGTGCCACCTTCAGGTGGAAAAGCACCATGATGACGCATGGAAGACGTGGTATCTGTGCACGTGGACTGCCCCTTGGATCCTGTGCAGAAGGCACAGTCAGCAGATGTCTCCCTTCACCCTCCCCACTTCAGACTCATACAAGGCTAATTGCTGTTTCACTATCTTTAAAAGTTTCCTATTCTGTTTCAAGTTACACCAGCATCAAGCCATCCCCCACTGTCTCCATAGGCACTTCTAAGAGTGTCGAGAATTGATTTTGTTTTGACATGCTAGTCAGCGTGCACTACACCAACCTTAAACATTTTAATACTGGTTCTTCAGAGTACTTAAAAAAATGTAAAGATTAAAGTGAGTGGAATTAGCTAGACTACTGCTGCAAAGACAGAGCATGGTAATCTTACTCTTGCCATTTCATACAGGAAATGTGCTCCATCACATTGACATTTTTAATTTATCTTCATACTCCCATTTGCTTTAGTCTGGCACTCTCTTCCAACCTGGCACGGTTTCAGCAGCAGCCAAGGATTTGTGAAAGGCCTAAAACCCTTAAATAATAGGAATGGCCTCATGCAAGCACTGACAGAGATTTGGAAAAATTAAGTGTGAAGTGAGAGAGGGTACAGCTGATGGCCCTGCATACTTGAGAGCAAATTTTGTCCTTTGAGATAAAGTTTTTTCTTTTTTTTTTAAAGGAGCTGTGTCTTGGAATTGGTTAGATGACTCGCCACAGATTTTTGGAATGTTACTGCCTAAAAAGGTGGATGCATTTGCAAATATTCCTGTGTTAAACACACAGATCAGAACTCTGTATATAGTAAATGATCGAGAGAGAATGTGGTTGCAGTGTTGGTCCCAAGTGACAGAGGTGGAGGCAAAGTAGTTCAAAGGATATCTTTTATTAGACAAACAATAGTACAATAGTTGGTCCAATAAAAGATATCATTTGAATACAAATAACAATAGTTGGTCCAATAAAAGATATAATTCAAACTACTTTGTCTCCACTTACAGTAAATGACTAATAACTGGGTTTCCTCAATGAGCAGTACCGCTCATCTCACTGTTTTGCCAATCAATTTTAATGTATTTCTCGGTCATGAGGCTGTCTCAGAGCTTTAGAGACACCAATCAGCATTGGGGAAGGTGCAGACAAGGATTGCAATGAATCTCTTTGGGATAGACCAAAGCTTGCCTGTGCACTGATAGACGCGCTCTACTGACCTGTTTTTTTCAGGTCAGTAGAGCGCACCTGTCAGTGTGTAGGCAAGCTCAATCATGTGCACGGTGCCTTTTCAGATATCATCTAAGCATGCTTTCTTCATCTTCGCATCAAGCTGCTGGCACTTGCTGTTTATCGCACATCTGAAAGAGCTCCAAGTTTCACATGTTAAAAAAAAATATCGGGACAAGATATTGCCAAGATCATACCAATGGACAGCTAGTCCATGATGAAAATGTGGTACTAAAAGATAATCAGTTTACATTGGGTATTTTCAGACGTTATGAGATCACAGTGAACCACGGTGAATACCCACCTGTGGTCACTGTGCCTCGAACGTCTGTTTGGCGGCCGCCAGATGTTTGCCACGGTCAATCAGCACATGGGGTCAATTTCAACCATGCTTCCCGGGCTAGCCGTGGGAATTTCCCGGGAAGCATGGTGAATGTGATCCCCGGCGTGGACCAAAAAAAAATCACGTCTGGTCGGGCGCCACGGCCCAGGATCACCAGCGGGATCCTGGGCTGTGGCGAATTCGGGCAGATGCTACGGCCGCATTGGCCCTGCCGCCCGCCCGTCTCCCCAGAGGACGAACGGCAGTGAGCGTGGAGGGGGCAGGGCCGTGCGGCCGCACGTTGCGCTGCGCGGCCCCACCCCCTCCCAGATTCCCAGCCGGGATCCCCCGGCACGTCTGATACGGCGTGACGGGGTCATCCCGGTGGGGCATGATTTGGTTGTTTTCGATACAGGGCCAACTGGCCCCGTAACGTCTGAAAACACCCATAGTATGAACTGTTCCATTCTTAAAACTAAAAACATTGTCAGCTACGTCATTCTGTAATCTCAGAATCCTTTCTCAGTCTATGGGTGATTTCAGACGTTACGAGATCACGCTCAACCACATTGAACCACGCTCAACCCCCCCGTGGGGCCAAAGGGCCCTGAACGTCTGAACGGCGCGCGCCAGATGTTCATCACGCTCAATACCCACATGGGGTCAGTTTCAACCACGCTTCCCGGGCTAGCCGGGGGAAGGTCCCGGGAAGCGTGGTCAAACGAACCCCCACCGGGAACCAAGGAAAAGTAACGTCTGGACGCCAATCCCCGAGCGGAACCAAACCAAATGAGCCCCAGCCGGGGACAAGGCACGCAGCGTCGCTGCCAGGCAACCAGCATCAACACAACCACCGGAGGGAGATTTAAAGCGAGAGCAGCAGCAAGCAAGCGTGGCGGGATGGAGCGAGGAGGGAAGCGGAAGAGAGCGGAGGCAGAGACAGCGACAGCGGCGGGACAGGAGGCGGAGGAGGTGCAGGCAGGCCCAGCGATGCAGGCGGAGGGGGCACAGGCGCAGGAAGGGGGCACACGGGAGCACCCGACCAGGGAGGCGGCCCGGGAACAACACCCACAGCTGCAGCCGGGTCGCGCCGCCCCGGGGACAGCGGCCGGAACGGGCCCACAGGAGGCACCCAGGAAAAGGGTAAGGGCACCCAACGGGAGGGGAACAGGGGGCACGGGTGAACCCCCCATGGGGGGGCCGGGGGGACCCCGGGCACAAGGCAGGGGGGCAGGGGGCCCCCGAGAGGGGCCACACCCGCACCCAGCAACCACTCACCCCCTCCCCCCCCCACACGAAAGACGGCCCAGGCGGACGAGCCCCAGGACGAGCCCGGCCCCGCGCGCCCGGAGGCGCACCCCCAGGAGGAGGTGGAGGAGGAGCAGGTGCAGGTGGAGCAGGAGCTGGACCAGGAGGAGGAACAGCAGGGGCCGAGCCGGAAGAAGGCCTACCACAGAGGGGGCCAGTGGGGCCTACAGGAGACCCGGGACTTCATCCGGATATGGGGGACCCTCGAGTACCAGCTGGAGCTCGCAATCAACCAGAGGAACGAGCACGTCTACCGGGACATCGTGCGCGACATGGAGGCGGCGGGGCACGAGCGCACAGTCAGCCAGTGTCGCTCCAAGGCCAAGGAACTCAAGAGGGGGTACAAGGCCATCAAGGACAACAACAGCCGCTCCGGGCACGGGGCCCGCACCGCCCCCTACTACGATGCCCTGGACCGCATCCTTCACATGAAGGGCTCCATTGTTGCCCCACGCCTCGTGGGCAGCGCTGTGGTCCAGGGCAGGGAGCGGGCCGAGGTACCCCCTCCCCTCGCCGCCCGCCCGGTAGACACGAGCTCCGGGGACCCCCACCCCCAGGAGGACCACCCGGGACCCGCTGAAACCCCAAGGCCCCCCCCCCAGCAGCAGCCCGGAGAGTTCCCAACGCCGAGCCGGCCAGGCGGAGTCAGAGGTCGGCACCCTCACCACCCTCAGCCTGTGGTCCCTGGGGGAGCACTCCCAGGGCGAGGCGCCGGGCTCCCAGGGCTCCGAGACCGACATCGAGGGTATGCGGGCCCCCAGGGCAGGGGGGGGCCCGACCAGGGGGCCGGTGGCAGGGGCGGGGGTGGGGGCCCTGCTGCAGGGGCCACAACCAGCCCCCTTCACCCGCTCCCCCCTCTCCCGCCCGCAGGACATGGGGAGCCCCAGGACCGGGCCAGCGAGACGGTGCAGGCCCCCGCGGAGGGCACAGGAGAGCAGGTGCCGGACCCAGGTAAGGCGGGAGGGCTGGGATTGCGGGAGGGCCCCCCGGGCGCCAGCCCAGGGGGGCCTCTGGCCTCAGTGGGGGAGGGGGGGCAGGGGGCCCCGGGACCCGACCCCGCTAGGGGACAGGGCCCTGCACTGACCCACCCGCCCATTTCCACAGGGCAGCCCCCGCGCGCGGCGCCTCCGCCGGCCGCGGCCCCAGCCCAGCGGATGCGGGAGTACCGGGCGCGGGTCCGCAGGCGCAGGGAGGAGCAAGCGGAGGACATCGTCCGCAGGGCGGAGGAACAGGGGGAGCGCATGATCGCCTCCGTGGACCGCATGGAGGCGGCCATAGAGCGGTCCATGGAGAAGGCCCTGGAGACAGACCGCCGGCTGGAGGCGGAGGTGCGCCTGGAGCGGAGGCGGGAGCGCCGGGAGCACCAGCGGCAGCAGGGGCTGCTCAGGGGCCTCCGGCAGGACATACAGGGCATGGTGCGGGAGCACAGTGCAAAGATGGACAGGTCCCACGACATTGGGACCTCCCTGCTCCTGCATGCGGGCACCATGTGTGCCTACGTGATGGCCGGCGCACCTCCGGGCGCCCTGCCCGCCCAGGTCCCCATGCCGGGCCCCTCGGCGCCCCCGGGCCCAGCCCTGCCGCCCCTGGCGCCCCCCCGGCCCCAGGGCCCTCGCATGCGCCTCCCAGTGCCCCCGGGCCTCCGGAGGGTCCAGCCCCCCCGGGGCGCGACCGGGGCACCGGGCACAGCTGCCCATCCGCCGCCCGGCCCCCTGCCGGGGCCGGGACCGGCCCAGGACACGGCAGGGGACACGGACAGTGGGGGGGAGGGGAGCTCCCAGAGCTCGGTGGGCCCAAGCGGCCGCACGAGGGGTCGGCCCAGGAAACGCGGGGGGATGGTGGGAAGGGGGGGGAGGGGGAGGGCCACATGAGGGCGGGTGGTGGACGGGGTCACGGGCACGGGGGTGGGGAGGGGGCACAGGGTGATTGTGTGAACTGTGTGGGCAATAAAGTGTTGTAAAGAGACAGTTGTCCCCGGCCCGTTTGTGGGGGGGACAGGGCTGTGGGACCGCGTGTACAGGGGCATTGGCACGGAACGGGGGGTGGGGCCCCCAGGGGCGGGAAGGCCCTCACAGCGGGCCCCCCCGGGCGATGTGGGTTGCAAGGGCGTTCCGGATCCTTTTGGCATACCGGTACTCCCGGGGGTTCCCTGCGTTCACGTACAGGGGAACAGGACCGGGGGGCCGGTGGGGCTCGGGGTACTCCAGGGCCGCCCCCTCGGTCTCGCACACATTGTGCAGAACGCAGCAGGCACCGATCACCAGGGCGGAGGTGGGGACGGTGAAGTCCAGGCGGCCAGCTATACTCCTCCAGCGCTGCTTCAGGGCCCCGAAGGCACGCTCCACCACGGTCCGGCTCGCACACAGGCGGGTATTGTATACCTGCTCCGCAGGGGTGCTCGGGACAGGGTAGACCTTCATCAGCCAGCGGGTCAGGGGGTAGGCGGGGTCCCCCAGGATGCAGGGGGGCATGGGAACCCCCTCGATCCACCTCATGCCCATGTCCGCGAAGTCCCCCCGGTACATGCGGGCATAGAAGGGGGAGATGGTCATGATCCTGGCGTCGTGACTCCGGCCGGAGTTGCCCGTGTAGATGTCTATGAAGCGGGCCCGGTGGTCCACCACCCCCTGCAGGTGCAGGGAGTAGTATCCGTGCCGGTTCACATACTCCAGGGCCTCCCCCGCGGCCGGGCGCAGGATCTCGATGTGTGTGCCGTCCACGGCTCCGATGCAGTTCGGGAAGCCCCCGGCCGCGAAGCCAGCCATCACAGCGCCCTGGTCCAGGAGCTGGATGGTCCTGTCGAGGAGCACGCCCTCCACAGCCTCGCACACATCCCGCACGATGCAGGCGACCGTGCTGAGCCCCACCCCGAAGTGCTGGGACACGGAGCGGCAGGAGTCGGGCGTTGCGAGGGCCCAGACCCCTATGGCCACCCGCTGGACCATGGGGATGGGCTCCCGCATGGAGGTGTGCTGCCGCTCCAGCCAGGGCGTGAGGAGCTCCGCTAGGCGCAGCAGGGTGGCCTTGCCCATCCGGAAGTGGGACCCCCACTCGGCCTCCCCCCAGTGGGCCTGGGCCCGCTCCCACCAGGCCTGGGGCCGCTCCGTGACCCATAGGCTCCGCGCTATGGGCATAGCCAGCAGCGCTGCCCGGCGGAGGGTCTGCGTTGCCCAGCGGAACCGCCTCGCGGCCCCTCGGAGCGCAGCGGGCCGGGTGAGGCTCCGGCAGGCGGCCAGCCACGCCCCCCAGGCCCGGCGCCGAGCCCTGAGCCGGGCACGGACTCTCCTGCGGGCCTGCTGGCCCCGGAGGCGCACGCCAGCCCGCAGGGCCAGGACATAGCGCAGGCGGACGGCCAGGTGCACCCTCTCGGTCAGGAGGCACAGCTGCTCAGTGTGGTCACGGTGCCACTCAGCCGCGAGCGCGAGGAACATCCAGTTCCCACCTGCCCTATCGCGCTCCATGGTGCTGGGGCCCCGGTGGGGGCTGGGAGCGCTTATGGCGGCCCGGTGCTGGTGGCTCCGCCCGGGGGTCGGCCTCGCGGGCCTGCGCGCGCCCTGTGCCGGTGCGTTCCGGCTGCTCCCGCCCCCAGCACCCCGGGCCCCCTCCCCTCGCTGTTTGTAGCGGGATGGCCTTGAAGGTGCGATTAGGCAGACAGAGAGCTCGCTGTTGTTCTCTGCAGCTGTGCCGGGCCCGCACCCCACGCCTCGCTCTGTTGTGCTACAATGTTGCGGTGCGGGCCCGTGTTCCCTGTCCCGGGGGCCGGGCCGAGCCTCTCCCGGCCCTGGGCAGTCTGTGTGCCCTCCGGGCTCCGTGTCCCATTCCCTGTTGTGCTGGACCATGGCTGGCTGCCCATCCATGGGGCTCCCGCTGTCCGGCCCCCAAGGGGCCCCCCATATCTGGGCCTTCCGCGAGACCATGTCTCTGTGCGACCTGTGGCACACCCCTGCCGTGCAGCTGCTCCTGGCCGGGCCGGGGAGCCGTGCAGGTGCCTACGAGAGCCTGAGCTCCGGGCTCCGTTACTTTGGCCATGTGGTGAGCGCCCGTGATTGCCGGCTGCATGCGGAGGCCCTGGGGCTGGCTCGTTTCCCCGAGGGGCGCATCCCGGAGGTGCTGTGCGCCCATGTGCCCTGGAGCGCCTCGGAGACCGTGTCAGCGCTGGTGGTGTGTGGTCTGGGCGCCTACTCGGAGTGCCTGGCCGAGGGTGGCCCTGCCTTGGCCGTGAGCTACTTCTCCTGTGTTCACGGGGCCCGTGGGTACCAGCGCACCCGTGGGGCGGCGTTCCAGCGGCTTCTGGAGCTGGGGCATCTTCCGTGGCCCCCTTCTGCTGCCTGCTGTGTGCCGGAGCCCTCCGCGGTGGAGATGTCATCCCTGTTGGCGGTGTGGGCGCGTGTGGATGTGCAGCTGGCCCTCACCATGCCCGATCCCTTCGAGGCCTACTACCTGATCGCCCACTACATGTCCTTGCAGGGGTACCGCCGGGGCATGCTGCACTGGCCCCACCTGGTCCACCGGGCGGGCCACCCGGGCCCTCGGGCCAGCGGGGCCCCCGGCAGCGGCCCGTGAGCCCCGCGTCGCTGGCCTGCCCCCCCCGGCGTGGTGCCCCCGTGTGGGCTCCCGCCCCGGCCCGGGGGGGGGCCCTGGTCCCCGCTGGCCGCTCCCGACCTGCGGACCCCACCTCGGTGAGCTCCCGCCCGCCTCGCTGCTTGCTGCTGCCCCTGGCCGTGGTCCTGGGCCCCCTCCATCCCCGTGACTCCGTGGGTGCTGCCTGAGCGTCGCTGGTGCTGCGGAGGAGCACCGCTGGACCCGGCTGCCCTGCCTGTGCCAGCCTTTGACTGTGGGGCCCCCTTCCTCCTCCTCCTGGCGCCCCTCCGCCGGCCTCGCTGTGCTTTGGGGGCCCCCAACGTGCCTTGCTCCGGGGGTCCGCCCCCCCCCCCCGAGACTGCCTCTGTTCCTGTGGGGGCACCTCCTTGGACTGGACTGGACTGGGGTGGTGTGGGGGTGGGGGTTGCTGCTGTCTGTGCCTTGCCCCGTGGTGGTGCCCCCCCCTCCCTGCCGGTGTTCCGGGTGGGGTGTTCCGGGCGCCCCTTCCCCCCTTCCCGGCCTTTCCCTGGTGTGTGTGTGTGTGTGTGTGTGTGTGTGTGCGGGGGCGTGTGGCCGTGCATTGTGCCCCGCTGCGGGACCGCTGTGTGAGCCGGCTGTCAGCCTGTTCTCGCTCTTCCCCCCTCCCTTCCCGTTTCCCTTGTGTGGGCGTTCCCTTGTGTGCCTTGTGGCTTCGTTTGCCCTCAGGCGGCCATGTCTGTGTCCCGCCCCTGCCCGGTGCCTTGTGGGGGTTTAGCGCCCGGCGGGGGTTCGGCTGCACGTCTGTTGTGCTGCCGCGGCCCGCGATGGTGCGGCCCGGTTCCGGCCCGTGGTCCCGTTCCCGGCACGTCTGTTTGGGTCGTATTCCCACCCCCGGGCGTGGTTGCGCTGTTCACCCCCCCTGGTGGTTCACTGTGGTGAACCGGCCGCCCGTAACGTCTGAAAATACCCTATTTATCCCATCTCCAGAGTTACTCATTATAAATGACAATGTAGAAAATAGCACAACTTCTCTTTCAGGCTTATTAGATTTTATACAGTTATGAAATGGTCCCCTTTGCGTCAATATTCCATATCATTTGTGTAGTGTTTATGAAGGATCCATTGTATGATCTTAGTCAGTATGCAAGAGTACCCACTGTTAGTAACAGATCCAAACTCATCCATGCCATGTTTTACATTGGGCTTGGGGGATGGGAGGCAGTCAAGGGACAATTAGTAGTTAGCTAGGCTGCATTGTACTGTGAGTACGTAGCAGTTGCCTGTATGTTTTAACCTAAAACGTCTCCAGGAGTTTCTGAAGCTCCCATTACACTGCAACACAACAATACACTAAACCAGGTTTGTAACCTTAGTCCTGCTATGTCAGTAATGTTTACAATGAGCAAGCAATGATAAAGCCTTTAAAGTAGCTTATGGGAGACCATGAATAAATAATATGCTGAGCAAATCAGACAATTAATAAGTCCTTCTCCTTTGATATCCCTGTGAAAAGACAGGATGAATCTTTCAGGGTACTTTCAGACATTACAATTACCACCCACGAACCCCAACGGTAACACCCTGGTTTTACCTCCAGGTTACTGCTTGTGCTTGATGACGGTTTTTGTCACCAGGGAGTAACCCACAGAAAAAACCAGGGTGCTGCTGCTGAAGTCTGTGGTGGGTAACAGTGATGTGTGAAAGCAGCCCCTGAGACATTAGAGGGAGACCTGTACTCTTTGCCCCTGCAGTGTTGCTAACTTGGAAACTCCATGCAGTTGTTCTATCAACAATTACTTCTTATTGAGTGGACAGCGTCAACTTGAATTTTTCAAAATAGTAACTAGTGGGGGGCATTTAAAAAAAAAAAAAGTTTGCTAGAGCAATGTTTAAACTGTGTGCTTTGTGAAAAAATTTCAAAAACCCAGTTAAGCATCTTATTTGTTTTCTGACTCCTTGCTGTTTATAAGGGTCTTTTCAGCAAGGAAATACGAGCAGGCCGGAGAGAAACACCATTAAATGTGAATGTCTTCACTCCTACTGCAGACTTCTGCCTGCCTCTTGAGCAGCAACATTGCCAGCACTGTTCTAAGGCAGCTCAGCTTCTAAACTCACCCGTGAGACCTGCTGTGGAATTCAAGGGAATGAATGGACTCCACCTACTGTTTTGCTGTGCAGAGCCAGGCTTCCATTGCTTCCGGATCAAGGCAAATTTCTAGATCCATGGAGTGAATAAAGAGGCTGACCTGACCACCCATCTAGTTTTCATTACTCCCCAGCTCTGCACAAAGAAGATACCCTGGCCATCTCCTCAACTCCCTTTGTCGGAACGGAGACAGTAGCTATGCTACTCCACCCGTTGTTCCTGGAGTGTTGCATTAGGTAGGAGGTACAACTGACAGGACATCTTCCACCATTAAAGTCAATTGGAGTTTAGGCACACTGAAAATGTATGTAAAAGAATGCATTTAAACAAGTGTATTATTCCTGTCAGAACTCTCCCCTTATTCACAAAGATAAGTAAAATGTTCAGGTCCATCAGAAATCTCACTTGGCTTGAACGAGCTTAGTTTGACAGCTAAAGTAAGGGTCAGCAGTCTTACCTGGCACTTGAGAAGGAATTGATTTCTTCTCCAGGTCTTTGTTTTGGTTTCTAGATTCAGAAGGTTTCATAACTTTTTCCTGCTTTTCTGTGTTCATATTAGTGTTTGTTATAGCTGTATTTTGCAAAACAGGCTTCCTAGGCAATGGAGGTTTTGTGCTGAGCTGTTCAGAGGATTCTGCTTTAGTTTTTACAGCAGCATTTAGGGAACCATTGCTATTTACATCAGTTGTTTTTTTTATTTGTGTCTTTTCACCTTTAAGAATTGAAGCCCACTCCTCTTTTTCTAAATTAATTTCTGCACTGTATCTTTTAATTTCCTTTGATTCTTGTGACAAGCTGTCTCTGTGCTTCAATGATAGTGAGGTGGATCTAAGTTTAACTTGGAAAGGATTTTTATCTTCACCACCTGACTGACTCTGGGATACTACAGAAGAATCATTTGGCATTGGCACTGAACTCATGGTCTGAGAAGCAGAGGGAGCCTCCATTTTGTCTGCCCCTTTGCCTGTGACCTCAGAATCAGACCCTGTTGATGCCTGTTTGTTAGTGCTAGCTTTTTTCTCCTGCACATCCAAGTTCACGTGCACATCCTCATTTGATGTCTCATGTCTTGCAAACAGTTTTGTTTTAGGCGGGGATGTCTGTGTGTTTACTGGACTTTCACATTGTGTATTTTTATTTTCTTTCAGGTGAAAACTGCCAGCCCTTGGCCTCTCCCGTGCTGATGACACAGAAAATTTTCTCAGAGCACTGAGTTCATTGGCTGCTTTCTCAACTTTCCCCCCCAAAATTGTTCCCTTATGTTCTGCTGAAAAGTTGTTTTCCTTATCAAATACAAGTAGTTCTTGAGATGGTTTTATCTTGACAGGAGACTGAGGAGTAGATGACTCCATCTGTGATGACAAAGCAGGTTGCGAAGTATGCAAAGAAATGCTGTTCTCGGAAAAAAGGAAGCACGTGTGCTGAAAAGAACCTTTTGATAATGGCTGGCTGGAATCTGGCAATGCAGCAGACTCCTTGCTTGTACACTTATTACAAAATTGTTTCAGCAGTGTTTTATCATCCTTCTGTATATTTTTTTCTGAACTTTCTAAATAAGAGAAAGTATAATTATTGGTTGGAGTATCCTCTTCAGGAAGTATGTCATTCATTGAAGACACATCAAGCATCTGTTTATATTCTTGATTTAAAGTATTAAGTGACAGGTCACACGTGCTCCCAGTAGATGCAAACAGTGCTTCCAAGTGTTCTCTTTCCTTTTGTATTTCCCCATCTGGAGTAGGATGAAGAGTGGTCACTGCTTTTTTAGATTCTAATGAAGGGTAATAATTTGATATACAGTGTATGAATTCCAGCTTAGTTGTGCAACTCTCATGACTATTTTCATGTAGTAAGGGTTCCCCCTCTGCAGCAGCCTCGGAAGTGAAATGCAGCATGCAAGGCTTTTCTTCTTTGTCTCTCAAGTTTTGGGAAAGGTTTTCAGGCGTTTCAGGTCTCGGCAAGCAGGCTAGGTCACTTGTTAGAGACATGCTGTCTGTCACTTTCTGATGGCTGCAATTGTCTGATGGGATTTCTTTACTGTCATGCTCGTCTTCTTCTGGAGTGCAGCTCAAGTCACTCAGAGACTCTGACTGGGTCCTCTCCAAGAAGCAAATAATTAATGAGATCATATTAATTCTTTGTATCCTCACGTATTGATGTATTGCTTAGATTGTGCTAGATTCTTTTCAGACAGACAGGAAGAAAACCCCTGTCTTGAAGATGGCACTGGTTATTTTTAAGTTTAAGTGCCTACTATATATCAGATGTCTATCTCAGTTCCTTCTTCCTCAACTTTATTTTTTAAATTATTATTATTTTATAAGGCAAATAAAAACAATCTTACTTTTACATATATATCAATTCCAGAAATTACACAATATATTTAATATTCCATTAAAAAAATCATAAAGCCAGCATATTTAATTCATTGTTGTCCAAATATCCTCATTCATATTATTGGTCCTTTAAAAATATTATACAAATTTCCCCCACTTTTCTTGACGAGAATATTGCATATGGCGGCCTTCTTTAAGCCACATAATATTTGTAAGTTTGACCAACTTAAAATTTCCCCAAGAACAGGATTCCCAATTTAATACATCCAAAGATACCATATTCTTCCATTTCCTGGCAATTACAATCTTTGCTGCTACCAACAAATTGAAAAGTATTTCCCTATCTTGGGGTTGAATTTGAATATCCATCACCCCCAACAACAAAAAAAGCGAATACTTCTGAACAGTATACTCTCAACATTTGTTCACATTGAGCTGTAACCTCCGTCCAAAATTTCTGAACTACAGGGCATCCCCACCAACAGTGGAGATGATCTGCCCTAATACTACCACATCTCCAACACTTATCACTGACTTGCACATTCTTGCCAATCTAACTGGGGTGTAATGCCATCTAGGCCGTTTTTACATGGATGCCCTCCTCCCCGTCCTTCGGTGCTTGGACGGGTGTGTGGCGGGGGGCGGGGCAGTCCGTGTATATGGTCGCTGGTGGGTGGGGGGATGGGTGTTCAGCGGGTGTGCGCCCGTGAAAACACCACGGGCAGCAGGTGTTTGTGTGTGCATGCTTCCACTGCACACCCACCAACACCTGCCGCACATCCACCTCCACCCACAGAGCCCTCCGACAGAACGGAGGATGCTCCGTGGGTGTAGGTGGGTGGAGATGGGTGTAGGTGGGTATGTGTCCATGTAAACGGGCACACATCCACCTACACCCACCGTGCCAAAACACCACCCCGTCAGTGTAAAAACGGCCCTAGTTATCACCTTGTATGTATTTTCATTGAAATTGGTAGCAACTGTGTATCTAAACATATTAGAAAAGATATAACTTCATTGTTTTGTACTAATATCTCCTATGTCAGCTTCCCATTTCTTTTGGAAAGGCATTTCTCTATTCAGCATCTCCAATAATAATCCATAAAATCTCTTTTACATGCCCTTAACTGGTAAATGCATTTCCAATAACTTCTCCAATGCTTTCCACTCCGCTTTAACTTGTGGGGGGAATAACCAAGCTAAACACAGCAAAAATGTTGAATTTGGAAATACTGAAATACTGGTGGAGAGAATCCTACATTATTGCTCTTTAGCGCTTGCAGGGACATCAAATTATCATTTTGAAAAAAATCCACAAACCTAATTAAGTCAACTTTCTCCCATGCAGAAAAACCTCCAAATTCTTTCATCACATTAAACTGTTTATGGTGCAAAACTGAAATTAATGAAGAAATTCCTGGGGAAAGCTTATATCTCATTAGATAGAATTCATAAAGATATTGGTTTTTTAAAATATCTCTAGGTATCTCACTATTATTCCACCAAATAAGAGCCATAAAAGGAACAACACTCTTCCCTGTTTTAAAACCAACCAATTTTGACTTTTTCTTTCATCGCCTAAAGTTAAAGATAGCAATACAGCTGCCCTATAATAACGGCTTACATTTGGATACCCAACACACACACCCCTTATCCGTCGCTCTCTGTAGCACATGGGGGGAATTCTTGTATTTTTCCCATTAGAAATAAACTTCATCAACATTCTGTCCCATTTGTTCAAAGATGCTGCTGTTAAATATATTGGTAATGCCATAAATAAAAATAAAAATCTCGGCATAACAAACATTTTAACTACTTCAATTTTCCCAAACCATGATAAATTCAATCTGGCCCATTTCTCCAGATCCTTCACAATTTCCCGAGTAACTGAACAATAATTATCTTTGACCAGATTATTCATGTTAGATGAAATCTGAACCCCTACGTATCTTACGACTTTTTTCCCCGCACTCAAGATGCAATTTCTGTGTAATCCTCATCCTAATTAAAGCTGGATTAAAGAATCCACGCTCATCAATTCTGATTTATTCAAATTAATCCTATAACTGGAAAACTGCAAAAATTCCTCCAACAACAAAAAAATTCCTCAAAGATTGTACCGGGTTCAGTACTGTCAATGCTGCATCATCTGCAAAAAAACTCCTCCCTCAACTTTAAAAAGCACCTGAAGACTCATTTATTGTCCAGGTGCTTTTAGGATCCACTGCTAGTTCCCATTAATGAATTTTCTCCTTCCTCTTTAGCTTCCCCCTTTAAATTGTTTTATGTGGATTTCCATTTAAAATGGATTTTATTATTGTTATTATATTTTTATGTTGTGAAGTGCTCTGAGCACCATTGAGGGGGAGGGGGCGCAATAGAAATAAAATTATTATTTATATTGTTATACTTTTTAACTGATCTATCATGCAATTAAACTAAGACATGATTTCCTAGTTCTGCCTAGTTGACTTCCTGTTGGTGTGTGGTCTTGCACAAAGACTTCAATGGAATCAATATTTTAGACCATTATATTTACAAATTGTGGCATAGACCTAAAATAGATAGATAGATGAAGTTAGACATTTCAGCTTCCGCCTTCATCAGTAATGCAGTTGATTTTTAAATGAGGTACTGTAAGCCATTCTAAGAACACTGAGAATGGAGAGAGTTCTCAGGCAGGTGAGATCTGATATGTGGTTGTCAGAATGCTATAAACAATAAAAGGAAATATTCAAGTCATGTATTATCCTCTAACTTGAGACCATTGGATGTTAGGATGTCAAGCCTGTAAATCCTTGACACCCTAACACCCAATGGTCCTTGACACCCTAACACCCAGTGGTCTCAAGTTAGAGGATAATATGTGAACTTGAATCTTTTCTTCTATTGTTTATAGCATTCTGGCAACCACATATCAGATCTCACCTACCTATTCTCTCTATCTCAGTGTTCTTAGAACTGTCACCTTGGCTTACAGTACTATGATGGGATTGGGGTCTCTCTACCCCACTCTAGGCTGTTGTGACTTAGTTTCCCAGATTTTCAGCTCCCACTGGACCAGCTCTCTCTCTAGAACTGACTCAGCCTGCAACGGGTGAACCTTCTTGTCACCTTTGAACCTTAGAGTTTCCCAGCACAGACTCTTTCTCCCTAGGTTCGCCTGTGTTTGTAAACACAGAATTAACCCAAATGGTGTCTGGTCAGTGTTAGGATTAGGAATTTCACTGGACCACACTAGATTCAGTTAAAAGAAGTTTAATGAATAAATCATGAATAAGCATGCAGTACAAGATTATACTCAAGAGCGCAGAAATCAAAATAACAGAATCTATAAGGCATTCCTATCTGTACGTGAATTCTGCTATCTTAGGCTTACCCTAATCAAAGTCCAAGGCTATTTCAGTTCACGTCTCAGCCAGCGGTGGAAAGCTTGGCTAGGTACAGTGTTGGGGTTTCCAATAGATCAGTCCTTACTTCATAGTTTGTTTGGTGCAGTCCTTCTCTGGCTGGTAAGATCTGATGTCTCTGATGATCTTTAAGATCTTTCCTTTGTCTTGTCTTCCCCCTTAACTACTTTTCCAGAGTCCTTTGTTTGATTTTCCCACCAGGTGACTCTGTGCTTTGAGTCATGTCCACAGGAAGAAATCCATTTGCAAATCAATGGCCTATTGACTTGTGTCAAGTCCTCCCTACATGCTCTAGCGGATTTGGTGTTGGGGGTGGTGTTGCGGTCCCCGAAGACAATAATCCTGGGGGACTTCGACATCCATGCTGATGTCGATCTTAGGGGTACGGAGCATGAGTTCATGGCCTCCATGGGCCTGTCCCAGATAGTCATCAGTCTGACGCATCAGGGTAGACAAACCTTAGACCTTGTGTTTTGCACTGGCCTTGAGGCAGGGGGTCCACTGGTGGGGGAGATATCAGCTGTGCCCTTGTCATGGATGGATCATTACCTCCTGCAGGCCTCTCTCCTCGTGCACTTCTTCCCCCGGATGGGCGTGGAACCAATTTGAATGGTCCGCCCCCATAGACTGATGGAACCAGAATGGTTCCAGGAGGCTCTGGGGGATATACCCTGTGATCTGGACAACCGTCTCATCGATGACCTCGTCGGGCTGTGGAACACCTTGCTAATGGACGCCATTGATCGGACAGCTCCGAGGCGTCCGCTTCCCAGGCGGCAGCACTGTAGGCCTCCCTGGTTTTCAGAGGGGCTGTGGGTGCTGAAGCAGGAGGGGCGGCGGTTGGAGTAACGGTGGCGCCGTTCACATGCTGAAGTCGACAGGTTGCGACACAGAGTGAGTTTACGAGCCTATGCCGTGGCTATGTGGGCAGCAAAGAAGGAATTTTTTGCTGCCCTCATAGCATCCACTAAATCCCGTCCAGTGAAGCTGTTCCGGGTGGTGCAGGGGCTGGTCAGTCCGGCCTCCCTCCACCTTGGAGTGAAGTCATCTAGTGCCCGCTGAGACATGTTTGTGGATTATTTTGCGGATAAAATCGCTCTGATTCACAATGGTTTTGACACCACATTTCTTGCAGTAGGGGAATAAGAGGTTATGAAAGCCTTGCCTTGTCCATGTTTGTGGGATTAGTTTTGGTCGGTGACCCCTACCAATGCAGAGGATGTTCTTGGGGCTGTCAGGGCGACCTGTTGTGAACTGGACCCTTGCAGGCATTGGGGGGTACTCTCCTTGAGGTCCCCCAAGTCTGCTGGGGGACCATGATGGGGAGAGCCTTCTCAGTGCATGCTCCATGGCTGTGGGACTCCCTGCCAGTGGAGGCTTGTTTGGCGCCAGATCTCCTCTCTTTTCGATGCTGTTGTAAAACGTGGCTGTTCTGCCTGACTTTTGCCCGTCCTGGCTGGTTAAGGCCTGCCGGGAGACGATGGGGCTGTTGCTGGTGGTCAATGCCTCTCTTAGCAAGGGCAGGGTACCTGGTTGCCTTAAGGAGGTGGTGGTACGGCCCCTGCTCAAGAAACCATCGCTTGACGTTGACTCTCTTGCTAGCTATCGGCTGGTCTCTAACCTTCCCTTTTTAGGGAAGGTTATTGAGCGAGTGGTGGCCTGGCAGTTGCAGGAGCATCTGGATCATGTCAGTTTTCTTGATCCTTCACAGTTAGGATTTTGCCCAGGTTATGGCACCGAGACTACACTTGTGGCATTGGTCGACGACCTGAGCTGGGAATTAGATCAGGGTCGTTTGGCCCTGCTGATTCTACTAGATCTGTTGGCTGCTTTTGATACCATTGACCATGAGATGTTGGTGACGCGCCTGCGGGACCGTGCAGGGGTGGGTGGGATGGTTCTTGACTGGTTCCGCTCTTTCCTGGCTGGAGGAACTCAGCGAGTGGTGCTCGGGAATTATTTTTCATCATACTGAGACCTCTCATGTGGCGTCCTGCAGGGTTCTGTTCTGTCCCCTCTCCTGATCAACATGTACATGCAGCCACTTGACGAGGTGGTCAGGCGGTTTGGTGTGCGGTGTCATCAATATGCTGATGACACCCAGCTTTACCTCTCCTTTTCAATGGACCCAGGCCCAGCAGTCTCTGTGCTTACCAGGTGTCTCGTGGCTGTGGGGGATTGTCAGGCTCTGGAGCAAGGAACCAGGAGAAGAGGGAAAGAGAATGGCAGGTAAGAGGGGAAAGGGTTGGAGGGAGTAGGGGATGTCCCACAGATCAAACACTGAAACCTCTCAGCCATTCTCCGATATCAGGGAGACTGAATGCTCAGCATGAAAACCAGACAAGCTGGCCTAAGAAAGCTTATGGCTCATCATCAAGGTCACGGGACTGGGAGCTGGAGGGGATAACCAGCGGCGGGGAGCTGGAGGGGATAACCAGTGGCGGGGTTATAGAGTGCAACAAGGGGCAACCACAGGTGAGAGAGGGTTAAGGCAACAAGGCACAAGGTGAGGGACTCAGGACAGGAGGAAGATCAACCAACAAGGAGAAGGGACAGGTGCAAGGAAGGTACACAGCAGGATACACACCATGGGGGAGGACTAAAAGGACAAGGGAACTGGACAAGAAAGGCCTTGACGTACGAAGGGAATAAGGATCACAAGCAACAACAAGGAAGTGGAGTGCTACTCACACAAGAGACACAAAGGGGTTAACAGAACATGAAGACTCAAAACATAACACACAACAACAGGCATAGTCACAGGGGAAGAAACAGGTCTATGCTATATAAGATCAAGAGAAGCACAAGACCCAAACACCGGGAAGAGCAGTTGCTCCACCAGCTTCCTGAGGCCAACAGAAGGTCTTAAATACTCCCTGGTGGCCAATCAGGAAGCCAGGAGACAGGCACCAGAAATGGAAGACAGGTGAGCAAGGGCGGGGCACACACCAGGCGGAGATGCAGGAGGAGACATAGCGAGGAAGAAGAAAGCACAGGCCAGCAAGGTACCAGTTGGCGCAAGCCACTGCAGCAATGCCCCCAAGTCCCCAGGGCCAGGGGTTCAAGACCTGGACCTGACAGGAATTGGATGAGGGCGAATCGACTAAAGTGGAATCCCGACAAGACAAAGGTGATGCTGGTGGGTAAGGCGGCGGGGGTGATGGCCCCCATCATTTATGGGGGTCTGGCCTCTGCTGGTTCCTCAGGTACGGAGTCTGGGGGTGCCCCTTGACTCCCAGCTCCGCTTGGATGCTCAGGTGGAGTCTGTGGCAAGGAGTGCCTTTCGCCAATTACATCTGGTGCGTTGGCTTTGGCTGTATGTTTCGGACTTTGAGCTGGCCACTGTCATTCATGCTTTCATAACCTCTAGGCTAGACTACTGTAACATGCTCTACGTGGGGCTACCCATGATGACAGTTCAGCAACTGTATGGTGCAGAACGCGGCGGCCCATCTCCTGGTGGGATTGATCCACCGGGAACATATTACACCTGTTCTTCGATCTCTGCACTGGCTGCCTATAGTCTTCTGGGCCTGATTCAAGGTGTTGGTGCTTGCCTATAAAGCCCTAAACGGCCTTGGCCCCACCTATTTGCGGGACTGCCTCACCCCCCAGGTCCTGGATCGGCCCCTGCGGTCTTCAGGGGGTGCTCTCCTTGAGGTTCCCTGAGTCTGCTGGGAGGCCATGATGGGGAGGGCCTTCTCGGTGGCTGCTCCATGGCTGTGGAACTCCCTGCCGGTGGAGGCCCATTTGGCCCCGGATCTCCCCTCTTTTCGACGCTGTTGTAAAATGTGGCTATTCCGCCTGGCTTCTGATGGGGAGGATGGGGAAAGTGGGGGGAATGGGTTAGGGTGGTTACGGATGTTTTAATTCCTCCTTGTTTTGATAATTTTAAGTGGTTTTATTGTTGATTGTAAGCCACCCAGAGCTGCCTGTGGCAGGATGGGCAGGGTAAAAATTTCTTAAATAAATAAGTTCTCTGAGGCTTAGATTTTAATCAGACAAATTTTAGTCCACAGAGAAAAATATTACAGCCAAGGACCCGTGTTCAGTGCGTTTTCCCCATTAGCGGCAATGGAGAAAATGGCATGAACACAGGTCCCTGAACAGACAACACATTCACTAGGAATGAACAAAATTTAGGTAAGAGATATTGACAGAGCTTCAGCTTTATTGTTACCACTGTTCAGATATGCAAATAAGCACATCATAGTAGAAACAATCAATGGTGCTTGGTGCTGTAAAACTCTACATCAGGAGTTATTAAAAGGTAATCTCTTCTTACACAATATTCAGTTTGCATGTCGCTCTTCAGGAGTCTATACCAAATCCATATACAACTCTCACTAAACATGACTGATCAGAAAGGAAAATTTGGAGACTTACTTGGTGAATTTTCCTTCTTCTCTATGAGGTAGACGGGCAGTCCTATGCTGGGTGTTGCTCCTCTCAAAGAGGCATAGGCAGGATCCAAAGCCTTGATTGACAGCCTGAGCTTGGGAGAGGAGCCACCCTGGCTTTGCTGCCCAGAACTGTGACTGTCAAAGCTTATGTAAAAAAACCTATTAACTAACTTAATTATACCAAGAATGGCAACAGCTGAAAACAGACTAATGACTAACAAGAAACAGTTACAACCATTAAAACAGAGAAAAATTAGAAGAACCTGACAACACAACAATCAGCAAAGTCATCATTTGATGGTCCTAGCATGGAACATTCAAGCAGAAGCACAAGGACCCTGTAGAACCAAGGTGAAAGATGAAAAATTGGGTGGAATGGACTTGTCCTTCTCACAAACAAGAAGGACAAAAAGTCTCCAAATTTTTCTTCTCTCCGTCTGATTCAGGCAGGCAGTCCTATGCTGGGAAGTATCCAAGCAGTACTCAAAAATACACCAACGAGGGTGGGTCTATTAACTTAAACAAGTTCAACCTTGCCTCGTCTATCCTGAGAATTCATGCCTGGACTCTTTGCAGTACCCTATGGCAAAAAGCTGCTCGTGCAGAGGCCCGTGTGTTAATGTTATAATGGCATGTAACAGTATGAACTGAAGACCAGCACACCGCCTTACAGAAGCCCCACGAAGCAGGATGGCATTGTTGGCCATGCTACAGAGGGAATGGGTAGTGATTGTTAAAGGTACTTGCAACCCAGCTGAAGTGTAAACTAACTACACCTTCTGAGCCATCTAGCAATTGTGGGGTTCAAGGTCTTACATCCTCTTTGTCCCTCCTGAACTCCACGAACAGGGCCAAGTAGATACTAATTCACTAGTTCTTGATAGGTTGATCTTTAAGGCTTTACACACATCCAACTTATGCCGGAGAATTTCTCTGGGATGTTGAGGGTTTGGACAGAATGTTGGCAGCTCTATGTCCTGATCTCTGTAGGAGGAGGACATAGGAAGGGCAATGTAGAAGGAGGACAATGGGTGTCCTTCTGTAGAAGGAGGACACCCATTGTAAGGAAGGCTGGGTGTAAACATAGTGAGACCCTGTCCTTATGAAACTGGGAAAGTTCCAGGTCTGCTGACAAGGCTCCTAGGTCCAATATTCTTTTGGCAGATGTTACAGCCACAAGGAAAGTCATATTGTATAACAGAATCTTGAGAGACACTGAATGTAATGGTTCAAATGGTGAGCTCTGTAAAGCCTGCAAAACGATGTTTAGCCTCCAGGATGGGAATCTGTGCTTTACTGGTGGAGTTATAAGTGTAGCCGCACTCTCAGAAACCTTCAAAAGGTGCAGATGTTTTGCCAGTTGACAATTATCATCTCCAGTAATCACTGTGGCTAATGCAGATACCTGTCTGCGCAGAGTGTTCGCGTTCAGGCTCTTCTCCAAACCATCCTGAAGAAAATGTAGCACCTCGCTGGTGTCTGGCCAGGAGTTATTGCTTCTGATGAGCTTTGCACCAAGCCACGAAAGCCCTCCAGATGGTGTCGTAGATGCAATTCATTGAAACGTGTCTACTTGCTAGAAGGGTATTCAGTACCTCCTTGCTTGAATAGTGGACGGAACTTGTGGCGTAACAGAGCCCACTGGGATTTACCCCAGCCTCCCGGCACCTCGTTACCCACCTATTATCTGGTACTTTTCCGCTGCCAACACCCTAGAGATTGTAGGCCATGAGTTCCATCCCTCTAGGGAAGATGAGAACTCTACCTTTTCTTTAAACAGACAGGCCCACAAGTCAGAATAATTCAGTTCCCAATTACTGCCGCCGGAGTGTACAGAGGCATTTACGCTAACACACACACACACAGATCTTTTAGATCAGAAAAAGGAATATTACTTTAATGGCATTTTAAACCAAGCATCACAGGTTACAACCATGTGAGGTATTTTGAATCCTTGAGCAAAAGCAATTGATCAGAACACAGTTAGGCTCGAGGGCCTTTTTGTAGCATCTAGCCTAAACTGGTCCCTCAGATGTAACATTCAGTTACTCACAGCTTTAGGTGTACTTTTGCCTTGCAGCAAAGGGGTTCAGTCCTTAGGTTCAGTTTAGTCCAAACAGGCCAGGAGCCATTCCTTTAGCTTCATAGAGTTCCAAACAAGTCCATAGCAAAAGGTAAGTATATCAGAGTAAACAGAAGTAAAGTGGAAGTCTTCATTGAGAGGCGTGGCTTTGGTCTTTTTAAAAGCCCCCTACCCCTCTTTCGTGATTGGTCCTTGGGAGGTTATCTGGCTGTACCTACTCCAATCAGAGAAAGATTCCCCCAGCCATGCTGGCTGTAGGCCCTTTCCCCCGGTATTGCGAAATCCTGCCATGCGGCCGGTTGCGACACCAGGCCTAGTCAACCTGGAAACCAGGGTGTCAGTGAAGGTCACATGGAAAGGCAAGGCTGCTCCTAGCAGCTTCTGCCACATCACTTAAGTGTTGCCATTCAATCTCCAGGCAGTGAGGCACAGATTGTTGATGCCTTAGTGTCTGAGGGGGCTTTGAGTCAGGAGGTCATCTCGTTGAGGAAATAGGAACCCTGGGATGATCAGTAGCTGTTTGATCCCCGAGTACCAAGGTCTTCACGGCCAGTGAGGTGCTAAAAGGATTACCTCTGCCTTCTGGTTCTATATTTTTGTCAGTACAGCCGACTGGGGCGGTATTGATGGGAATGCAAAGGAACTGGCGAGGCCACTGTTGAGCTAGTGCATCAGTGCCTTCTGCATCTGGATCTTTGTGCCTCGAAGTGTACCTGCATACCTTGTGGCTGGATGCACTGGCAAACAAGTCCATTGTTGGGGTCTCCCACTTCAGGACTATTTTCGCAAAGATTGACAAGGGAATGGTCCCTGAATTGTCAATCTTTGCGAAAATAGTCCTGAAGTGGGAGACTCCAACAATGGACTTTTTTGCCAGTGCATCAAGCCACAAGGTATGCAGGTACACTTCGAGGCAGATGTGTTGGCCTCTTCTTGGACGTGTACCATCAGGAAAAGGAGATTGAGTTCTGCCCAATAGAACAGTGTGAGTGCTTCACTGTAGAAAGTCTGTAATCTGGTGTCCCCCGTCGATTTACATAGGTCATGGCCATGGTGTTATTTGTGCGTATGAGCAAATGGCAGCCTTGGACTTTGGGGCAGAAATGTAGAAGGGCAAGGGAAATTGCATGCAGCTCCAGACAGTTGATATGTTGGCTTGCTTCTATTGTTTTCCATCTGCCCTGGGTCACTGCTCCTTTTCAGTGGGCTCCCCATCCCTGAAGTCTCGCATTAGTCATGATCAGCACTCTGGGCGGGTTCTGCATGGACTGGCCCATGGAATAACGATTTTTCTGTAGCCACCAGTCTAAGGAGTCCCTGATGGAGTTTGGAACAATCACTGGCCAATTCTGCTTGGACACTTTTTGTGTCTGCCAGCTAAGAAGGAAGTGTGGGAGGGACCATAAATGGAGACAAGCCCAGAGAACTACTTCCATGCATGGGACCATACTCTAGAGTGCTGGCCAGAGACATTCGCGGCGTTACCTTGGTCCAAAGTATGCCTTGCAATGATGTCCGAATTTTCAGTTCCCTGTCTTCGTTCAGAAAGGCTCCGTCTCTTGATGTATCTATTAGGACATGTACCAGGCACTGGGATGGCACAAGGAAGCTCTTTTCCCAATTCAGAATGAAACCATGATTCTGAAGTCACTCTGATGTCATGTGGACGGTCTCCTGGCACTTGCTGAATGAGCCAAGGCCGGGCCCTCATCCTGGTTTTTTGTGTGTGCATGGGGCCTCTCTGGAGTAGAAGGGTGAGGTGCTGGTTGCCCAGGATGCTCCACAGAGGAAGGCCGGTCTGAGTCTGTCTGGACTTCTGTGTCCCAGTGCCTCCTCTTGGCTAGAGGCTCGGACCTTGCTGAGGGGGGAAGGGCCATTCCCCCATGCACTCTCGCAG
Organism: Sphenodon punctatus; assembly: GCA_003113815.1. Lineage (NCBI taxonomy): Eukaryota > Metazoa > Chordata > Lepidosauria > Sphenodontia > Sphenodontidae > Sphenodon > Sphenodon punctatus. The sequence goes on from QEPC01007352.1 coordinate 341,541, forward strand.
GTTGAGGCCATAGGCCTGATAGGTGCACTGGCACCAGTGGGTTCTATTCTTCTGAGAGAATAGGGTACCCCTAAAGAACCCGTGCCAGCATCCCTAATTTGGGGGGTGGGTGGAGCCTGCTCCTCTTTTGGGTCTCTGAGGAGACCAAGGGTTAAAGTAACCCTCTGCTTAGCTACACTACTTGGACTAGAGGGGGACAGAAAAAAAAAAGAAAAAAAAAAAGAAAACAAGGAAGTATAAGACCTACTTCCCTCCCTCACAGAAGAGAAGAAAAGGGATCCTGATCCTAACTCCCTGAAGGCAGTAACAGATCTGGGCAGCAAAGTCAGGGTGGCTCCTCCCCAAGGCTTCAGATCCCCTTTTTGGGGCAGTCACGTGCCATATACCCTGGCTGCTCACAATTATAGCAATTCCTTGAATTTCTATTAGGGGATTGGAAGGCATATGCTCTTTGGGGCCTGGGAGATCCCTTTTCCCTGACTTCCGTGTCCCTATTTGGTCTTGTCCTGAGCCGGCTTGGCCTTATCTGTTTGGAGGGTTTTGTAACCATTTTGTTTGTTATGGAATCCATTTTGGGACTTTCCCCCTTTTGGTTTGTATTCCCCATAAGCAAAAATAGCATTGGCAACATAGTCATCTTCCCTTTTGGCTGCTTCTGTGGGATTAGTTATTTTTTGGTTAAGGAAATGTGCTTTTAACCCTGAACCACAGAGTCAAAAATTGTTCCATAACCACTGAATCCATAGCAGTATGTATGGTAACATTAGCTTCCCCATTTAACCATTTAGCACAAAATTGTTTTAGCATGTTACAAGAATCTGCATAAGACATAGCCTCCCCTTTTTTATTATACAACTTTTGTTGGTATGTCTCTGGGGTTACCTGGTAGCTCTCCAGTTCCCCTTTTTTGAATTCCTCATACTGCCATGCCCCCTCTGTTTTGGCATTAAATATATTCTGTGCCTTGGTGGTGAGTTTCAGCAACAGAAGTCTGATCAAGATATCCTGCTGCATATTCTCCTGTGGGAAGAGGTTTTCTGCCATGGTGAAGAAATCATTAGGGGTGGGACATCAGGGCAATTACCGGCTACCGGATTTACCGGTTACCGGATTCCAAAAAAGCGGATTGCCGGATTTGTATCGGTTTACCGGTACCGGATTTGTTCCCATTGAAATCAATGGGAAAAAAAACAAAAAACCTCCCCCCTCCCCCTCCCAGACTGTGCGGGTGGAAGGGGGGGGACCCCCCACCCACCCTGCCCAGCCTGGATTAAAAAAAATATTTTTTTAACCCTAAGTCCCTACTTTTGCGGGCTCTGGGCTGCCGCCGGCGACCCGGAGCCTGCACCAGCAGGTACTAGGGTGATCCCTGGGGTGGGGGTGGTTTAACACCCCCCCACCCCAGGGATCACCCTACCTCCCCACCCAGAGATCGCCTACCTTGTGCTCCGGGCAGCGGCCCGACTCCGGCGGCTTCAGTGTTGGCTGTGGCTGCCAGCTTCAGTGCTACTAGGCCTTCCGGGGAAACCCAGAAGTTTACTGGAAGGCCTAGTAGCACTGAAGCTGGCAGCCACAGCCAGTGCTGAAGCCACCGGAGTCGGACCGCCGTCGCCGCCTGGAGCGCAAGGTAGGCGATCCCTGGGTGGGGATGTAGGTGATCCCTGGGGTGGGGGGGGTGTTAAACCACCCCCCACCCCAGGGATCACCCTAGTACAACCGAACCTACGTGTACCTACCTGCTGGTGCAGGCTCTGGGTTGCTGGCGGTGACCTGGAGCCCGCACTAACAGGGACTTCGGGGGAAATTTTGTTTTTTTTAAAGCCAGGGTGGGTGGCGGGTGTCCCCCCTTCCACCCGCGCAGCCTGGACTGGGGGGAGGGAAAGTGGGGGGGGTTTTTGGTTTTTTTTTACATTGCGGCAATCCATTTGAATGGCTGCAATGTAAAAAATCCGGTATGTGGGAATCCGGTAAATTACCCGGATTACCAGGTTTAATCCGATACTGCCGGTACACCAAATACCGGCAGTATCGGATACCGGAAGATCCGGTAGTCCCACCCCTACAAATCATCAATGCATTCAGTTTCCTGGTACAGAGGCAGAAAAGCTGAATAATCTCTGATCTGTTGTCTTCTGTCCCTTTCTTGGTTGCTTTCAGAGGGTAGTTGAGGCTTGAGTTCTAGTTCCTTCTGTGTCCTCAAGAGGTTGAGTTCATGCTGTTCTCTCTCTCTCTTTGCTGTTTTAGTTTCTCGAGTTAGAGTAACTTTTCTCTCTCTCCTTGTTGCAGTCTTTTGAGTTCAAGCTCTCTCTCTTTCTTTTGGTGCAGTCTTTTGAGTTCAAACTCCTTTTCCAATCACATTTGCTCCAATCTGAGCTGCTGCCATTTGAGCTGCATGTTAATTTTCCCCAGCTCAATGTCTGCATTTGAGCCACTCTCCTGGCTGGCTCCAGGTCCTCCATCTTCTGGTTGCTGGTCAGCTGGAGGGGGATTTTGGACCTCCATTCTGAGGTTGGTCCATCCCCTCAAATTCTAGTATAAGCTGTTGTTTAGTTTTTTCCTCTGTTTGGAGGTGTCTGTCTTGTGCCTCCTTTATCAATTCTGCTTTTAGGAGCTTAGAGAAACCCTTTGGCAGCCCTGTTTTGATAACTGGCTTGACACCCAAAATGAAAACAAAACAACAAACACAGCACTCTGGTATAGTCTCTTGCCTACTTCTCTTTCTTCCAATCTAAGAATTGAGTTCAAGTAACATCTGGCAACATCCTCTTCAATAGGTTCGCCTGTGTTTGTAAACACAGAATTAACCCAAATGGTGTCGGGCCAATGTTAGGATAAGGAATTTCACTGGACCACACTAGGTTCAGTTAAAATAAGTTTAATGAATAAATCACGAATAAGCATGCAGTACAAGATTATATTCAAGAGCGCAGAAATCAAAATAACAGAATCTATAACGCATTCCTATCTGTACTTGAATTCTCCTATCTTAGGCTTACCCTAATCAAAGTCCAAGGCTATTTCAGTTCATGTCAGTCAGCGGTGGAAAGCTTGGCTGGGTACAGTCTTAGGATTTCCAACAGATCAGTCCTTACTTCATAGTTTGTTTGGTGCAGCCCTTCTCTGGCTGGTAAGATCTGATGTCTCTGATGATCTTTAAGATCTTTCCTTTGTCTTGTTTTCCCCCCTTAACTACTTTTTCAGGGTCCTTTGTTTGATTTTCCCACCAGGTAACTGTGCTTTCAGTCATGTTCGCAAGAAGAAATCCATTTGCAAATCAATGGTCTTTTGCTAGTGTCTGCAGAAGGTGTCAAGTTCTTCCTGATTTCACAATGTAATTCCTGTAATGACGTCAGGGGCATAGCAAGGTTGAGAAGGGCCCGGGCTCAAGCCTTAGTTATGGGCCCCTAACGTGTTACACGTGCGTGCTCTCCCAAAACCCGAAGTGGGTGGAGCTTAAGGGAGGGGTGGGGCTTAAGGGAGAGGGAAGGGCCTGCCCGTCCCTGGCGTCCATCTAAGCGCCGCATGGAACCTTATGGCTGGCAGAGCTCTAGGGAGGGGCTTGTACATTGTAGGTGGAGCCTCCAAAAATCCAGCAACAAAAGTTTTCAGCGTTAAGATGTGATGGGCAGAACATTAGTTTACACTGGGAACTCCTTTCTGCTGAGTACAACCCTATCACTTGGAGACAGAGTAAGTGGATGGGACTCCAGTAGGACAACTCTCTGGGTGAAAACAGACATGACGCTAACCACACTTTAACCACACTTGGTGGTCATTTATGCATGTTGCAGGGCTGTATAGGGCACCAATACAACCCTGCAACATGCATAAATGACCATCAAGTGTGGTTAAAGTGTGGTTAGCATCATGTCTGTTTTCACCCTCTCTCTCTCTCCATCAGTGGTAGTGCCATAGCAGGATAAAAAAATCCTGTTCACATATTTAAGACAGGTAATATCAGACAAACTTAAAAGGGACAAGCGCAACACAGCAAAAGCAAAGGCAAAGTCAAGCAACAAGTCTGTCTGCTAACA
>QEPC01007352.1:346558-364641 GCA_003113815.1 Sphenodon punctatus
GGGAAGGGGGCATGCTGGAGGCTGGGGGCACGAGGGAAGGGGGCAGGGCACGCTGGAGGCTGGGGGGCAGAAGGGAAGGGGGATGGGGGCACACTGCAGGCTGGGGGGTAGGAGGGAAGGGGGATGGGGCAGGAAACATGGCACTGTGACTTACCAGAGGCTGGTTGCCTCCCTTCCCCTCGACTCGGCTGGGCCTGGGGTCCCTTGTTGGGCGGTGGAGGTGGCATTGCTCCAGGGACTCTGGACTTGCGGGTGCAGGGAGGGAGCGCAGCACTGCCTCCCTGTGCCCGCAAACCGAATCCCTGTGGCGTGTCTGGGGGCAGTTGTTTTTTTAAAATTGCCCGCGCCGTGTCCTGACCCTGCCGGGGAGGGCACTGCAGCAGTGCATTCCCTCCCTGGGGCCAGGACGCGGCATGGGCAATTTAAAAAAAAAAGTTCCCTTGCTGCCGGCCGCTCCTCCCCGCCGCTTTAGGCCTGCTGGAGCTGCAGATTGAGGGAGGAGGGGAGAGTGTCAGGTGGCAAGGGTGGCAGGGAGGGCCGGCCGGAGGCATCATGGTCCCGTGGTGAGGGGGCCCCTCGCCGCCACGCAGAGTGGGGATGCTGCTTCCAGGGCGGTCCTGGGTGCAGTGTCCTGACTCCGCGCGGCTGGGGCCCCCTCGCTGCGGGGCCATGATGCCTCCGGCCGGTCCTGGGCCCCCACAGGCACGGGCGCAACTGAGCCCCCCCGTGCCACGGTGGCTACGCCACTGAATGGCATAGCAGTTTCAGTTCTTAGCTTAGATCATTACATGTTGTCTTAACATTTTCCTTTATGTATTTATTACACATATGGTTTACATGTATCCCAGTATCTCTTCATGAAAAGTACCTCATTTAAAATCAACTGTGTTACTGATGTAAGCAAGCTGAAGGCGGAAGCTGGAAGAGAGAGAGCGAGAGAGATATGCATGCATACCTGTGAGTGGGTGGGTGTGTATATATGTGGATGTGGATACTAATTTTAAGAACAAAACTTGCACTCTAATTTTATTAGTATTATTTTACTTTTCTCCTTGCTCTGCTTCCAGTTTTTGCAAATCATAAAGTTATCCAAGCATTCAACTCCATAGATAGTTTATGATCAAGAAATGCCCAGGAATTCAATGGCAAAGTGTGCTAGTCATAGGTCAGAACTGAACTTCACAGACAAAGCTACTTATTGTTTGTAAAATCTGTTCAACTCTAAGGGGACTCACAGAGACTCTGTTATTTGGCTCATTTACAACTGAACTAGAGAAAGTAGTAGAACATATGCGTTTGGCAACAACCCTGCTCTGGCAGACAGGAATATCTGATGGCTTTTTCCATATCAATTTTGATGGTTCTCCAATATACCTTGCTCTGTGACTATGCTTGGCTCAGGCCAATGCTTACCCAAATACAAAAGTTGTTGACTGATTAAGAGAAATAATCAGTCTTTTTGGAACTGCAGTTGGGGGGAAACTTTACAGTGCTTTCTCACTAGTTTAAATCATGCATGGAGTTTATTTAAAATAATAATTTAATCAGGTTTTGAGATAGACAATCAGAAAAAAAATCATGTTTTTAAATAGTCTTATTTACCAAGAAAAGCTTTGTTCAGATGCAAAAAATGGTTTTCTGTGAGGGCTTGGGTTATTTTTATTCAGTTTTTCCACCATGCTGAAGTCAGACAGAGGACATGAAATGTATTGTCATGCAGTGGGATTAAAAGACAGGAAATTATTATTTTCATAGTTTTCTAAAGTTAAAGAACGTCCCAATTGTGTTTCGGAATATTTTTTCCGCCAAGGCTGATTTTTCTGAGGTTTAGATTTTATCAGACAAATGTTAGTCCACACAGAAACTGAAGAATCAAGGCTTTAGATTTTGCCTATACCTCTGGGAAAGGAGCAACACCCAGCATAGGACTGCCAGCAGATAAAGCAATGACATCCACTCACAGCTTTGCCCTTACTTAGTAAATGTATATAGAGCAGGGGTGGGGAACTTTCTCTGCTCTGTAGACCATTTTGAAAACTAATTCAAGATCAGCAGGTCAGATAGGAGTTGGGAGTGCATAAGGGGTATGTTCAGGATGGAAAAGGAAGTTGAAGATTTATGCCATATAGGGATGGGAAGATCGGAATCAGATCAATATGAATTGTCCAATTTTGGATGATATCATATTGATCCAAATCGATGGGGGATACAATCTCTCATCAGATCCCCCGGCAAGGGCGAAACCCATCATGCCCCCAGCTCAGCCTCCCCCAGACCCATGCCCAGTTCCCGCCTCCCCAGACTTGTGCCCACCTGCCCCAGTGCCTGCCACAGCAGTGCTTCTACGGTGGGCGGGCAGTGCAGAAGTCCAAGGGAAGCAGGCGCTGGGCAGGGGTCCTGGGAAGCACAGCTAGCTCTGGGTGGGGATGGGGAAGGAGAAGGGGTAGTTGATTTACTTACCTTTTTTCCTAGGCTTCAGAGTGCGGCACCCAGCACAGTCTTCTCATAATCACAACAGGAAGAAATACTAGAGACGATAACTGCGTATGTGCAAAAACAGCCGCTCTGAGCATGTGTGGCCATTTTCCAAAATGGTGCTGGCAGTGTTGGCACCATTTTAGAAAATGGCAGCCGGTCTTTGCATGCTCAGCTGGCAGCCAGGGATGCGCAGGCCAGCTGTCATTTTTCAAAATGGCACCAACATCGCTGGCGCCATTTTGGAAAATAGCCACACATGCACAGAATGGCTATGGCGTCCATTTTTGTGAATGCACAGTTATTAGGGGTGTGCACCAGGCCCCTCCATGTCATTTTCGTTTTTTATTTTCATTATTAAAATGTCATTTTCATTATCGCTAAACGACAATGTCACATTCATGTTCATTGTCGTTATCAGTATCGGTATAGTTTCAAACGAAGATTTTATTTTTGGTATTGGTATTGTTATCCCAACATCTGTGCTGCAGCATGTTCCCCTGATAAAACCTCCCGCCTTGAGGGGAAAAAATCGGGTCTCTTCAAGCTTGGGCGGTGGGCTGCTACTAGTGGCAGAAGTGGCAGCGGGCTTGCCAACTCCCCCATGCGCATGTCCACGTCCACTTCCACAGCCTCTACCAGGGCCACCTGCCCCAGAGGCTGAACTACTCCTTCCCTTTCTCATTGTACTATGTATGTTGTACACACAAGTGCACACACAGTCAAATATGTACTGTGTGTATGTGATTTAATTATATATACAAAACCTAACCTAAACCTAACCTATATTTATACAATATGCCTATTCTATAATCCTAATATATATAATAAAACAGACTAGCCTAAATACCTATATAATATCCAGTCTCTCTATATATGTACACAACTAATATTTATCTAAATCTAAGGGAGACAGGGGAAGGGAAAAGGAAAACTATCTATTATCTAATCGAATATCTATATAACTATTCTAATCTAATATATTATATATACACACACACACACACACACACACTCTACATATCTATATATAATGTACAGGGGGGAGAAAGGCAGGAAAAGGGAGAAGGTAAAATGTAGGGTATGACGAAGGAAAGGTATTGGTGGTAATACAATGAGGGCTCGGGAGGATTTTTTGTGTGCAAGCACCACAGTTCTGTAAACACAACCTGACAAGCAGAGCTCTCAAAAATAGCGAGAAAAAGTCTGGCCTTCCCATTATAAAGGGTTGCAGTGCCCTCCCCCAGAGCCACCCTGATTGGTTGTGGGAGGCAGCAGGCACTGAGCAATTACAGGGTGCCATGAGACTGCTGGGGTTCATTGGCCAGCGATACATCCATCAGATACTGCTGAGCTGCTCACCCCTCCCAACACAGGCACAGTTCAAGAGTTCAACCCTGTTTAGGGATCTGAGATGTCACCTCCCTCCTCCCCTCTCCACATTTTCCCTCCAAAACCCAACTGCCACAGCACTAATAATAACAATGATAACGTTGTCGTTTTCATTATCGTAGTTGTTATCGGTTGTCATCTTCGTTATTGCAATGATGATTTTCGTTATTATAATAATGAAAACAACATGCACACCCCTAACAGTTATCTTCTCTAGTATTTCTTCCCGGAGCGGCCCTGAGAGTCGCACTCCAGAGCCAAGGAAAAAAGGTAAATAAATCCACCCCCTTCTCTCTCCCCATCCCCACCCAGCACCAGCTCTGCCGCCGAGGATCCCTGCCTGGCAGCTGCCTCCCATGGACTCTTACATGCATGCCCCAGTGCTTCTGTGGCAGGAACTTGGGTGGGTTACAGGTAGGGGTCTGGGGGAGGCAGGTGCCAGACAGGGGTCCTGGGAACCAATTACCCCTCTCCTGATGCCTGCGCAGCCACTCTACCCCCAGCTCAGACTCCCCCAGACTCTTGCCCAGCACCCAGACTGGGCAGGTGGGGAGGTAGAGCTGCGGGCAGACACATGGATTTAGATAGTAATAATAACCACCCCTAGTCAACAAATTAGGTTACATATGGGGCAGAGATATTTGATGGATCCTGCTGCTCCAAGCTTGAAGTTGTGCAAAATAAGTTCTTGCGTAGCATCCTGGGACTTCCGCAAGCGGTCCCAGGATCAGTTCTTAGGGCAGAAACTGGAGTATGCTCTATTTTGAACCAGATTAAAATAAAGAGTTTATGTTATTGTGCTTTGTACCCGGGAGGCTTCATGTTTGACATCTCTCTGCTTACAAGAAGAACTTGAGCAGAAACAGAGCCCTTTGTATTCGTGGGTAAGCAAGATCTCGCAATAACTGAGAAGTATAGGGTTGTCCATGGAATACTTACTTACCAAAGATCAGGTTAGCATGGGAAATATAATTAAATCTAGGGTGACAGATATTGGAAAGCAAGAAGATATTGCTGCTTTGGTGGACTGGAAAGTCACACCCAATTACTGTCGAATCAAACAAATACATGGTTTTGAGTTATATCTGGACTGGCTTCCTAAATGTTGTATACGTAGAGCTTATACACAAGTACGTATGCAGCTAATTAAATCTGCCATTACGCAAGGAAGATATATTAACCAGCCTTATGCAAACCATAATTGTTTATGTAGTGACACCCACTTGGAGGATGTTTTTCATATTATTTTTCATTGCCCTTTATATGAAGAGCTTAGGCAGGTTTGGTTATTGCCCTTGTGGCAAGAGTATCCATATCTAATATCTGCCTGATTATTTTCGGCTAGAGCAATTACTCACTACAAAGGAAAAGGCAGTGGCATCATGTGCGGTCGCTACCTTTGTTTATTTGGCCACTCAAAAAAGGGAGGCTCTTAGTGTTAGTGATGAAGACATCTTATGAGGACAAATTTATTGTGGCTGGCTATTGTGGTCTTCCATCCTTAGAAATGGGGGAAGGTGGGAGTACTATAACTGGATCATTGGAATTACTGATTAAATGGTATTAGCAACTTAATGGGGGTTAGTCTTTGTGTTATAATTTCAGGGGACAAGCTTGGCCATGGTACCCCCCGCAGAAGAGCAAGGCAGTAACTTCTTAGCTCTTGGTTGTCTCATTTGTGTCATACCTGTGCAGGGAAAGAGTATATATATTTTTGGAATATAATTTTTGGAATATTTTTGGATTATTATGATCGCTGGATTTTGTGATATTATTTTATTATATTGTATTATATTACTTTTTATATATTGTATATGTTGTTGTATTGTATATGTTTTGTGTATATGGCTATGGCGAAAGCTAGCTGAATAAATTTGTTGACTAGGGGTGGATTTAGATAGTATTGTTCGGAATCAGCTCTAATCCTGAGCAATACTGTCTAAATCCGAATTGAAGTCGGGTTGGTCCAATTCCAAACCAATCCCAATTTCCCATCCCTAATGCCATGGATCTGTTTCCCATCTCCATTATGGGGAGCTGCGTTGCAGGAGGGGGCGGGGTATAAATTTGAAAAAATAAATAAATAAATAAATTATGGGTGTACAGAAGGGACCTCATCCATTTTCATTTTTGTTTAATAAAAATAATTTGTTTTTGGATTTTCATTGAAAATTGGGTTTTCATTAACAAGTATTAAAAATTTTAAAAGTTAAAAATTTAAAACACTGCGCATGTGCAAATGGCCGCTGAACCATTCTGTGCATGCGTGCCCTTTTCCAAAATGGTGGCAGCAGTGTTGCCGCCATTTTGGGAAAGGGCAGCGAGTCTGCACATGCGCAGACTAGCTGTTTTATTTATTTATTTTTAAATTTTTCTATTGCGCCCCTCCTGCCACAGGCACCTCTGGGCAGCTTGCAACAACAACAACAATAAAAACAACTTTAAAACAAACACAACAGGGAGGAATTAAAAAAAATATCCCTAACGCCATCACCCTAACCCTCCCCATCCCCACCGTCCCCATCGAAAGCCAGGCAGAACAGTCACATCTTACAATGGCGTCGAAACAAGGGGAGATCCAGGGCCAAACAGGCCTCCACCGGCAGGGAGTTCCACAGCCGTGGAGCAGCCACTGAGAAGGCCCTCTCCATTGTGGCCCCCCGGCAGGCTCGGGGGACCTCGAGGAGAGCACCCCCTGATGACCGCAGGGGCTGATCCAGTTTTATGCATGTGCAGACCGGCAGCCCTTTTCCAAATGGCAGCAATGCTGCTGCCACCATTTTGGAAAAGGGCACACATGCACAGAATGGTTCAGCAAGAATTTGGAGATGCGAAGTGATTTTTAATATTTTTTTAATTAGTGTTTTAAATTTTTTAAATTACATTTTAAATTTTTTTAAATTATTTTTACATGGAAATGAATAAAAGCAAAGAAATGTTGTTTGCTTATTCATTTGGTTTTGTGTCTTTAGTTGCTAAAATGAAGTGGGGTCCATTCGTTTTCGTAACTTTACAAACAAATTGCACCCCCTAATTCCAATTCTTGAGTGCACATTCTTATCTCTGTTTCTTCCCCGTGAACTCAGTCTTTCAGTGCTTGAGGGAAGGGACTGGATCCACAGGCCAGATCCAGGAATTGGAAAGGGGACAAATGAAAACCACCTGTAGGCTAGATTTAGCTCACAGGTTCCTCACTCCTGAGTATGAAACGAGAATGGCAGCATAAGTAAGAGCGTTTCATTTCAAAAGGCAGTCCTGAATTCTTTGCCTATTTTTACACTTACCAAAGGAAGTTTTCTCATTTTACTAGACCTCTGGTTCCGTGGTTTTATTAACAGCTTGTGCTTAGCAGCAGAATTATCCAAGCAAGCGGAGAACTCGGCTGGTGTGTCAAAATCTGCTGCAGGCGAGATGCTGCTGTCAGATGTACGTGGAGATATCATTTTTCCATTCCTAGGGAACAGCTGGCCTTCTGTAGAGCAGGGCCTTAAAGAAGGGCCTGATGTGACCTAAAAAAATTCCCAAAGTATCAAACAAAGTAACAGAGAGAACATGAAAGGAAGATTTTTACAGAGAAAAAGCAGTGTTGCTTTTGCTTTTTCTTACTTCTGTTACTATTGCAATTATAAGCTTTGCCATAAAATTCGATGTTAACAATTTTACGTTTTGACAGCTAGAATATTGCAGTATAAAGTGGAAAGGAAAATAATGTGTCACATTTGATTAGCAACCTAAAACACAAGATTGTCATCACATTGCAAAAAAGAAATAATGAAGACCAAGAGACAGCAATCCTACAGGGATCTCTCTCACTTCTGGCTCTCTGCCTCTGCTGCCACCTATCTCCAGTTCTATGCTACAAAGTCAACAGTCTCCAATTCCACAGAGCCAGTTTTCTTTTTAAGAAAACCAAGGATTAGTGGCCTCAACATCTTACCTTCTGTGCTCTTTAAAAAATTTAAAAACTCATTCCCATTTGCAAAATTTATAACAGCATAGTGCTTCCATCCAAAACAAAAATAGTTCAGTGCTTACCAGCAGCATGAAAATTCAAACCTGTACAATATTCCATCCAGAAAAAAAATAATGCTCCAATTCCTTTAGAACTGGGTACTTTTCTGCAACTGGAGTTTGACTTCCTCATCCAATATAGCTAAATAAAAATGTAATACTTTGTTCCAAGGTTTAAGCATAACTCCTCATTCCCTTTAATTCCCAGTCAGGTGTGAAACCATGGATCATCTTAAATATGAGAATCCTTAAAAGTGACTGATCCTCTTTCAGTAATTAAATTCTTAAAAATAAGCTGCATTTAAAAGAATATTGCCAAGATAACTTTCACAGCTTTAAAATTAGCCCACAATAATCTTTTAGAGGCTTGAAATGGAAATATATTTTTCCTTACTGCTGTTTATGCCTCCATTGTGCCTTGTGCTGTTACCCAAATATGATGGGCTGCTGACAGTGATAGTTTAGTTTACATTTGTAAAAACACCACCACTTGTTTATGGTCAAAATTTAGTTTCATTATCCCATTTTCAAATCTCTGCTTTATACATCACATTCAAACAGGAATCTTGCACAGAAAGAGCACCATTGTGTTTCGACTGAAGTCAGTGATAAAACTCCTATTTATTTTTATGGAAGCAGGATCTTCAGTTACATTTCACATTAAAAGAAATAAGAAAGTCATGCCAACTAAGGCCTATTTTATTTGTACTTTAGCGTTATCAGTTATTGGAGCAATCTGCTATTCAAACATGACTAGCGTATAACCATGATAAATGGCACATTACACATTAGTACCAAGTGGTGAATACATTGACATTTTAGTTGTTTAATAAAAGCCCAGCACCTGTTCTCCTGGAGGACTAACTGTAACTTAATGGCAGCTGCCCTTCAGCCCTGCTCTTCAACCTTAAGCATCTGCAGGTAATCCGAATGCAGACCGCTGCATTAGAAAACTAAAAACATGGAGGAGAAATCCTGACTCCAGTGGCAAAAATCCTACTGGCTTTAATAGGGTCAAGAACTCAGCCCTGGCTTTGCTGCCTCGCAACCCTAAAATCAACATCACAATTTTATTTTACGTTTGCTGTAGAGACGATAAATAAAATAACAGTTCCCTTTGTGTAAGTGAGAAGGTGCAGGAAGCCTTGTCCTTCTCATCACAAATACCTGGGAGACTAAGGTCATTAATACACGGACGGAGTGGGGGGAGGGGGGTGTTTTGGTGCAGTGGGTGGAGGTGTGTGTGTGTCTGTTTACACGGACACCCACCCATCTCCACCCACAGAGCCTCCTCCGTTTTACTGGGGGGGGGGGGGGGCGTCCGTGTAAAAACGGCCTAACTGTTAATCTAGCTGCAATGGGGAAAACGGGTGTTGGGAAGTATGGTAGTACAAGACAACACAAAGAAGGGGTGGGGGGGTTTGGTGGGGGAAGGTCATGCAGTACAAGGGTTCTGCTCTGCAAACTAGCAGAGCTGTGCTGCTTTGGAGAGGGCGGGCATGCTAGTTACATCTTCTCCAAAATGTAGCAACCCTTGATGCTCAACAGGTCAGTCCTGCCTATAGCCCAGGAAGCATTATTTCTTACAGAGGCAGAATGGCTCCAGGGACTGGGACTTGGACAGCTGCCTCCTCGTCCCTCCTAATGTAGCCCAGTCTCTTAGAATCTGTATCTAAGATCTACACATCTGCCAAGAGTGCATCTGTATGGTGCAGTTTTCTGAAGGTATCACCAAGCTGGACAAAAATCCCCTTTTTCCTAAAAATGTTATATAGTAAAGGTGGGACACAGATTTGTTTTCCCCCCCGGTTTTTGATCCCTGGTTTTTGGATCCCAGTTCAAGTTTTGGTCCTCTTCCCATTGATTTCAATCGGAAAGGAACCAAAGCCAAAAAACCCCTTAAACCAGGGGTCAGAAAAAGAAAAAACCCAACCTCCTCCATCCCTAGGCCTTGGAGAGTGGGGGTGGGGATCTGTTTCCCAAACACCCCCACCCCTGCGGCCCATCTTGACTCCCACCACCACACCCTGGGGTCCTGCGTGTACTTACCAGTATGCGGGCCTCGGAGGGTGGAGGTGCCAGGAGCCTCTGGCAGCCTTCTGCCCAGGGCACGCTGACAGAGGTGCACCCCTGGAAGGCTGGGCCGCTTTGAAGTCAGCCCAGCTGGGAGAGGCCTGCTGGACTGCACTGGAGCCGACCCGGCTGGCCTCTTTCTCAGGCCACTGTGGTCTCACTGTCAGTGCACATGCACAAAATGGCCACCGGGGCCCTTTTGCATATGTCCAGTCCTTTTCAAAAATGGCGCCGCCTGCGTTGAAACCATTTTGAAAAAGGGAAGACTTTTCTGCACATGTTAGGGACACAGATCCCCGCCCTCTGAGGCTGGGGAATGATGGTTCCCCTTCCCATTGAAGGCACTGGGAAGATTTCCCCATTGTATTCAATGGGAAGGTACAGATCTGAAAATTGGGAACCGAGATGGCCCAATTTTCGGATCCCTTAATTTCAAACTGAAACAGCTGTTTTCGGACCATCTTGGTTCAAACCCCAACCGAAAGTACCATTCCTATTATACAGCATAAGAAATGTTTATTTTCTTCTACTACAATATGATTTCAAGGTATACTTTGCATAATATCAAGTAAATGTTCACTTCAACAATCTTTCTTTCTATCTATCTATCTATCTATCTATCTCTTTTCCTCCCCCCTCTCCAACCTTTCTTCACTGTACCCCCTGTGTTGCATCCACCGTCTTTCCTGCTCAGAATGACTAAATGGAACTCTTCAGAGCCAGTTAGACCACTCTTCAATCAGTTAGAACATCTTGCTGCTGATTAAAACAAGGCAACTATTTATTCCTTCTCAAGGTCTGAAGACCTTGGTCTGAAGACAAGGTCTGAAGACAAGGTCTCAAGGTCTTGGCAAAGCTCCTCAATTCATGCTGCCTCAGGTAGCAAAATTGAACCCAGGTCTCTCAAGTAGCAATGCCAGTCATTATCACAAAGCAAAGTATTTCTACATAGATGTGGGCAGGGAGAGGTGATGGTCATGTAGTTAAATAAGAAAACAGGGACTCGGAGAATTAGGCTCCTGTCACTAATTCCACCACCTACATCCAGGTAGACCACAGGCAAGTCAATTAGCAACTTTTTGCCTCAGTTTTCCTACTTGTATGGGGATACTACCACCTTCATCACAGGCTGCATTAATATTTGCATTTGGAGGCTAAATTCATTCATGTTTGTAAAGTGCTTTGTAAAATGAGATGGGAGATAAAATAACTAATGAACCCTTCTGATTATTAATTAATTATTTACAAGTAGAGAATTTGGTTGACAAGGAATTGCAGTTGATATGAATCACACTTTATGTATGTTAAGGATCCATTTATAAATAATTCAGATATATTAACTATATGATTACCCAGATGTTTTAATTAATAATCAACTGCTATATCAGTTGTCCAGCATATCAATACATTGTTTATAGACATCCCATAACACATTCTATGGATGAGGTTATGGGTATTTTCAGATGTGACGGGGCTTGATTCGCCTCGCCACGGAAACACCCTACTGATTCCCCGCCGGGACCGACACGTAACGGCCAACAGACGTGTTGGCCGCTCCCGGCGGGAAATCCGGGAGGGGCGGGGCTGCGTGGTACAACGTGCGGCCGCACAGCCCCGCCCCCCCATGCTCCCTAGACTGACCGCCCTCTTGGGAGTTGGGTGGGCGCCGTCGCCAATGCGGCTGCAGCGGCCGCCCGCACTGACCACGGCCCCGAATCCCGCCACTGATTCTGGGCTGTGGTAGGGGGACAGACGTTGCAGTCCCCTTGATCATGGGGGGGAATCACATTCAACATGCAAACAGAGATGGCCCGGCCAGGACCTCTGTTTGCGTGTTGAATGTGATTCCCCCCTGTGATTCACGGGGGTGAAAATCTGGGGGGAGCTTCCGTTCCCCCCAACAGACGTTACGGGATCACGATCACCATGTGGGGATTCACCGTGGTTGAGCGTGATCTCGTAACGTCTGAAAATACCCTCTATCTTTTTGTAGCACATGCAACTGATGATTATAACATCTTTATAAAGTTTAAACATATGTTACTCAAAAACATGACCTTTTCATGTTAGTGGGACAGGTCCCTCAAACAAGCAGTCATACACGTATGTCTGTACTAAAATTAAACAATTTCACCCCTAGACAGCAGAATAAGCATATTTGTCACTCATAGTTCTTTAAAAAGTGTGTCTGTATTTTGCTTGTTCCTTAGGATTCATTTGATGGAAGTTACCTGTTCTTCTTCTTCACTGCCTGTTCCAGCTAAACTCAAAGAGCTAAGATGCTTGTGAGAGTCAGATAACTGTGGGATGGAATGAGGAAGAGATTCAGTAAAAGATGACACAATGAGATGAATTTCTAAGAGAGACAATCTGTACACATACACACTGCTACTGAAAAGATAAGTTACTGTACAATATCTCTATAAGATTCTAAGAATTAGTAAGGACCCCACAATTATAAAATACAAGAGCTACAAGAAATTCGCTACTGCATGGAAAAGTTATCTTATTTAAACTATGATGAAATCTTCTAAACTTTTTCTTGCTATGCTGTACAACAAATTGTCAAGAGCAAGAGAGCGCTTCTTATTAGCAGAACTAGGGGAAACTACACATGTTTTCAGCCACCATATTTTTTGGCTGCTTGTGTAATTTCTGGAACACACATACACTCTCCTTCCACCACTACTGACCATGGCTGAAATAAACCATGTGTCCCTGCTCAGGAACGATTTTGTCAATCCTGTTCTCTGCAGATATTGGACACCGAATTCCATATTCTGTTTGAATGCCCCGAGTATGTCTTACCCAGGGCCAAATTACTTGAGTCCTTTGGGCGAGCGGGGATAGGCATCCCCTCTGTTACCTCCCTTGTCTCTTGTTTGAACGACAGGTCCTCGGATTTAACAAGGTCTGTGGCAGTCTTTGGAAGGGCTGTTATGAATGATAGGTGGGTAGGGAGGGGGCGGCTGCCAGGGTGAGAGAAGGGTGGTACCCTTAGGAACCCTGGTTATTTCCACTCTGGGTTTCTGTATGTTGTTCCCTGTGGGTAAGGAAGGACTTGTTGATTGGTTAAATCCTGTGTCTTTAGCTACTCCATGGGAGTTTGGATATTATATCTAGTTTTTCAGGTTTTATTCGAGGTATGTGGGGTAAATGTATTGATTAAGTCCAACTCCCAGTTGTTATTCCTCATCCTTCTTGTGAGATGGCGGAGGGGCATGTAAAATGGGATAAGAGCCCCCCATGAGTTTGATTATGGCTGTCTCATTGTTTTTGGTTATTTATTATTGTGTCATTGTATAAGAAGTTGTTTATATTTTATATTCTGGACATGTAGTCCGTAATGTGTTCAATTTTGTATTTTTGTAATAACTTCGGTTGATACAATAAAGTTTATTACACGTGCTGAAATAAACCATACATTAAATACAGTATCTGCTACATAGTCTCAATCAGAAAACAAAACAAGACATAAATTTCTACCTCAGCTGACAAACTTATACTTGTATAAACTTAAGTATATACTTAAACTTTATATGGATAAATGTTTTAGAACCTTCTGCTCATTAGAAATTTCACTATTGGCATAATCTCCTGCATACCCTAACTTTGACTTTGTGGTTTCTGTGCTTCTTTTCCTAATGTGTTAATATCCTCCTTTATTATTTGTATTTTAACTAGAACAAGCCTGTTCTGAAGAGCTTACTGAAAGGGAAAATCTTTCTAAATTTTTCAGTAAATTCTCAGGCATTGGGGTGGTTTGACAAACCAGCAAAACAAATAATTGTTTCACATTTCACATGAAAGCATTCTCAAATGGCAAGACTGGCTCATAAAAGTCGACATTTGTCATCTACTATCTCTACTCACCCTTGTGGTTGTATTGGAACCCAGTATTTCGTGCAGCAAAGATATTTCTGGAGGACTCCTGGGTAAGCCATCATCTTCAGAACTAGCCCCTGCATCATCCATTCGCTTTGCGTGGATTCCAAATAGAGGAGGAGGACCCAGTTTCATGCTTTGCTGGAGTTTCAACTGCAAAGGGAAGTGGAAATAAAATTTAATATTTGTTTACCCATATTGTCTTCCTATTTTCACTCCAGTGATTAATTTTCATTTTGACTCTCCACAGCAAGATACAATTTAATGAGCTAGAACACTGGGCTCTTCAATTTTTCAGTTTCTCTCTGGTAACTGAAAAATATTGCACTTCAAAACAGCAATTTAGAGTAAAACTAGAATAGGGTTCTGCGGCTTGATTTACAAAGTTATACATTAACATCATTTGCATGTTACTTTTCATTAGTAAGAAAAAATGTTCAATTACACGTTGCAACAAAATTAAGTTTGGAAAGACTCGGTTTCTAATACTTGAGAAGAAAACATCTTACATTACCTGTAAAGCTTTAATCCGATCAGAAACATTTTCCTGAGAAAATACTCGTACTGGCCTAGCAGGCTCTTGTACAATCTCAGGAATGAAAATGCTGTCATGTGACAAAGCTCGGCTTCCCATAATACCTTTGTGGGACCTAGGATGATAAAATAAACTGGTGAAAATGTATACATTTTTCTTTTTAATCTTCTTACTAAGTATTTAATTTTAGGATTAACAAATTGAAATCTTTCAAATTAAGATGTGAACAAATATGGGTATATCATATGCTGTTATTCCTGCAATTCTAAAGTGTAGGTTGACTACCAAGAATGCACCTCAGATGAAACTGTGCAGTACCACCAAAAAAAACAAATTTAAAATAAACCTGTAAGCACCAATATCTGTAATGCTGATATAAAAAAAATACTAAAACCCTTGTAGAACAGTCCTTTAGGCCTTAATAGAAAAATATGCCCTTCCTATAGTGTTTTTTAAGTGTCCTATAATATTAAATAGAAAATCATATTGTTACCATAGAATTGTATATATGTCTTTTAAAAAAAAAAAAAAAAAAAAAAGCCCAAACCAGAACTGGGAATGATCCTCAAACCACTTCAGTCCCATTAACTTCAAAGGGACTTCCCCAGACTGTGGTTTGATAACTGTGGCCACCATGAAAATTATATTATTCTTTATTAAACTATACATTTACAAAACCAGTTCCACTATTGACCCTTATTTTTCCCTATTGGAAATCAAATGGGTTTTTCCATAAAAAATGAAATTTCTCGCACTTTTTTGTGCGTGATGATGGTTGGTCAGTCTTGTGACCTGGGGGGACACAGGAACCCCTGTTATTGATGGGATTTAACCTGAGTGACCAGTCACTCAAGTTCACACCTTTGGGGTGCTCTTGGATCCATTGCTGTGTCTGGATTGCCAGGAATGCTTTTCACCAACTTCATCTGGTAAGGTGGCTATGACAATTTTTTATCAGATTCAATTTGGCCACTGTCATCCATGTCTTTGTAACCTCAAGGCTAGAGGTACTGCAATATGCTCTATATGGGGCTGCCCTTGATGACTATTCGGAAGCTGCAGTAAACGTGGTGGTTGTCTTCTGTTGGAGGTGATGTAGTCTGCTTAGATTATCCTTGATTACTTTTGCTTGCCCTAGTGTACAAGCTATGTACAGTATGGATTGTTTTATTTGAGATAAGAGAACTAAGTAAAAGGTCTCAGTACATCATGAGATCAGCATGTACCAGAATAGCATGGGTACAGTTGGATGTTGTCCAACTGCTGGCCTCCCTCTCTCCCACCTGTCCCCTCTTGTCCAACTTGCTGGCCTCCCTCGCTCCCACCTGTCCCCCCTTGTCGCAATCCAAAACTCCACCGCCAAGGTCATTCACTCTGCCCGTCGCTTCGACCATGTGCAGTCTCTCCTCCTCTCCCTTCACTGGCTCCCCCTTCCTGAACGTATCCTGTTCAAACTCCTGGTTTTCACATTCAAATCGCTCCACGACCAAGCTCCCCCTTATCTCTCGGACCTAATTTCCCTACGCACTCCTGCACACGCTCTCTGCTCTTCCGTTGTACCCACCCTTACTCTCCCTCGTTTCTCCTGCTCACCTAACCGCCTTCGTCCCTTCTCCGTCGCTGCCCCCCATGCCTGGAACTCCCTCCCTGCCAACATCCGCCTTGCCTCCTCCCTCCGCTCCTTCAAATCCCTCCTCAAGACCCACCTTTTCCATACTGTCTTTCCCAATGCCCGCTAGTCTTTCCCCTACTGTCGGCCCTCCTCTGCTGACTGCTGCAACCAACTTCTTTGTAACCAAGCCAAGCACACACACCTGAGACTTCGCATCTGCCTGAATGTTTGTTTGTCTTCTCCCCTGTCTCTCCCACTGTCCCCTCTCCCTGTCTCCCCCCCTTTTGTCTTTTAGATTTTAAGCCACAGGCAGGGACCGCGTCTAATTCTATGTTCTGTACAGCACCAGGTCATACGACTGGCGCTATATAAATGTCTAATAATAATAATAATAATAATAATTAATAATATGTCATACATTCTTATAATGCCAGAAGTCCTATAAAAGGCTGGCTGGAGTGTTACTTCTTTGTTCAGTTAAGTAGTGTTCTTCTTGGTCCCTGCTTCTGATCCACTGTTCTTTGCAAAGAACCACTTTTCTATCTTGATCTAAGAACTATCTTCTGTTGTACTTAACATTTTAAATCTCTTTTGAAACTCTGTATTTTTATTGTAATATACTTTTACATCTTATTTAGTAAAACTAAGTAACTAAAATTTGAGTATTTGACTTTATTACAATTTGGTAAGAAAAGGGTTTCTCTCCTAGTGGAGTAGTCAGGTACAAGAAAATCAAAGTAATAAGATCCTTATATTAGGTCCAAGATTTCCCCAGGACCAAAATTCAGGTTACAGTTGGTTGCTCAGAGCACATTACACCAATGCTGTAGAGTCTGCACTGGCTGCCAATAGTTTTCTGGGCACAATTCAAGGTGCTGGTTTTGACCTATAAAGCTCTAAATGGCTTGGACCCCAAGTATCTGAAAAACCACCTCTTCCCTTATGTTCTGTCATGGCCTCTGAGGTTAGCTGTGAGTGCCCTCTTGTGAGAAACATCTGCCCTCATGATGTTTTTACAAGGGCACGCAGAGAGGCATTCTCCGTGTCTGCCACACAATTATGGAACTCCCGCCCCTTAGAGATCCATGTAAGCCCGAACCTGCTCGTCTTCCAGAAGCGATGCAAGACCTTTTTGTTTGGCCAGGTGTTTGGCAAGCAGAGATAGGGCAGGGTGGGATTGAATGGGAGTTAGGGGATTTTCTTAGTTGTTTTTATATTTTGTAAGCCACCCTCAGCCTTATTGGGAAGGGCAGGGTAAAAATTGAAATAAATAAAATTTATTTTTGTTGCATTCCTCTGCCCAGATGAAGTCCATTCCTGACAAGACATTCCCTTTCTCCTCATTTCCTTCACTTAGCCATTGATCTGTTCCTTTTCAGTGCAAGGCATGGCTTGTGGGAGATGTTTCTTCCTGGCAGTGAGTTCTGCTCCAGTGGAGCTGGTGAAAAGGGCTGCAACAATATTGACATGGGACTCTATGGGTGATTTCAGACGTTACGCGGTCCAGAGTCCCCACAGTGGATTCCCAGCAGTGGTGAACCGGTCAACCACCCCCCGCTGTCAATAAAAGCCTTGAACAGAGGGTGATTTCAGACGTTAAGGGCAGGCCGTTCACCACAGTGGATCCCCAGTGGGGGTGAAGGCACCAACCACCCCCCGGGGTCAAAGAAAGCCCCGAACAGACGTGATGGGGCCTGGACCACGGAGGGGAATGAAGCCGCCAGATCACGGACCGGGGCAGCGCAACAGACATGACGCCGATCCCCAGCTGTGGCAAGCACACCCAGAATCCCCTGGGAAGGGGCGGGACACACACATGGCCGCCGGAGGGCAAAAGAAGCCAAAAGGCACCAAAGGGAACGCCCACACCAGAGAAATGGGAAGGGAGGGGAGCGAGGGAGACAAAGAACAAGCACACAGGTTCTGCACACAGCAAGCACACACACACGCACGCAGGCACGGAGGATAGCACAGACAGGGAAGGGGGGGGACAAGGGCGACCGCACACCAGGGAAAGGCAGGCCGGGCTCCGCAGGGGGGGGAGGTGCGAGGCGGGATCGGGAAGAGGGGAGGAAGGGGCACGGGGGAGGGCAGGGCACC
>QEPC01007352.1:371073-400395 GCA_003113815.1 Sphenodon punctatus
GGGGGGGGGCACCAAGGCCGGCCGAGAGAGCCACACGCCGCAACAATGTAAGGCAACAGAGTGAGGCCATACATTGGGTGCGGACCCAGCACAGCTGCAGGAACCGAGCACACAGACAGGACAGCCAACACACTAATCAGATCGGCAAGGACACGATGTTGCCAACAGGGAGAGGTGGGAGATGATGACAGGAGGCATGAAAGCTGCAGCCGGCATGCCCGGGCACACGCCAGGCCATGTGCACGGCTCCCAGCTGGGACAGCAGGTGTGCTCCATAGCACGCCCCGGCCCACCCGCCCTGCAGGAGATGGGCCAGCCAGCCAGGGGCGGGGCACTACCCGTCCCAGCCTATACCTGGGCCCTCCGTGGCCCCCCGGGGCTCAACACACCATGGAGCGGGACAGGTTGGGCACCTGCGGGATGCACCTAGCGCTCTGTGCTGAGTGGTACTGCACCCACACCCATCAGCTGTGCATCCTGACTGCCGAGGTGCACCTGGGCGCACACCTGCGGGTTACCATGGCTCGGAGGGCAGCAGGGGCCCGCAGGGCCCACCACGGCCGCAGGCGTGCCCTAGCCCGGCTCAGGGCTCAGCGGGTGTCTGGGGCGGACCAGCAGGCCGTGAGCCACGGCCAGACCAGGGCTGCTGTGATCCGTGAGGTGGCCGGGCGCCTCCAATGGAGGAGGGAGACCACGCGCCGGCTGGCTTTGTGGCTGTAGGGTTCCCCAACTGCATGGGCGCCGTGGATGGCACCCACATTGAGATCCTCCGCCCCTCTGCGGGGGAGGCCGCGGAGTATGTCAACAGGCGCGGGTATCACTCCCTGCAGTTGCAGGCTGTGGTGGACCACCAGGGGCGGTTCATAGACATCTTCACGGGCAACTCTGGGCGCAGTCACGATGCCCAGATCATGACCATCTGCCCCTTCTATACCCGAATGTACCACGGGGACTTTGAAGACATGGGGATGGCCTGGATCGAGGGAGTGCTGATGCCCCCTTGTATCCTGGGGGATCCGGCCTACCCCCTCACCCGGTGGCTGATGAAGGTGTACCTGGTCACCCGGACCCCGGCGGAGGCACTGTACAATTCCCACCTGTGTGCTAGCAGGACCGTGGTTGAGCGGGCGTTCGGGGCTCTCAAGCAGCACTGGAGGACCCTTGTCGGCTGGCTAGACTACACAGTGGAGACCTCGGCCCTGGTGATAGGTGCCTGCTGCGTGCTGCACAACGTGTGCGAGACCGATGGAGCTGCCCTCAAATACCCCATGCCTACCCGCCCTCCCGGCCCCGTGCCTCTGTACGTGAATGCAGACAACCCGAGGGAGTACTGTTACGCCAAGCGCATCTGCATCGCCCTAGCCAGGAACATTAGCCGAGAGGCCGAGGCCGCACACCGCCTGACCCACCCCCTTGGGGCCCCGGGGGCTTCCCTGGTCTAGCCCCTATACGGCCGCAGTCTACCCCCCCACCTCTGGGCCCATGAACAGACCACAGGAGACAGTACTGTGTTCCGTGCATTTGTTATCTCAACCGCTGACACGTGCTACCACCACCACCGCCCCCCCGGCACATGGTGCCCCCCTTATACCCCCTCGTCCCCCCCGACCCCGTTTCCGGGGGCACCTGCTCGAGCGCCCTGTGGGCGCCACAGAGCTCTGGGAACTCCCTTCCCCCCGCTGTCCGTGTCCCCAACGGTGTCCTGGGAGGCCTCGGTGTCCAGAGGGGCAGGCGGTGGTGGGAGGGAGGGAGGATCCAGGACCCAAGGGGGCCCTCTGGGCGGCTGCTCCCTCCGGAGGCCTATAGCGACTGGGAGGCGGATGCGGGGCCCCTGCTGGCGTGGAGGCGGCTGGGGTGGTGGTGGTGGCTCCGAGGGGGTGCCCGGCGGGGTGGCTGCCATCACATAGGCACACATAGCGCCCGCGTGCAGGAGCAGGGAAGTCCCAATGTCATGGGACCTGCCCATCTTGGCGGAATGCTCCCGCACCATCCCCACAATGGCCTGTTACAGCCGCCCAAACACCTCAACCTGCCTGCTGTGCTCCCGGCACTTCCACCTCCGCTCCAGGTGCACCTCTGCTTGGAGCCTCTGGTCCCTTCCCTCCGCCCGTTCCAGGGAGCACTCTATGGCTGCCTTCATGCGGACCACGGCTGCGATCATTCGCTCCTCCTGTTCTGTGGTGGTCTGGACAATATCCTCTGCCTGGTCCTCCCTCTGGCGCTGTACCCGTGGGCTGGGGGCATGGGCACGGATTGCTGTGGCCCCTCCGGCTGTCCTGTAGGGTTAGTTAGTGGTTTGCTGCCCCGGGCAGCCACCCCCCTTGGCGCCCGGTACCACCACCCCTTCCTGCGCCCCTGGGCCCCCCATCCCACCACNGGGGGGGGGCACCAAGGCCGGCCGAGAGAGCCACACGCCGCAACAATGTAAGGCAACAGAGTGAGGCCATACATTGGGTGCGGACCCAGCACAGCTGCAGGAACCGAGCACACAGACAGGACAGCCAACACACTAATCAGATCGGCAAGGACACGATGTTGCCAACAGGGAGAGGTGGGAGATGATGACAGGAGGCATGAAAGCTGCAGCCGGCATGCCCGGGCACACGCCAGGCCATGTGCACGGCTCCCAGCTGGGACAGCAGGTGTGCTCCATAGCACGCCCCGGCCCACCCGCCCTGCAGGAGATGGGCCAGCCAGCCAGGGGCGGGGCACTACCCGTCCCAGCCTATACCTGGGCCCTCCGTGGCCCCCCGGGGCTCAACACACCATGGAGCGGGACAGGTTGGGCACCTGCGGGATGCACCTAGCGCTCTGTGCTGAGTGGTACTGCACCCACACCCATCAGCTGTGCATCCTGACTGCCGAGGTGCACCTGGGCGCACACCTGCGGGTTACCATGGCTCGGAGGGCAGCAGGGGCCCGCAGGGCCCACCACGGCCGCAGGCGTGCCCTAGCCCGGCTCAGGGCTCAGCGGGTGTCTGGGGCGGACCAGCAGGCCGTGAGCCACGGCCAGACCAGGGCTGCTGTGATCCGTGAGGTGGCCGGGCGCCTCCAATGGAGGAGGGAGACCACGCGCCGGCTGGCTTTGTGGCTGTAGGGTTCCCCAACTGCATGGGCGCCGTGGATGGCACCCACATTGAGATCCTCCGCCCCTCTGCGGGGGAGGCCGCGGAGTATGTCAACAGGCGCGGGTATCACTCCCTGCAGTTGCAGGCTGTGGTGGACCACCAGGGGCGGTTCATAGACATCTTCACGGGCAACTCTGGGCGCAGTCACGATGCCCAGATCATGACCATCTGCCCCTTCTATACCCGAATGTACCACGGGGACTTTGAAGACATGGGGATGGCCTGGATCGAGGGAGTGCTGATGCCCCCTTGTATCCTGGGGGATCCGGCCTACCCCCTCACCCGGTGGCTGATGAAGGTGTACCTGGTCACCCGGACCCCGGCGGAGGCACTGTACAATTCCCACCTGTGTGCTAGCAGGACCGTGGTTGAGCGGGCGTTCGGGGCTCTCAAGCAGCACTGGAGGACCCTTGTCGGCTGGCTAGACTACACAGTGGAGACCTCGGCCCTGGTGATAGGTGCCTGCTGCGTGCTGCACAACGTGTGCGAGACCGATGGAGCTGCCCTCAAATACCCCATGCCTACCCGCCCTCCCGGCCCCGTGCCTCTGTACGTGAATGCAGACAACCCGAGGGAGTACTGTTACGCCAAGCGCATCTGCATCGCCCTAGCCAGGAACATTAGCCGAGAGGCCGAGGCCGCACACCGCCTGACCCACCCCCTTGGGGCCCCGGGGGCTTCCCTGGTCTAGCCCCTATACGGCCGCAGTCTACCCCCCCACCTCTGGGCCCATGAACAGACCACAGGAGACAGTACTGTGTTCCGTGCATTTGTTATCTCAACCGCTGACACGTGCTACCACCACCACCGCCCCCCCGGCACATGGTGCCCCCCTTATACCCCCTCGTCCCCCCCGACCCCGTTTCCGGGGGCACCTGCTCGAGCGCCCTGTGGGCGCCACAGAGCTCTGGGAACTCCCTTCCCCCCGCTGTCCGTGTCCCCAACGGTGTCCTGGGAGGCCTCGGTGTCCAGAGGGGCAGGCGGTGGTGGGAGGGAGGGAGGATCCAGGACCCAAGGGGGCCCTCTGGGCGGCTGCTCCCTCCGGAGGCCTATAGCGACTGGGAGGCGGATGCGGGGCCCCTGCTGGCGTGGAGGCGGCTGGGGTGGTGGTGGTGGCTCCGAGGGGGTGCCCGGCGGGGTGGCTGCCATCACATAGGCACACATAGCGCCCGCGTGCAGGAGCAGGGAAGTCCCAATGTCATGGGACCTGCCCATCTTGGCGGAATGCTCCCGCACCATCCCCACAATGGCCTGTTACAGCCGCCCAAACACCTCAACCTGCCTGCTGTGCTCCCGGCACTTCCACCTCCGCTCCAGGTGCACCTCTGCTTGGAGCCTCTGGTCCCTTCCCTCCGCCCGTTCCAGGGAGCACTCTATGGCTGCCTTCATGCGGACCACGGCTGCGATCATTCGCTCCTCCTGTTCTGTGGTGGTCTGGACAATATCCTCTGCCTGGTCCTCCCTCTGGCGCTGTACCCGTGGGCTGGGGGCATGGGCACGGATTGCTGTGGCCCCTCCGGCTGTCCTGTAGGGTTAGTTAGTGGTTTGCTGCCCCGGGCAGCCACCCCCCTTGGCGCCCGGTACCACCACCCCTTCCTGCGCCCCTGGGCCCCCCATCCCACCACACGTGCCCTGGATCCCCTTCCCGGCCTCCTCGGGGGGCCCCCCACCCTGCCTGTGTGCCTCACCTGGATCCTCCGGCCGCTGCCTGGGCTGCTCTGCATCGGCCTCCTTGACCACCTGCCTCTGGTGCCGGGGTGTGCCGTGCCCTGTGGGGGTATGCGGGGGTGGTTGGTGGGGGTCTGTTGGGTTGGCTGGGTGGCCCCCTGGCCCCGTGTTGTGGGGTGTCAGGGCCGGAGGGGGCCTGCACCCTGGCCAGGCCGTCCCCAAACCCCCCCTTGGCCCAGGTCCATCCCCCCGTCCCATCAGCATGCTTACCCTCGATGTCTGTCTCCGATCCCTCCGAGGCCGGCCCTTCCATGTTGCTGTGGTCCCCCTGCGACCACTGGCTGAGGGCGATGAGGATGACGGCCTCGGAGTCCGGCTGTCCGGCCAGGGGGTGGGAGCTCTCCGGGCTGCTGTCCGGGGGGGGGCTGCCAATCTCTGAGGTCCCGGGGCATTTCTCCTGGGGCCCTGGGGAAGGTGCCTTCTTGGGGGTCAGCGAGGGGAGGGGGTACCTCGGCCCGTTCCCTGCCCTGGACCACGGCGCTCCCCACAAGGCATGGGGTGACAATTGATCCCTTCATATGGAGTATGCGGTCCAGGGCATCATAGAAGGGGGTGGTCCGGGCTCTGTGTCCGGACCACTGGTTGTTGTCTCATATTGCCTTGTACCCCCTCTTAAGCTCTTTGGCCTTGGAGTGGCACTGTGCAACGGTCCAGTGATGCCCTGCCGCCTCCATTTCCCACACTATCTCCCAGAACACGTGCTCATTTCTCTGATGGAGTGCGAGCTCCAGCTGATGCTCCAGGGTCCCCCAGATGCGGATGAAGTCCCGGGTCTCCTGGAGCCCCCACTGCTCCCCTCAGTGGTACGGCCTTCTCCCCTCCGGTTCCTCCTCCTCCTCTTCCTCCTGCTCCTGGTCCTCCTCCTCTGCCTGGGCAGGGCCCGTGTCCTCTAGGGGCTCGGGCTCCCGGGCCTGTTTGCATGTCTGCAGGACACAAGGCTGTGTGTGTGTTTGGTTGCTGGTCTGCTCCAGTCCCGCGTCCCTGCCCCTTCCCCCCACCTGTTGCCCGGACCCTCCACCACCCCCCTTGGTGCCCCTGTGCTGCCGGGTCCGCTCCCCTCCGTTCCCCTTACCCGTTTCCGGGGTGCTTCCTCCCCTGGTCCGGTCGATGTCCCCGGGGCAGCCTGTCCTGGCTGTTGCTGCTGCTCTCTCTCCACCTCTTGCATGTGCAGCACAACCACCTCCTACCCCGCCTGCACCTCCACCACCTCCTCCTCCTCCTCCCTCGCTCTCTTGCCCTCCGCTCTCCTCTGCCTCCCGCCTCGCTCCATCCCGCCACGTTCTCCTGCTGCTGTGTGCCCTTTAAATCTTCCTCCGTGGCCTGTGTTGTTGCTGGTTGCCTGGCAGCGACGCTACGTGCTTTGTCCCCGGCTGGGAATCATTTTGATTGATTCTGGCCAGTGATTGCCATCCAGACGTTACTTTTTTTTGTTTCCCGCTGGGAATCACATTGACCACGCTTTCTAAGATTGTCCAGACCGGAGGTCCGGAAGCGTGGTTGATTTTGACCCCATGTGAGTATTAACTGTGGTGAACATCTGGCGGCCGCTGAACAGACGTTCAGGGTGCTTTGGCCCCACCACGTGATTGACCGTGGTTCACTGTGGTTGAGCGTGATCAATTAACGTCTGAAAATACCCTATGCAGAAACCCCTTGCCTCTCACATTTTCCTGAATTGTAGATAGTATTATTTTTATTTTATTTTATTTTATAAATTTCTACCCCGCCCCTCCTGCCATGCAGCTCGCGGCGGCTTCCAACATTAAAACATACAATAAAATTTTTAAAAATTCACATAAATATTATAAAAATATTAAAGCAGGGCTAAAACCAGTGTAAAACCCAAAATAGGTGGGGGAACTAAAACATCCCCCTACCCCTCCCTCCCAAAGGCCTGGGCGAACAGCCAGGTCTTATAACTCCGCCGGAATGTTAATAGGCTGGGAGCCAGGCGAGCTTCCTCCGGAAGGGAGTTCCAAAGCCGCGGCCCTACCACCGAGAATGCCCTCTCCATCGTGGCCCCCCGCTTAACACGGGGGACCTCCAGGAAGGCACCCCCGGCGGACCGCAGGAGCCGCTCTGGGGCGCGGAGGGTGAGGCGGTCCCTAAGGTATGAGGGGCCGAGACCGTGTAGGGCTTTATAGATCATCACCAACACCTTGAACCTGGCTCGGCACGCTATCGGCAGCCAGTGCAGGGCTCGGAGCACCGGTGTAATATGCTCCCGGCGGCCCGTCCCCGTAAGAAGACGAGCCGCCGCATTCTGCACTAGCTGCAGCCTCCGAACCAAGAACAAGGGAAGCCCCACGTAGAGCGCGTTACAGTAGTCGAGCCTCGAGGTGACGAAGGCATGGATGAGGGAGGCCAGGTCCGGGCCGGAGACAAACGGACGCAGCCTACGTACTAGATATAGCTGGCGGAAGGCAGCCTTAGCGACTGCCTCCACCTGCCGCTCCAGACGCAGATCTGCGTCCAATATCACCCCCAGACTCCGAACCTGCAGAGCTACAGGAGGGCGAACCCCCCCAACCAGGGGGGCCACCACCCCCTTCGCTCTCCCCACCAACATCACCTCCGTCTTGTCGGGGTTAAGCTTCAGTCTGCTCAGCCGCATCCACTCCGCCACGGCCTCCAAACATTGGGAAAGCAACGAGATAGCAGGGTCTGGGTCAGTAGAAAAAGAGAGGTACAGCTGAGTATCGTCAGCATACTGGTGACATCGCACCCCGAACCTTCTCACAACCTCCCCCAAGCGCTGCATATAGATGTTAAACAACAGCGGAGACAGGATCGAACCCTGCGGAATGCCACACGGCAAAGCGCGGGGGCACGATGTCTCCTCCCCCAACACTACCCGTTGGCTCCTCCCCGAGAGGAATGAGCGGAACCATTCAAGAACGGCCCAGATCCTGTAATTGTGTTTGTATTAACTGACCCAAACATGTGCAGTCTAACAATAGAGGCTTATGATGGTGATACCATTAGGATCATTAGCTTGCAGATCACATTTTTCATGCACCTGGTTGGGTGGAGATTGTTCTCCTGCCTCCACTGCCTGGTACTTCTTAGCAGTAAGTGGTGGTGGTAGGAGCAGCGCTGCACCTACCACCACCACCACCACCACTTACCGCTAAGAAGTACCAGGCAGTGGAGGCAGAAGAACAATCTCCACCCAACCAGGTGCTTGTTCATGATTGCCTGTACTGGCAATCCTGAACACGTAGCTTGTGTGATGCGTAAAACCACTCATGGACATTATTTGCAGGTAGTCGAACCAGTATTTAGTTGTGTTCAGTTTGTGTTCGGTTCTGGTTCAAGACACACACACACACAAAGTGGTTTGGTTACAAGTTCAAACGTATTCGCATCAAATCCTGCCATGGCTTAGGGGAATGGACTAGATGATCCTTGAGATCTCTACCAGTTCTAATAATATATTATTCTAAATTTCTTTAATGTGTAGCATGGAAATAATTTACTAATTTCAATGTAAGAAAAAGGCTTTTAAAACAAAAATGTATTTATTTGTTAATACTTTTTAAAAAGTTTATACAAATAATGCTCTTCTTAAACTCAGCTCGCTGTACTTGTCATGACTTTTGCAGGGGTTTTAGGTTGACAAAATCTGTCTCCTTCCTTTTACCGTCACCACCATTTCCAGCAGCAATGCCAGTGGGCCTGGACAATTCCTCCCTCCTCCTGTCCTAGTAGTATTGGGTTTGGCACGTCAATTCAGGTTTGGTTTGGTTCCATTCCTCTGCAACAGTGAAAATGGGCAATTTCCTATCCCTCCAAATTAAGAGCAAGCCTGGCAATTCCTCTCCTCCATATTACTAGGGTGGCGTTTCAGAATGATGCCTCTTCTCCACACAGCTACGAAAAGGGCCCACAGGAGCATTCTGCCTCTTCTCTCTCCAGGGAGGAAGCTCAGAAGTGGGTCAGTCTCTCTATGGAGCCTCTGCTGCCTCGCGTGGTGATGGTACACAGAAGCTCCTCCTCCCTCCCCCCACTCCCCCATTTGTGAGCTGGTCTCCTTCAGTTCCCATTCCATTACCTTAGTTCAGAGAAAAGGCGTTTACAACTGCATGAAATACTAAAACAATCTTTGGCAATGGACACTTGAAACTAGATGGTCAGAGTAACATTGAACAGTTGTAAGACAACGAGTTAAGAATAATTTCACTAATTGAAAAAAGCAGTAGTATTTGCAGCTATTCACGTACATCTAACTCTGTTGTTTGTCAACAATAGAGAAACAACTAACTGTGACAAAAATGGCTATTTCAGAGAAAATAAAGAGGATTCCGTATAGACCTGTGAGGCAGTCCTTTCTGGTATCAATCTCATGCAGAGGTGGGCATTTGGATTCAGATTTGAACTGTAACTGCTCATAATAGGCTGTTACAGATCAGTCCGTACCAAAACCACAACACGCCTATTGCAGTTCGGTTCTTATCTACTGAATGTACGATAGCCGCCGGACCAGTCTATGCATATGCAATTGCCATTTTGGAAGAGGGCAGCTGGTCTGTGCATGTGCAGTGGTCATTTTACACATGTGCAGACTGGCTGTCCTTTTTCAAAATGGAAGCAATGCTGCTGCTGTAATTTTGGGAAAGGGCACTCATGCAATGGTCTGGTGGCCATTGCACATGCACAGGTATTTTGTCCCCTCATCCCATTATTTTAACATTTTAAATTGATTTAAATACAGATCTGTTGTTTAGTGGTTTCTTTAAAAAAATATGGATCTGTAATATGAATTCATATTTAAATCCAGAAATTGCGGGATCTGAACTGAAAACAGATCCGAACCAGAGTTTCCTCTGGCGAACAACCCCTAATCTCATGTCTGAAATTTTTTGTGTATCATAATAAACCAGTAGTTTTTAAAAACTCTTCATATTTAGCTTTAATAAAGGCTGAATTTGTATTTTAACCTGTAACCCGAATTATTTTTTTCAGTTCAGTTTAAGTAGATAGGACAAAATTATGGTTCAATTCCAGTTCAAGTTCAAGTCAAAATACCAGTTCACACTGGTTCTTTGATTCCGGTTTGATTACTTGATTATTTGTGCTCTTCTACAGAAGCAAGGAGAATCATTTCATCTTTAATGACTCTCGTAATTGTTACTTTCAATTGCTGTGTAGCAAGTAGCTTCCCTACCAATTTTGCATGGGCGTATTCTCAAATAGTATATGAATCTTCTATTTTTTCAAGAGACTGTATGTCAGTGTCATAGGTCATCTGGCTAGAAACTAACAGGTCCATTCTGGTTACTGTTACTACATGTCAGGATG
Source organism: Sphenodon punctatus (assembly GCA_003113815.1). Taxonomy (NCBI): domain Eukaryota; kingdom Metazoa; phylum Chordata; class Lepidosauria; order Sphenodontia; family Sphenodontidae; genus Sphenodon; species Sphenodon punctatus. The sequence goes on from QEPC01007352.1 coordinate 381,231, forward strand.
ATAATTCTTCCCAATAATATCCAAAATATATGTGACTATGAAGTTGCCTCCTTGTTTAGCAACTGGATTAAGTGAATTGAGTTTTGAATTATGTGAACATGGCTTTGCTTTCTTCCCTTTTTAAAATGAAAGCATGCTTAAGACCATATCAAAATTTCAGTAATAAATGTTGGAATTCTTCTTACTATCTTTTTTTTCTTCTTTTTTTTAAAGAGCGTGGGAATCTTGGAAAGATTATCTCAAAAACATTGGAACAGAAATGTGTATTCCATCCTTAATGAGAGATATTATCAGAGCGACAAAAGGGAAAACAAACATGTGAAATTTTCTTTCTAATTATTGCTATAAATATATGTTTGATAAAACAACAGGTGGAAGGAAAAGTTTTAAATGCCTGCTGCAGAAAAAAGAAAACCTGCTAGTCGAGCCCAATACATTAGAGACATTACAAGAACAATTTATCTAAGTGAAAATGTGATCTCTGTAATGCAGCCACGGTCTCAGATCTATAGCAATTTACTAAAATAAGTGCCAGTCAGGTATGTTGGAGCTGGTTTGTACACTTGCTTGTTTATTTTGCAAGACTAGGGTTGCCTTTAGACACAACGGAAATGGGTGCCTGGATATTAGGGGTGGGAATTCCGGATCATCCGGTATTCGATACTGCCAGTATGTGGTGTACCAGCAGTATCGGATTAAACCCGGTAATCCGGCCCATTTACCGGATTCCCTGTACTGGATTTTTTACATTGCGGCCATTCAAATGAATGGCCGCAATGTAAAAAAAACACACAACCCCCCCCCCCACTTTCCCTCCCCAGTCCAGGCTGCGTGGGTGGAAGGGGGGACACCCCCCCCCCACCCTGCCCAGCCTGGCTTTAAAAAAAAAAAAAATTTCACTGAACTCCCTGCTAGTGCGGGTTCCGGGCTGCTGCTGGAGACCCAGAGCCCGCACCAGCAGGTAGGTACAGTTGTACTAGGGTGATCCCTGGGGTGGGGGGTGGTTTAACATACACCCCACCCCAGGGATCACCCTACCTCCCCACCCAGGGATCGCCTACCTTGCGCTCCAGGCGGTGGCGGCGGTCCGACTCAGGCGGCTTCGGCGCTGGCGGTGGCTGCTGTCTTCAGTGCTACTAGGCCTTCCGGTGAACTTCCGGGTTTCCCCAGAAGGCCTAGTAGCGCTGAAGCCGGCAGCCACAGCCAGCGCTGAAGCTGCCGGAGTCGGTCCGCTGCTGCCGCCGCCCGGAGAACAAGGTAGGCAATCTCTGGGTAGGGAGGTAGGGTGATCCCTGGGGTGGGGTGTGTGTTAAACCACCCCCCCACCCCAGGGATCACCCTAGTACCTGCTGGTGCGGACTCCGGGTCGCCGGCGGCGGCCCGGAGCCCGCACTAGTAAGGACTTAGGGTTAAAAAACATTTTTTTTTAATCCAGGCTGGGCAGGGTGGGTGGGGGGTGCTCCCCCTTCCACCCGCACAGTCTGGGAGGGGGAGGGGGGAGTGTTTTTGTTTTTTTCCCATTGATTTCAATGGGGACAGTTCCCCATTGAAATCAATGGAACAAATCCGGTACCAGTAAACCGGTACAAATCCGGCAATCCGTTTTTTTTAAACCTGGTAACCGGTAAATCCGGTAGCCGGTAATTGCCCTGATGTCCCACCCCTACTGGATACGTATTGACACCACTGTTTAGCCATCCTTATGTCCCCTCTGTTTACTGCGTTGCAGTACTTCCACAATTACATCTACCGGTGCTTACTTAAACACTGGATGTCAGCACTGATGCACAGCCCTCCACAGCTTTCCCGGATGATATCCCATCATGCGCTGCTCCCTCCCCTCAGTAAAAAGCATAATATCCCATGATGCACTGCTCCCACCCCTTGCTATACAGTGCTGTCACTTCCAACTGCCCTCCCCTCAGTGACAGTGAAAATGTGAGTTTTCACAGGGGTTGCTTTCTTGTAACCAAGGTTCTTTGAGATGGCTCCATACATTCTCACAATGGGAGAGTACATTGACAGGGGACAGGGTGAAATGATGGGGAGTGGGGAACTCTAAATGAGTGCACACTGGGGCAGAGCCATGTGGAATGAGGTTTCCCTCCCTGCCTGGCCAGAGAGAGAGAGAGAGAGAGAGAGTGCACCCATGCAGGGCTGGCCAGCAACAGAAGCCCCACTTCCCTCTGTCTCTGTCGGGGGCTGGGCAGCAAGAGACACCTCACTTCTATCTCTCCCTCTCAGTCAGGTTTCCTTGCCGACCATGGTGAGGGTGATCTGAGTACCCAGCTGTCTGGGATTCCCCGTCACTGGCCTCCTGCTTTGATGCAAGAGGAAAGTAACTTCAGTTTTGCAGGAAGTTGCAAGACAAACCTAGGCTATCCTGTATGCTGAACTCTATGGTCGTTCACTGGAAGAAACAGCAAACACACTAACTCACCACCCAATATCGTTAGATACAATGCCAGACACAGGGAGAGAGTAAACACGTTATTTCCACACAATACTTCCTGTCAGCAAATACGGGCTGAAAGGGCTGACTTTAGCTATTGGGGCAGCTAAAAAACATGACAATGCTTAAACGCAACGCACAGTCACGTGGCAACTGCTGTAAGAACTCATTCCTTATTGTGTCTAAAGACGCCCTAGAACAGCATATGGAATAGCAAAAAAGATGGGAGAAAACACTGTAATTTTTTGCCTTCTCCATCCTTTCTGGATATATGTAACTTTCCAGAAAAGTGCAGCAGGTGGAACTGATACCCCATCCAGATATGAGAGATGTAATTCAGCACAGAATGCAAAACTTCTTTTCCTTCCTTTCAAACTATTATTTTGGCTCACCCCCCTTCCTTGAGCAGTAAGAAGTTACCAGAGTGGTACTTTCTGGGTTTGCGCGTCCTTTTTGGAAAAGAGACTGAAGGCTTTAAGTTAAGGAAGCGTGGATGGGAAACAGCTAGCAGCCCCTGCACATGCTTCTTCAGGCCGCACACCACTAGACCTCAAAGTTCAGCATTCCAGGGGTTTCCTAAAAAGTCCTCCCTTCCCCCCGCCCCTCTTTTCAAGTCTTCCAGCTGGCTTCCAGCTCAGCCAAACTTCAGCTTACTTCTGCCTAAACTGTTCAAAAACCAACAGTCATAACAGTCATTTTATTGCCTTTACATACTGTTCCCCAACATGACAAGAAAGTAGAGAGAAAATTGGTTGATGTGAGGAATTTTAGTTGAGCAACAGTGCAGCAAAAACTCTTGCTGCCCGTATGGCCTTGTAAAATGTTACCAATTTTCAAACTCTGGTGTAACATCCAGGTATTCAAATTACAAACCATAACTGAAAAATGCAAGATGTTTTTAAAGAGCTTTTTTGGTTTTTTGGCACACCCTTGTGGCAATATTGTATAAAGCAGTTTAAATGGACAGTCCAACATTTTGAATAAAGCACATGAAGATTAGATTTCCCAGCACATACACGCAGCATCTCCTTGCCTACAGCATTTTAACTCTGGAATAATTAGATTTGTGTGAAATTAATTTTAGTACAGCCAGATCAGTTCAAGCCAATGCATTAGACTAAACAGTGGGTTTGTCATATACTTTTCACTTTCTGTACGTTCCATTTAAGGGTCTGGAGATTGCTGCCTAAGTGACCTTTACTTGCAATCCTTCTCTTTCATCCATTTAATTAGTTAATTCTTTTGTGAATAGTCATTTATAGACAGTTTAAAGACTTACTCAAGTTCATCTTCAGAATCATAGGCAATGCGCATGGACTCTGTAGCTGTGACATCACTTGTGGACTGGCATGGCTTCAGACTGCTGCTTCCTGAAGATGGTAAGGTCTCTTTCCTTTTCCTTTTCCCAAAAAACTTTTTGAAACTTTTGAACTTTGACTTTTTCTTTCCTAAAGAAACATTCAGAAAATTCTATAGAATACTTTAAACATTCTAAGAAACCATGTTGTTTTTCTATAGGATTTTTCCATAAAAACAGTTTTGGAGGGCAGACAGTCTGACCCATTGTGGTTTTCCTCCACATTTTCTTGTAATAACGGTTCTCCTATTAAACATATATTGATTGCAAGAGATTGCGATTAGCTGGAAAAATATAAACAATTAAGAAAAGCCTGTGTTAAAAAGTCAGAAATTAAATTCCAGTTTACAAACCCACTGTCTTTGTTCATCACTTCAACACTCAAGAGAAGGACAATTTTGTTACTAAATTGGAAGGTTAACTTAAATGCAGGAATGACTGACCTAGGTGAAAATGAAGTATCAAGAAGCTGATGATTTTTTTATAATATCAATTTTACAACTCCAGAATATTCTAAGTGGTAATTATATGCTTTGGTGAATATTAAAAAGGGGGAGGAGCTTAAACAGGAATAATTCTAGGGCCCAACCAGATCTTCCACCGCCTCGTGTGAGAAACTGTCTTTTAAAAAGTAAATAAATTTTAAAAATCAAAAACAACCTCTCAGTATTTGCATGCCATGCTCTGGAGCAGGCAGGGTTGGGAGGGTAAACACAGGAGCTCCTGATTGGTATCCCTGCCGTAGGTGAAAGATAACGGGGCCCTTAGTGCATCAGGGCAGGGCATTTCCCAGAGACCGTTGGAGGGTTATGGAGGGAGCTGCCAATTATTCCCTTGTAGGGAGCAGATAGGAAAAAAATCTCTGAAGACAGGAGATTAGAACACAGACAGAAGATAGATTCACCCAACTCCTCTCCAGTTCTTGAGGGAGAAGGTATATCAGGAAAACAGTGTCCAGCCTTTGGGGAACAAAAGGAACTGCTAGCCCTGAGCAAGGGAGTTTCTTAGGAGAAGCAGAGTAAGTACCCTAGTTAGACAGTCACTGGCAGAGGATCATGATACATGCCCATTTCACCAAGAGGGAGGTGAACAATGGAGGGGTTAATCCCTGCAGAGACATAGCTAGGCTGGAATGAACCCTGGTACAAAAGATGGAATATCCCCTGCCCCCACGCAGTGGAAGGGGATGAAGCTACACCAGGGAATGTGGGCCTCCGAGACTCTACACCACCTGTTTCCATTATAGCTATGACTTTGAATTCCTACAAAGACTTACTTACTTATGGATTATCCCATTGTGGAGGCAAGCAATAACAAAAGCCTAAAATCATTTAAGGGTGTTTTGTTGTGTGATCATAGCGGTCCCCAACTGTTTTGTGGCTATGAGCCATTTTCAAAGATCAAACTTTATGGTGAGCCACTCTGGGCAGTGCATGGAACTGGAAAATGACACAGCAGCGTACCCATGGCAGCACATCGGAGTGCCTGGGTACATTTTAACCTTTTCCTTGCCAATTCTAAGGTGCCTTGTGTTTCCCTCTCTCTCTCTCTCTCTCACTCACCCTCCCTTCCTCTAAATATTTTGCATTTGTTTACTGAGCTGTTGAGAGCAACATGAAAGGGCATCACAAGCAAAAATGGTGCTTGGGAGCCACAGGTTGGGAGCCACTGTATTATACATTGTTAATTGTAACCAAGACAAGCATGTACTCTGAATAGTAGTCTAATATAACTACAGAGACTGATAGCATGAACCTCCAAGCAGATTCACCTATCACCAGGCCCTGCAGGGGTGGTGGCGGCGAGGGGACCATTGTCACGCTCCCTTTGAAGAAGGAGCGAGGATACGGTGGGGGTAAGGGGTGCAGTCAACCCCAGCAAGCTGCTGCAAGCCCTGGAAAAGGGTGCGAAGCTCTGTCCCCAGCCAGGATTGCCTCGGCAATCCTGAGCTAGAGCAGGAACCAGGTCCCGTGAGAGGGGACGGGAGCATAGGGCTTAAAAGTCCTCAGGAGGCGGAGCCCAGCAGTCATGCCGTGGACACCCACCCACCCACCTACCCACCCACCCTATTACCTGACACTGAGCACAGGCTGGTCGCCTGATCTGGGGCTGGGAAGGAATTTTTACAAGGATCCCATATTGGCCTTGGGATTAATGGTTTTTGCCTTCCCCACAGTGTTGTCTAATTCAATTGGCGAGTTGCTGCCTGGAGATGGAAGGAGACTACAGAAGTCTGACCTGAAGAACCTGACTCCTGGAACTGGGAAGTGTGAGGACCAGAGCCATGCACGGTGCCCTGAGTGTGAGGCGACTTCCGGGTTTTTCTATAAAGCACTCCACAGAGTGAAGCCACGCTGACGAGTCAGAAGGAAGGGACCCGTCAGGTGTCGAGACTGAAATCCCTGCCCCAGTCTTATTGGGAGGCCTTTGTAGCGGAACTGTGGGACTCAGGGCTGTTTGCTTTGCCGCAGCTGGGAGGTGTGGGGGCCGGAGACACACACGGCACCCTGGGCGTGAGGCAACTTCCGTGTTTTTCTATAAAGCACCCCACGGAATGAACCTGTGCTGCGGGTGCGCGCCGCAGGCAGCGTGCCCTTGTGCGCACAGTCTTAGGCATTGGCTGGGTGCAGGGGCGCAGATTCCCAGTCAAGCCAAACCTGTGTGAAGATTATTCGGGACGTCTTCCTCTGTGGAAGTTTCTCTTGGTGGGTTTTGGTGGTGGTGTGGATTCTCCGGAGCTCCAGCTTTTCAAGATCTCTGGGCCCTTGGTGCAGTAAATACCTAGCCCTCTTGTTACCTCTTACGCTTTTTGTTATTGTCAAGACTATTTGTTTAGCTTGATGTAGTGCTGGATTATTGGTTTTTAATAGTATTATTATATTGTACTTGTTTTTGTATTTGTATTTGTCTGGTGTGTGTTGGCCATGGCGAGAGCCCGTGCCGAAATAAAATGATGATGCGTGCGATGATGACCTAGACCTTGAATATTTTTAATATTGTAGGTTAGGTATTTGGATATTGAATATAGCCTGTGAAAGTTAAGATGACTAGGAAAAGGCAGACAGAGGGGCCATCGGCAATTATTGATCAATCACATCCAAAGCAAATGAAATTGAACACCTTTATGGCACCCAAGCAAGCAGGTGATAGTAATAGGGATGGAAGGCTGTCTTCTGCCCCGCCCTCGGTAGCAGAATCTACATCACGGAATAATAACTCTGTGAATATGACTCTTTTTAAAGAGTGTAAAACTACCTCGGATGTATTAGTCTCCCCTCTGCTTGATTCCCTTGTGGTAGGGAAGGGGGAATTTGCTGAGAGGGATACTCCGCAGTTATCAAGTAATTCAGCAATTAACCCTTATGAGTTATTAGGCAACCAGTGCTTCCTGATTGGCAACATGATGAAGAAACTGATAGAGCAATTAGCGGAGATCACCTCATTGTTGCACTCCCAGAAGGCCCAGCTGATTAATGTTCAGGAATTTATAGCTGACTACAGAGCAGGAAGCCTGGGAAGGGAAGTGCAGGGTTTATTACAGGCTATGTGCCCCCCAATACAGGAGTCGTTGGGTGTGGTCACTAACAGGGAGACTGGTGGGGAAGGGCAGATTAGGCCCCCAAATCCAACTTCTTCACCTCATTTCTTTGAGCCTGGGGCCATAAACCGTAATATTGATATATCCCACTTTCGGGTGGACCCTAAGGCGGTTTCATTTAAGGTACATCCTCTACCTGACGGCCTCTTTCCTTTATGGAACTTGAGAATAGCCATTCAGCAGCACTTACCATTTATTTTGTCATCTAGGATTTTGCCATGGAATATTAAGCACTTTCAGATTTTACCTGCACCTAGGAACTTGCAGAGAATTGCGGTCTCTTTCCGCTCGCCTTTGTTGGCTGCTAGGATTTTGGCACAGTTCCACTTATTTAGTTCTTGGGGGATTCAGGTTGGGGAAGTCCTTATTGACTCCAGTAGGATGTCCCTGTTTGTGGGTGAGGCACAAAATAGTGCCTCCAACTGTGTTGTTCCAGTTGGGGGTTCTTTGGTGGCTGCAGTGGCCCAGGGAGCCCCCCAAACAGATAACCTTTACCCTAATAAGTCTATGAGGTTGCAGGATCCAGGTTCCATGAATGCTAGACTGCAAAGTATAGCAAGGGGGGAGGAAAAGAGGGTGGCTACAGACCCTATGAGTTCCCAGAGATCTGCTCCCCAAGGTGGGTCTTTGTCCTCCCTGGTGGATATGCTTGATGTAGCAGTACCGGATATAACATGGATTCCCCTTGCTCCGACTGCGACAAGCCTTCAAGACCCCGTAGTCTCTGTTAACCTTGTGCCTTATGTTTGCACAGATTTACCAACACCTGTGAGTTTGCCTACTAATTGCAGCGCTCCCAGTTTGATGCAGTCACCTTTAGGTACAAGTATTTGCAATCCCATAGAGATTGAAAAGAGCTGCTGATTATCAAAGTGTCATGGTTTTTCTTCCTTTTTGATCTGCTCGTGGAATACTGCAGGTTGGGTCTCACATCTTAGCAATCCAGATTTTGTTGCTTATTATTACTAAATTTAATTTAATTCTGATACAAGAAACCTGGGCAAAGCTCCCACTTGAGCTATGTTGCCTACCATTTGCCGGCCCTTTCATATAACAACAGAGGCCGTCCCTGTGGGGGATTAGGGTGTTTGATCGATGATAAACTTAAATGTTATGTACATGCAGAACTTAGTTCCTCCTCCCCCCACCCCGGGCAATGGTGGTGGTATTGCAAATAAATAGGTGCCTCATTGTTTTTTTTAATGTTTATGTTCAAGCAATTAATTCTAGATACTTTGACCCAAAGGCTTTGGGGAAACTGGCAGTGGCTATTGATGAAACTCTTGATAAATATCCAGAGAGTTCTCTGGTGTTAACAGGAGACTTTAACTCAAGGATTGGGCAGAATGATGAAATGTTGGGCCTCCACTGTGAAGTACCAGATAGGAGTTTTTTATCCACACTTGACTATAGGCAATCCAAGGATATTAAAATTACATCTTCAGGCATAAATTTTGCTAATTTGATTATGACATATAACCTACATGTCTTGAATGGATCCTGCTATCATGACACAGAGGGTGAATTTATTTACTTAGGTTCAAATGGCTCTAGCGTTGTGGATTTTGCAGCGGTCTCTGCCAATTCCTTAAATTAGCTGAATGATTTTATGGTAGATGAGATTCAGACTAGTGATCATCTGCCTCTTGTGTTGGCAGTTGATTTTCATAATGATTATTTGGTTGCATCTTCTATTGAAAGAAATAAGGAAGAGGCAACTAGTGGGGTCCCTAGTGGGGTACATCGTCCAATTAAGGGGAGTAAGATATCTTTGGCATCTCTAAATGCTCTACTATTGGAGGAGAACATCAGTGAGGAGCGGGATATCATCATAGATAAGAATAATACGCTAGAGTCAATCGTGGCTTTTGATAGGCTAACTAATATTATGAGGGAATACTTTCAAGCCTGTGTATCATCAAGCCCGGAACCTTCCTTGATAGGTAGGAAAAATCAACCTTGGTATGATGGAGAATGCCGTAAGGCAAAGGCTAAGTGTTATGTAATATATACAGATTATCGTTCGTCCCAGGCTTCCTCTGTCCCAGAGTTGTACTTGCAGGTGAAAAAGGAATACAAAGATCTAACTAGAAGGAAAAAGAAAGCATATTTTGGCCAAAGGTGGGACAAGCTTCTTGAGGCCGCCAATATTGGTGACTCGAGAAATTTTTGGAGAATGCTCAATGATTGTCTGCGAGGCAGTAGGATTGACATGCATGTGACCCTTCCCTCACAGGTTTGGGTGGATTACTATCATCAATTATTTGCTGACAGTGAAATAATGGACACAAGTAATATGAGTGAGGTGGAGCGTTACTTTCTCCCACTATGGCCTTCAATCTCCCATTCGGAGGTGGCGTCGTTGATAGATTCATTAAAAAGTAATAAGGCCCCAGGTATGGATCATATTTCGAATGACTTTATAAAACATTATAAGGAATGGTGGATCCCACTCCTATCTTCTTTATTTACAACTATTAATAGGACAGGCTTTATTCCAGCTTCATGGAGAAAGGCGGTGGTCCCCATTTATAAAAAAGGTTCCCATCAAGATCCGGCTAATTACCGATCTATCAGCTTGCTTAGCACTTTGAGTAAGATATACGCTAAGCTGTTACTAACTAAACAGACTGACAAGCTGGATCGAGGAGAATGACATTATACACTGGGAGCAGGCAGGTTTCCAGAAGGCACATTCTGTAGTGGAGCATTGCTTGGTTTTGAATCACTTAATTGGGAAATACATGAACTCAAATGGTCACCTCTTTGTAGCCTTCCTGGACCTGAAGTCAGCTTTTGACTCTGTCAATCAGAGCATTCTTTGGACCAAGCTTGCTAAGACTTCAATTGACAGGAGACTACTTCTACTCATACAGAGCTTGTATGGTAACCCCACGTTGGTTGTCAAATTTAATAGAGTTGGGACAGTCACTGAGGAAATTGACTCCCCCATTGGGGTTCGGCAAGGATGTGTCCTCGCTCCTACACTTTTAAACTTATATATCAATGATGTTATACCAATGATGGCTGAGACTAAGATGTTTCCTCCACGACTGGCAGACCGTTATATAGGCTGTCTGCTATACGCTGATGACCTGGCCCTTATTGTCATGTATTTTCAATTATAAACCTAAGATATAATGGCTATCTGTGTTTAAAATGTATAAACTTAGAGCCTTTTTATATATTAATTTTCTGTTTTAATGTAAGCTTATTTGTAACTTACATCATAGAATTTTAAGATCAGCTTCAGTAATTAGCTATATCTAATTGGGGCCTCCAAAGACATTCCTTTGTGTTTTTTCTAAACTTCCCAAATGACATTTGGCCTTACCAAGGAAACCACCAAATGGAAGGACCATAAAACAAGTTATCTCTGAAGCTTTTCCTACGCTCTAAGACCATAAAGAGGTTCCTGTTTTGACTTCTTTTGTTTAGATTTTCTCATAGCCTGAATGTCTGGAGTGTTATCTCCTTCTATTCATAAGATATCTCCTAGACTAGAGAAGAGGATTTATTAGTTATTTCCATTGAATTTATAGTTGAGATAAATATTGAAAGGTCTATATTTTCTCTCTATAATCTAACAATAATCTCTGATAACAAATACAAAAGCCTTTCTTAAATTCAGAGTTTGAGGAAAGTCAAAACTCTGATTGGTTTCTATACAAGAGCCAATTAGAATCCAGAGTATCTTCTTACAGCCTAAGAATGAAAACTCCCCTTGAACCCAATCCAATAAAAGGGAAGACACAGAAATAATCCTCAGACTGAAAATCCATACAACACATGTTTGGATTTTTTTTCTCATGGCGGAAGGGCTGAATCTGGTCTGTATGAGTAACTTCTTGATATCTTTGAGCCAATGTATTGTGCAAATGTTAAGCTTTTACAAGCTTTTTCTTAAGATAGAAATATCTTAAAGATCCTGTAACTTTGATGTTTTCTATTTATATTTAAGTAAACTTTGCATATATTTTTATAATCCAAAAGTCTCATGTTCCCTTATTATAAATTTATTGTCGTTACAATACTTCCTTTGCTAGCTGGACAACAATGTGAAGTGTAACCTTATAATATGCAATGTGGGAAGAGTGAAGCCCAATTTAGTTTGATTCGTTCAGCTAAGCCACATAGCTCACTTTCCCTTTGTGATTTATGAGAGAAAAACGCAACTCATGACATTATGTCCCAAACACGCTTGGGATTGCAAAGGCAGCTTAGGGCTTTCTCTGACTATTGTAAGACCAATAGATTAACCATCAATTATCAGAAATCCAAGATTGTGGTCTTCTCCCAGAAAAGGACAGTGCAAAACTGGACCTTAGATGACCAAGCTATTGAACAGGTAAGGATATTCAAATACCTTGGCCTCCATTTTCATGCGTCTGGTAAGTGGAAAGAACAATATGATAGGGCCTTATTAGTGGTCAAGGGAATTATACCAGCACTACTGAAGCTCTTTGAAAATACAGGGGGAAATGCCTTTAAGCTGGCTATGGAAGTCTTTAATAGTAAGGTTAGAGTCAAATTCCTGTATGGGGCTGAACTCTGGGCACCCTTAGTATTCTCTAATTTGGATTTGGTATTATCCAAATTTGCCCAGGCTTTACTTAAAGCACCTAGAGGTACTCCACTTCCCGCCATTAGAATGGAATTGGGCCAAAGAAGTTGGACTTATAAGGCTTGGTCTTCTGCATTAATTATGTGGCATAAGATAACTCAATCTGGATATGTAGCTACACGTCTCACCCATTTAATGCCCTTAGATAGCTATAAGAGCCAGTGGATTTCTAACATCGAAACCCATCTGATTAAGATGGGTTTCTCTACTGACTATTTGTCTGACAGAGACCCCCTTCTGGTACGCTCAGAGATATTAGGCCAGTGGGATGATATAGACCAACAAAATGAATTAGCAAAGGTTAGGGCTTCCCCTCATATGGCAGGTTATTTGCATCTGATTCTGCCTAAGAGTGTTATGGCCAGTTATCTGAACTCTAGGGCATCCTCAAATGCAAAGAGACTATTTTTGTCTGCACGTTTAAACACTCTTCCAACAAAGCTTCTATTCTGGTCGAATAGAGGGAATTCCGTTTGAGGAGAGACTCTGTTCCTTCGATCAAGTGGAGGTAGAAACAGTAGAACATTTAGCATTAAGGTGTCATTCATATGACAATATTAGAAAGGTAACATTAAAGCCTTTCATTGACAAGCTTCCAGGTAGAACTGATATGTTTATACTGTACCTAATGCTGAGTGATGTATATCTTGAAGTGACAGCAGTATTAATGAAATTTTTAACTCTTAGCAATAAAGCGGAGATCTGATTTTCTTGAATTCAAATCCTCTCCAAGCGACCTTTATTTAGAACCATGACACTTTGATTATATTGTATTATATAATTGATTATGTAATTATTATTATTTGATTATATGTGGACTTGTGGTCCTTTAGTTTGGTATTTTACTTGATTTAAAGTCATAGAGATTTATTAAGTTGTGGATTAGAGAAAGAATTTATTTCTGACTAAGCTGTAGCTGGTATTAGGAATTTGATTATAGTTTTTGTGTTTTTAATGTTTATGTCACTCTATTTGTATTTTCTTTGTATTTTATTGTTTGTTTATTGGTGTTTGTCTTATGATATTTTTGTCTTTTGTGTGTCTTACTAAACTATGACTTTTGGTTACGCTGACAATAAATATTATTATTAAAATTCAATTGGCTTATTAGGGGTCTACGTGGCCTGGTGAGCATTAAACATTTTGTCACACTCTGCAGGGGTCCAGTGACCTTGTTATGTTACTGCTGTAACATAAGCACAGTCTCAGCCCAGTGTGCAGCAGCAGTCAAAAAACAAATAGAATGTTAGGAGTTTTTTGGAAAGGGATAGAGAATAAAACTGAGGATGTCATAATGCCTCTATACAAATCGATGGTATGACCGCACCGGGAATATTGTGTGCAGTTCTGGTCGCCTCATCTCAAAAAAAGACATAGCTGAACTAGAAAAGGTACAGAGAAGGGCAATGAGAATGATACAGGGTATGGAACGGCTTCCGTACAAAGAGAGGCTTGACAAGCTAAGTCTCTTCAGCTTAGAGAAGAGAAGACATGATAGAGGTGGTATGGAACAAGTAGATAGGGGACAGTTATTTACCCTCTCAAATAGAACTAGGGGGCACTTCATGAAACTAGCTGCCAGCAGATTTAAAACAAATAAAAAGGAAGTATTTTTCCCACTCAACACATAATTAACCTATGGAATTTGTTGCCAGAGGACGTTGTCAGGGCCAGTAGTATAGTTGGGTTTAAAAAAGGACTGGATAAGTTCTTAGAGAGTAGGTCCATGAATGGCTGTTAACCAAGTAGCTTATGGGATTTATTTATTAAAAGCATTTAATATCCCACCCCTCCTGCCACAGGCAGCTCGGGGCGGCTCACAACAGTAGTTGATGAACTTCTGACTGTCAGGAGCTGGGAGTGAACAATGGGGAATGGATTGCCCATTGTGACTGTTGGTTCTTCTCCCATGCAATCGAGATTGGCCACTGTTGGAGGACAGGATGCTGGGCTTAATGGACCAATCATCTGACTCAGTATGGCACTACTTATGATCTTGGAGTTATACAAGGCGAGTTGTCTCTTTATGAGACATGGACTTGTGACCTTTCACGTGTGCGCAGGGTACGGCGAGTGCAAGGGCCAAGTCCTGGGGAGGGGTCAAGTGGAGGGCACCATTGGGGCACGTATTGCCCCAAGCCCTCTGAACTCCCTCCTTACTCCGATCTCAAGGGGACGCGTTGTCCTCCCTCACTCTCAATGTATGTCCTGGGATGGAGGGGGTGGCATAGGGTGGGGTGGTGGGTTAATTTTTGTGGGGGGTGTTTTAAATTTGTTTTAAGTTTAAAAATTGTTTTTTAAAACTGTTTTATATTGTGTTGGAAGCCGCCCCGAGATGCCGTGGGCATGGGGGGCGGCATATAAATGTAACAAAATAAATAAATAACTAAATAAATAAATAAATATAGTCGGAGTTATAGTGGGACGGGTACTTGAAGGTGACTCAAACCCATCCCCCTTTGTTATGCTGTTGAATGTATAGCTCTTGTTACTGGACCCAAATTGCTGCTAGTAATTCCCACCCAGGTATAAATAAATAAAGAGTGCAGCCTTTTAACCCCAAGAATGTGTCCTTGTCTCATTCGACAAAGAGCCTGTGCTAGCACTCAGCACAATTCACGTTTCCTTCAAAAGGATTTGTAACTATGCTAAGTACTAGAACCAGTGCTATCTGCTAAGATGATCACACTGTAAAAGGAAAATGTCACATTCGGTGTGGAACACAATTCCCAGTGATGCCAACTCTCATCATTTTATAAACAAGGCATGAAATAGCTGATATTTTTCTTAAAGCTCCAGATCCTAAAGCACTGGATCATGTCAGAATATCAATATTTAAAAAAGTTTCTAGACCTCATTGTTGGAGAGTAAAGCTTCCAGACATGAACCCCAAAAGCCAAATTAATGGAAGCCAAAATTATTATTTTTAAAAGCTCAGTTTTTAAGACAATCTTGTGTGGTTTTTTTAATGCTCACCTGACCCAAACTTGCAGTTTACTTGTACATGCTTGTGGCCTTAAGCCATATGCCCAGGAATCCATTTCTCATGCTACATGATATTCATTAATTAGATACTTCTCTTTATACATTAAGCTATTAGCCAGTAAATCTGAATCTCAGTGAAGTCACTAGATTTTTCCCTATTCATATACAGTCTGAATTTGGCTCTAGTAAATTGTGGTAATTGGCATCTGAAAATACTCAAACAGCAAGAGGGTAAGGGAGTATTCCTTGAATAACTAGAGCATCACCACTGAAAGAAGCGTAAAAAAGTACTGAAAACCAAAAATGCTCATAATTATAAATGAATGTGTATCATCATATATACACTGGAAATAGGCACTCTACCTGAACTGTCTTCACCAGATCCTTCAGTCTCCCGCAGTTTAGTATCCATTACTCTTGTGGAACTCATGTGGTAGTCACTAACATGAAAAATAAAAAAGCGTACATAGTCATCTTAGAGAAAATGTATAGTCATCAAATGGCTATATAATCTTTTTAGCTGATACACCCAGAATATTAAAAAATAGCTCATAATGCAAAGTATATGTAACACTGGGCTAGTGAGCTTCATAGAAAATTGTAATTCAATAATGAAACACCCACACCAGCTCCTATTTAAGTAATGAGAGTTCTGCTGCTGACTTCTCCTGTCAAAATATGAGGTACAACTTCATTTTACAATCTCAGACTTAGGAAATATATTTCTTTGAGGGATCAGAAAAGAATAGGTTCACCAAAAAGGAGGGAAGGGGGAGAAAGTAAAAAAGAATAATTTAAATTTGTAACAGATATACATTTTAAGAAAAATAAAAACTATAAATTCAACTTAGAAGAGTTCCAGTTTGAGTTTTGTTTTAGCCTTTTGTAAAGGAAGGGCTGGGTCCATTCAGCTTTTTTGACTCGGCTAAATATAGCAAGTTTATCGGTCTGTCTCCCACAACCATTAACATTCATTTGTATGAATGAATGCAGTGCTCAGTGCAGCAGAAAGTCAGTAGGTTCTCACTAAAGTTGCTATGTTATGAAAACAGACTGCGTGTCTAAGACAACAAGGTATGTCCACACCTTGATGACTAAATGTCACAAAGAAAATACTCCTTACAGAAGTTATACCAAGTTTATACAGAATGGAAGGAGCTTTATGGCTGGTACTATTAGATAAGGATTTTTTGTTTGTTCGTTTGTCAAGGCAGGCATCACAAACTAGCGCACAAACTAAAAATAAAAAACACTGAATTTTATGGCATAAGGAATAGAGTTTTGTCTCTTAACTGAAGCATAATTCTTGTCTACAACCCAATATGTGTTGAGGATTACCTGTACCAGGTGGAGTGTATAAAACTATTCAGTGGCACCCAGGGACGGGTATACTGTGTCCAGCCAGGCCTATCATCAGATAGAGAACGGAGGCTAATGGCAGCAATGGGTGATTTCAGACGTTACGGGTGCCGGGTTTACCACAGTGGATTCCCGGTGAGGGTGAACTGAGCAACCACCCCCCGTGGTCAATAAAAGCCCCAAACAGACGTAACAGGACCGGGACCACAGCAAGGAATCGGGCCGGCAGATCACGGGCCGGGGCAGTGCAACAGACATGACGCCGATTCCCGGCCGTGGTCAAAACACCCACATGGCACCACGCAGGGGCGGGACACAGACATGGCCGCCTGAAGGCAAACGAAGCCAGAAGGCACAAAAGGGAACGCCCACACAAGGGCAATGGGAAGGGAGGGGGAACAGGGAGAAGAGTCGGCCAGGTACTGCACACGACAGGCACACAGACAATGGGGGCACAGTGGAACACACAGCACAAGCACACACCCGGGCACACACACACACATACAGAGGGGAAAGGAAGGGAAGGGGGGACACGGGTGCCCAGACAACACGCAAGGCACACCGGGCAGAGGGGGTGGGGCATGGAACAGGGAAGAGGTGGGGAAACGGCACAGGGGCAGGGCAGGACACAGGCAACGGCAAACACAACCCCCAAAGCACGGGCACCCCCACAGCAACACAGGCAGTCCCGGAATGGGGGGCCCCAGGAGCCTGGGACCAAGGCACAGCGGGAGCACACACGGCACAGGGAGCGGTCCGGGAGGTAGTCTCGGACACCACATCCCAGAGAGGGGGCGACAGAGGGCAGGCAGGAGAGCCGGTGCAGCGCAGCAGGTCCAAAGGCACGGACACCCCCCCGGAGGATGCCAGGAGGGTCAGTCCGGGGGCCCCAGAACCCNGGGAGCCAGTCCAGGGGTCCCAGAACCCTGAGATAACACGGGCACCCAGGAGGAGGGGGCTGGTGTGCAGAAGGGGGCACAGGCGAATGAGGACGGTCAGCAGCATACCGGGGAGCCTGGGGGTGCAGTCAGGGTGCTAGAGGAGTACATTGGTGATGGCGGCCACGGAGGGGAACATTGGGGGTGGAGGCAGACAGGGGTCCCCCCAAAGGGGGCCTGGAGCCACAGGCAGGGGCAGCGACACCCCAGGTAGCAAGCAGCACAGCAGCACGGCCGGGACAGCAAGGAGAGAGCAGGCTGTGGGACACGGCAGCAGGGCGGAGCCTGGAGCCCGTACGGGGGCCAGGGACAGTGGTCCGGGAGGCACAGGAGGACTCACAGCCAGCTGCTGGGGGTCACAAAGGGCCCAAGGGCCAGGTGCCCCCCCTGGTGAACAAGGTGGGGCCAATGAAGCATGCCCCGGCAGTACCCCTGCACGGACATGTAGTGGGCTATCAGGTAGTAAGCTTCAAAGGGATCCTGCATGGAGAGACGCAGCTGCACATCAGTACGGGATCACACACCGGACAGCACCACCATCTCCGCTGAGGTAGGCTCAGACAGGCAGCAATTAGCAACAGGGGGCCACAGAAGCTGACCTAGCTCCAACAGCCGGTGATACACCGCCCCACGAGAGCGCTGGTACCCACGGGCCCCGTGCACACAGCCAAAGTAGGACACGGCCAAGGCAGGGACCCCTCCACAAGGCAGAGTGTGTAGGCGACCAGGCTGCACAGACACAGTCTCAGCCACAGACCAGGCCACATAAGCGCACCTCATCTCCGGGGTGCGCCCATCGGGGAAGGGAACCAGCCCCAGCATCTCAGCATGCAGCTGGCAATCCTGAGCGCTCGCCTCATAGCCGAAGTAGCAAAGACCAGAGCTCAGGCTCACATAAGCACCCGACTGGCTGTCCGGGCAGCCCAGGAGCAGCTGCACGGCCGGGGTATGCCACAGGTCACACAGGGCCATGGTCTCACGGAAGGTCCAGCTATGGGGGGCCCCATGGGGCCAGGATGGAGCCCGGTTGAAGCACAACCAGCCATGATCCAGCTACACAGGGAGAATAACACCACAGACAGGGGGGCACACATGTCCCTCCAGGGCCAGGACAAGGACAAGCTAGGGGGCCTGAGCCCGCAACATTGTATAACAGCAGCGCGAGGTGTGGGGTGCGGACCCGGCACAGCTGCAGGAAACAAGTGCCCAGACAGGACTGCTAATCTGCCCGGCAAGGACATGGTGTTGCAAACAGGGAGGGGGGGGGTGCTGGCAGAAGGCATGCAGCTGCTAAAGGAACGCACAGCTGCACGCGCCCGTGCGTGCGCCAGGCCCCATGCTCAGACACAGGGGCGTAGCAAGGTTGAGAAGGGCTCAGGCTCAAGTCTTAGTTATGGGCCCCTTCTTGCGCGTGCTCCAATTACACAAGGTTTTAAGACACTGGGCAGGGAAGAAGCTAGTGGATAAAGAGGAACTGTATCGAGATCAATGTATTTTTTATATATATATTTCACTGGTTTGCCAGCCCAGGAAATGTGCTTTCAATACAGAATTCTAAACAGTTCCACTTTTATTGACTCAATAAGTCAGCGCCAATATATAGGACCACACTGACAAAACACAGCAAGGATCCAAAAGCCACCCCATGTCCAATGAAGAGATCAACAAGCTATATGAATCAAAGACCATGTTGCTGCTCTAAAACATTTTAATTTCTCCCCCGCAAGAGAGAAGCTCAGGATTACATATTTCCTCCATGCTTCATCCAGTAATAGACCCTGACAGCTAAAGCATCTCACAAAGCAAGAATAATCAAAGCATCCAAAACAGAACAGACATCCTTGCTTTTTTT